>OY740773.1:7324914-7667593 GCA_963513935.1 Aphrophora alni
GTCAGTAGGTATTTCCAGTTTATGATTATGTCAATTACCGCTTTCAGAAATTTTGACGAGTATGTTCTTAATTCTAAGTGATTAAGGTACAAGGTCTATGTAAGGCAATTAAATCAGAAACCTTGGATTGTTAGTTTTGAAGATGACTTCAAAACGTGTCAACTAAAAAAACGAAAAGGACAAATCTAGGAGAGGGAAAATTGTACTCAAAATAATGAAATGGAATGTTTGTTTTCTAAATTCACATAAGAGGACCTATTGATAAAGTTTCTTCTATATAAAATTACCTGTTTCTTTATAAAAATACTAGTTTTTAGCACAAACAAATTTTATTTCACAACTAATCAACTAATGGTATGTTGTACAAAAAACATATATGATTAAGTTTGTTCAACAAGAATAAATAAGTAAATTAAAATGGGTGAACTTCAAATTTTAAATTCAAACCAAACCTACATTTTAAAAACCAATTGCAAATCAAAAGAAAACCAATGAACCGATTTAAATTAATGCCAACTTTGATTTACAAGTAAAAAACAAAAACAAATAGAACTTACTGAAAAAATACAAATCCAAGCTTTACAAGTTTCTATAAAAAATTTGACTGCAAATTTCATTATTAAAATATTTGCAATTTTTGTAAACTACCGTAAAATGTAGGAGTAAAAATTAAATTTGATTTTAACTTTATAAATTGTAAGTTTTAGGCTAGAGTTTAATAAGGTACATAGCCCAATATGTTTAGATGTTCTGATTTTGTATTTTGTAAATACAACAATGTCTCCTATCCACAAAAAAATCTAAATTGTAAATTTGGAATTTAAACGAAATCAACTTATGATAATTTGAAAAATAAATATAACTTAGTACGTTTGTATAAGTTTTTAACATAAAACTTTCCAGAATCAAAACATGTGAACATTATGAACACAGCAGATGTTCTGAACAATAATGCTATGATCTAGGTACACCCATACTCAAGATTGGAGCAATGCAGAGAGAGTAGCTACACAACATGATGAAGAATCTTTACCTCAAGTATTGCTAGGACAAGCTAAGGATGAATTCAATAAGAAGAACTACTCGTTGTTTGAATCTTTGCTTCTTCGAGCACAGAAACCTGAGCTCATTGTCCAGCAGTATCAGGTATGGAGATCCTCTTTACTGACAATAAATAAGATTGTTTTTAAATTCAGAAATATTTATTAAATACTACTATATAACAGGCCTAATAGCAATATTAGTCTAACAACATAGTGAATAACACTTTTAAACTTGGGCTCTTTACTCATCTCAGAGCCACAACCTGAGCCGGCTTCTTTGTTGTTTGTTCTCTTGGTTTTTAATCAACGGGATTAGTTTGAAAACATCCTAGAGTAATAAAACCATTATTCCTACCAAATCTTGCATTGGAATTACAGAATACCGCTTTGCTTTTGACTAACTAAAAATTCACAAATAGAGTTTTTGAGAGATGCAACCACATCCTCATGTTTAAACTTGATAAATTTCTTTGTAATATTCTCTTAAGGTACCGTAACTCAAAGAGTTATTGAAATTGTAATTAATATTCAACTTTGTCTCTGCATTGTCTATAAGCTCCATTTCTCCTCTCTTTTACAGCAACTTTCATAGTCACTTTAAAATTGTATATGTGTAACTATTTATAAACCGGAAGTTTAAAAAAGAGAAATTTAGATTTATTTTACTGAATTTATTATTAAACATTAAGAAATTTTATTGGGCACTATTGATTTGAAGGATAGACACTTGTATTTTTTAAAAACATTTTGGGATCGTGGACTCTAGGAAAATGTACTCATTAGTCACAAACAAACCACAATGTTATGATTAAATACTTCATTTTTAATGTTAATGAATATTATCCAATTGAAATATATGCATACATAATAGCTAAAAAATGCATATATATATATATATATATATATATATATATATATATAATTAAAATAATTTATGAAGGACTTCCTGCAAAACATATATAGATACAGTCATATATATATATATATATATATATATATATATATAATAAATATATATATATATATATCCTAAAATTCATATAACTAACAAAGTTCCTAAAATATAATGGCCAATGTCATTATACCAGGACACTGCATACTGATTTTATTTTAGTTCAACTCAAAACTATTATAATGTTGAATAGCTCATTTGATGCATCACTCTTGAAGATTGTAGGAGGCGATCAGCCTAATGAGAAGGTGCCTGTAGTGACGAGAGAGTTAACATAACCACTGTCGTTGGACGATGATAAGCTAATAATACTCCAACAAGTATTCTGTGCCAGTCCAACTGAAAAATGCTGTGATGGTGGATTTGGGCCAAATTGGAATAACCTGATGGTTAGATCGAGACACCGCTACACTTTATTGACTTAATATATTTTTAATTTAGGGAAAAACTATTATTTCTTACAATTTTCTTACTTATTATCACATTTTACAATAGTTATTTTAAAACTATAGCTCTATTATTTAATTATTTACAAATTTCATTCATATTCAATTCAATTCAATTCAATTTTTATTAGTCTGTTTGACAAATTTACATTTGTATTTAGACAAGTCAATAATCATGGATAAGATATGCTAATACAATAGCTATACATAATGAGTTACAAAATCCAACAAACACAATAAATCATTTAAAAGATAGAGACAACATACAGTTTATAATAAATAACATATACATATATATAAAAGAAAAATTATACAGTTTTAAAATTCTCACGTGGCTTTAAGCTTAGGTCAAGAAATTTCAAAGTCAAGTAAACTCTAGTACATAATTATTTCAACTTCAATTTTATATCAATCTGTATTGATCCGTTTTTGATAAATAATATATTTATATGGCACGTCAGCTTATTAAAATCAAATTTTAACATTAGAATTACAAAATTTAAATAAAACTCATATTCTTAAAAATTATGATAACACAAAATACACACACATAAAATTTAAAATCCACAAACTTCTTCTCTTCTATCCATTGTTATGACCTTAGCCAGTACATTTAATTTATACATGGGTACTCATTTTTTATAATAATAGGCTATAATGTGGCATCAAGAAACTCCCCCACAGTGTAGAAAGCATTGAACTTCAGCAACCGCTTTAATTTGTTTTTGAAAACACTGACTTCCATCGTTTCTTTAACCTCTTTAGGGAGTTTGTTCATGAAACGGACTCCAGTCTCAGACGGTAGCTTGTCGAGAGCTTTTAATCTATGCTTTTTGCCACGGAAGTCATTTTTATGACGGGTATTGTATGTATGCACATCAGTGTTTCGAGTCACAGTACTCTTATACTTGTAATGTAAAATTACTTCAAAAATGTACATACAGGGAAAGGTCAAAATACCTAGCTTTTTAAATACTTCCCTGCAAGAATCATGATGGCCCAGACGAGCAATAATTCTTACTGCTTGCTTTTGTAAACTGAAGACCCTTCGGATCATTTGCTTTGATGAATTACCCCACAGAGCAATTCCATAATTTAGGTGAGAAGAGAATAGACCAAAGTATGCTAATTTTAAAATGTGTTCTGAACAGAACTTTGCCAGTGACCTGAGCAGAAAAACTACCGAACTCAGTTTCTTGCACAGCTCACTAATGTGCTCTGCCCAAGACAATTTGCTGTCAAGGATGAGCCCTAGAAACTTTAACGATGATACTGTCTCTACTATTTGCTCATCCAACACTATATGAAGGCCTTCTTCTAAGACCGGCATTAAACCAAAAAGCATGCACTTGGTCTTTAATGTGTTTACTTTAAGATTATGTTCATAAAAATACTGGCAAGCAGTGTTTACTAGGATAAATGCATTTATTTCAGTATCACATAGTCTGTGCCCTTTCAGACTTATAGTGGTATCATCAGCATACTGAATTAGACCACCGCTCCTAACACTGAAGTGTAGATCATTCATGTATATAATAAACAATACTGGACCCAAAATGGATCCCTGTGGAACTCCATAATTGAGGTCAACTGGATCGGATAAAGTATTTCCGACCTGAACCACTTGTTTCCTGTTAGTCATATATGACTTTAACCAATCAAGTGGTACGCCTCTGATCCCATATGCTTCTAATTTATTAAAAAGTAAATGAAAGTCTACACAGTCAAAAGCCTTGGACAGGTCCAGAAATACACTTAGTGTATGTTCCTGCCCATCCATTGCTGTTAAAATATACTCGATTAAATTAATAATAGCATCAATTGTTGTCTTCCCTTTCAAGAATCCAAACTGGCTTTTAACAATAATGTTCATTTTGTTCAAGAAATTTTGAAGACGATTCAGAAAGAGTTTTTCGAAAACTTTACTGATTGCAGGAAGCAAGGATATAGGACGATAATTCGTCATCATTGCCATGTCTCCATTTTTATAGATAGGGATGACTTTAGCTATTTTAAAGTAGTCTGGAAAGATACCTTCCATGAAGGAATTGTTCACCAGAATTGTGAAAGGCTTTATCAGCTCTTGAGAGCACTTTTTTAAAAGCCAGGTAGACACTCCATCCAATCCAGAAGACTGGGAGTTCTTTAGGCCTCATACAACTCATTTACACATGATTCTATAACATTGACCAATTTCTGAAACTTGTCTATCCGTCAATACAGGTTCTTAATATACAATCACATTGCGAGATACGACGCAAGTCTCTTACGTCGTATATCACTTCATATTGAATCAAATACTAACACAGATTTAAGATTTTTAAAATGTGAAACGTTACACATGCTGGTTGAGGACTGACTACAAGGAATGCATATGCTTTCCTGATAAGTTCATCCACTATTTCATTGCCTCTGTGTCCAGGAACCCATTCAGGTGTTATCTTGTCATAATATAGTTAATTACCTTAGAGGTTGTTCTCAGTCCGTATAATAGTTATTGCTACAGCGCTGTTTCGCCGAACACTGTCGGCTTCGTCAGGCCCGCAGTCCAAGGCAACACATTATACTTTATCTTGTCAGTTTTACCAGGATTTCTATATTTTCTAACCAGGAATAGACTAGTTTTGTAAGCTATAATAACTTTTGAGCAGCCTGACTTTAATTGAAGATGGATAAATCCTTACCATTATTTCGTTATTTCAGTGTGCACATAAATTGTGATCAATTGAGTTTGAAATTCAGAAGTGATTTCCCTATAACGGAGACCAAGATCATAATTGTTTCTCGTCATCCATTAACTTCCCCATACTTGACCTTTCTGTCAAACAAGGTCCCCTCAGTATGAAAGTTTCCTTATTATCTAACAGTTTTAAAAGGTTTATCCACTAGAGAGGTTCTTGGTGATGCCTTATTTCCGAGGTCATCCTTTGCAACATCTTCCTTTATTCTGGGTGTATGCAGGACTCCCTAATTGCATTTGTATTCTAATCTATGTGATCACATTATTGCCTTCATCTAAACTGAATATCCTCCCACATCAAGATGGGAAATTTATGAATGCCTTGCATTTGCTATGCATATAATTGACAATGAAGAAGAACACTTGCCATAAATAAAACCATAGTAATTAATATAGCTAAGAAATTAAATATGAGAATGAAAGTCTAGTTCTTTAAGTTTGTTAAAATTAATAGTTATTAACAAAGTTTGTATAAAATAATAATTTTTATTTCCTTATCTAAGTTGCAAACTATAAATATATAGGCTGAATATTAGCGGTGATTTTGGAAGCTTCAATGTGTATGCAAGGCAGGTTTCTTACAAATAATCAGCTGAATTAAACCACCTATAAGGTCTAATGGTTGCAATATATTATGTCATCTAACTATTAACCCTCCATCTGGCGCATGTTAATTTGTCTTAAAAATTCTTCGTTCGTTTCAAAATTAATAAAATATATTAGACGCGATCTATCAAGCAGTGTTATGTCAGATGTGACAGATTGAAATTTCGAAATAGGAATTTATAGACAAACGATACGAATGTTTTGTTTAAAACTTGGACGTTTTGCATCAAAAATATGCGAACTTCACCAATTTTTGGAATATTATTTATAACATTTTGTGGTATTTTTTTTGCATGATATGCATCTACGGAACATTAGCTTTCCAACGGTATTTTATTTATTGTGATGGGACAATTTTAAGTGGGCGTAACGTTGAATGACAAAATACGTGTTTTTTAGTTGGTGAAGTGAGCCATCACTAATGCCGCGACCCGGTCATTTGTTAAAACCGGGCTGAACACCAGGTCGAGGGTTAAAAAATATGATGGATGTGTATAAATCTAGGTATTTAATCCTTTAGAGATTATATATTGTCAAATTTATTTGAAAACTGTAGGGTTTTTTCTCTTGAAATAAAAGTCTTGGAAATAAAGATGCTCTCCTAATGATCTGCCTTGATGACCAGTTGTTGAAAAGTGAACTTTTATCTGTGCTTGAAACATTAATAATAACTTGCCTTTAATTTACAGGAATCAGGCCTTTGGGTCGATGCACTCCGTGTGTGTCGTGAATACTTACCATCCAAACTGGCAACATTGCAAGCAGAGTATGAGAGAGAAGTTGGTACTCGTGGCACAAGAGATGTAAGCAGTATCTTAAATCAAGCTCGACAGTGGGAACAGAGCGGAGAATTCAAAGCAGCTGTGGATTGTTATCTTAGAGTAAATAATAATAATTGTAAAGACAGTGCTGCAGTACTAAAAGCTCTACAAGAGGCTGCCAGAATTACAAACAAATATTTGGAAGGAGAGGAAGGCTTCCAAGCGGCTAAAATCTTAGGTACCTATGTTAAAATACTTGTTACTTTTTCCAAAGTTGATTTTTGTGTGTGTTCTACTTGTTTGAATTTTTAAAGAATTCATTTTTTTATGGGAGTTACTCTTATATTTTTACTTATAGAAAAAATGAAAAGTACCGAGATATGGCCAAAATATACCCACATACATAATTGAATTATAATCGGACCACGAAATTGAACTGGAGAGCACTGCAAGTCCTATAGACATACATTATTTTATAAACCACATTTTAGACTCAGGGGACTTCTGTATCTGCAAAAAATCAACATAGATTTTTAAACCATAACATAATTTTATACTATTTATTGTAAAATGGACAACAACATTTCTTCCATTGGCAAAAATTAAATAAAAACAAAACAAGAAATATCATAAGACTCTATTGGGATGTTGATGGACTAATAAGATAAAACTTTTGTTATGAACAGTTAACAAGAAAAGCAAATACAAATAGTTAAATTTTACTACTTACTGATTCGGATTTTAAAAAAGGTATATTTGGTGTTACGGTATATAAAAGTTATTGGTCCTTAAAAATACTATGTTGAATAGTTCTTAATAAATTGTATTTATCATAGGTCCAAGGTTAATAGAAGCTAAACAACACAATCTGGCTGCACAAACTTTCTTAGCTGTGGATCTTATCAAAGAAGCGATTGATACATTTATTATTGCTGAGGAATGGTCGAAGGCTAAGAAGGTTGCTAGGGAATTTGAGCCAAGGTAAATTATTTATTTATATATTATTTGTATCAATTTCATTTTAATTTAATACTTCATTTAACATAAATGGTATTAGAACTAGTTTGTCTTAGACATTGTAATTAGTTATCAAAACATTGGTATCAAAAGCTTGACATGAGCAGATGTATTATCCATTCATGGATGAAACGTTTTCCACTAAGCAACTAGGCGTTAATAGGTCAATATATCAAATTACCTTCACTTGTCATCTACCTATTAGAGGCAGTCAAAAAATAAGTTGTATAAGTTTCTATTTTTCTTTGTTAAAGGTACATTTTGATTATAGCTGTTGGTAACATTGTTTAAATTTCTGTAAAATCAGTTGTAAAAATTTGATTGCCCCCATTGTTCTCGATATGATAAATGTCTGAATTGATATGGCAATTATGTAGAAAAGTAGACTTTTATTTGTACTTTCAGAATGAATAAAGAATTTTTTTACTTTTTGTTAGACTAGTGCAATTTATTTTTTGATTGCTCCACATAGCAGCGGGGCTAGTAATTCTTCAAATGTTACTATATATTGGGAAGTTCCATAGTTGGAAAATTAAATTCTTAATGTATATATATATATTAAGAATTGGACACCACTACATGCGACATGAAAATATACAAATTTTGTTTGTTGTATGTTGAACCATCTGTAAAAATATGGGGAAACTATAATTTAACACTTTAAACGAGGTCAATGGATATTCCGAGTTCAATGGATATTATTTGCCTGAAACGTAGAATACAGAATATTCCGCTGGCACATATTTAAAAGCATAACAATAAATATAGTTTCTAAATTGGCCACAGTAACACGACACAGAAATGGTATATAGGTAAAGACTAGGAACCATTTAGTGAATCTAATCTCAACGCGATTGGTCAAAATTGTGTATTATTGGTACCTCATGACTTTGCAATATCCCCCCAACAAATAATTCTGCAGAATATTCTGTAGACTCACTTTTTTACTAAAGAGCATAAGGGAATGGACCTGTTGTAAATGCTTTAAAAATGTTGCAGATTTTGTCTGTGTTTGTTTAACTTATAACAACCTAAACATAGAATTTTGAATTGTGTAGTATTTGTGTTTTACGTATGTTTTTATTATGGGCCTTTGCCCAAAACTGCATCGATATGACTGAAGAAATGTAATGTACCTTAATTCTGATTAAGTGGAGTACTAGACATATTATCTACAGATAAATTCGAAATTAAGTAATAAATTTTATCTAATATAATTATAATTGTATCAATGACTGCCGTTAATTATGTTTAGTCTTGAAGCATACGTAGATGGTAAATACAAAGAATCTTTACGCAAGCAGGGAAGAGCAGATCAGTTAGCTGATGTTGACATTATCTCTGGACTAGATTTATTATGTGAACAAGGACAATGGATAAAGTGTATTGAAACTGCAAAGCCTCATGGACCTCAAGTACTTCATAAATATGTAGCGTTATATGCTACCCATTTAATTAAGGTAATATTGCATTTATAGTATTACTTTTAGAGCACAAGTATGTTTGTGAAAAGAAACAATACAATTGCAGTTGGGCAATGGTTATCTAAAAATTTCCTTTGTGATGTAGTAGTGGCGCAGTCCCAACTCTAGCCTGAGCTTATAAACACTTAAGGAACAGATCTCAGTTGAAGAATAAGGGGAGGGGTAAAAATCATAAATTCAAGACTTAATGTGGCTTTTAAATGATATTTTAAAACAATTTGCTGTCTGTTGTTTATGAGGTTATCAATGTGTTATTAACCCTTCCCACGTGGCAAACGAGTATAGCCGCAATGATAGACTTTGACCCAAACGCGAATGACGATTAAAGTCGCAAAAATATATTTTAGCCTATGGTTAGTTAATTAGTTCATCAAAGTTCCGGTAGAATGCAGAGGCATGTCCGCTGTCTATTCAGGAATAGAAAAATGTTTTGTTGAAAGTTCTACACCTCGAGGCAGTGGAGGGGGACACTATTTTGTCTGGAATTGCCCGGCGGCGTACGTATTCAATAGCTTCTACAGAGCGGATAACGGCTATACTCGCAGTCTCATTAGTCTGATAGGCGACGACCTCCGTGTTTGCATTTGAGCATTGTTTTGAAGAAGTATTGTTTTTTTAAACATTACCTTGTATTTTTTATATATTATTTCACAACTGTTCCAATTTACAAAAATTAATAAAAACTCAAATTTTTTTGCAATTTTTTACTATTTTGTTGTATGTAATAAAAAAATGTTAAATGTAGCCGAAAACCAATGATGACATTTTAAAAAAATTAACCTTTCACATACAAAACGAAAACAAAAATTAACTTTGAAAAAAAAAAAAAAAAAAAAAAAGTTTTAAGTTATTTCAGCGTTGAGATGAAATAAGGCATATTTTATTCAGCGTGCGAAGGGTAATAGATACATATTTATTTATTTTACTTGCCAAGAGACCTCTATGAGTTTAACTCCCTATAGTTCCTCTGGACTGTGTAACTGGCTAGTATTAGATTTGTCTTATGTAGGGAGTTTTTGTATAACCAACCATTTGGAGACTTTTTCATAAATTTCTTTTCATGTGTGTGATTAAAGGCAAAAATCTAGCTCTCATCATTGCCTAAAAAAGAGGATAAAACTCTAATTAAAGAACATAATTAGAGCTCTCGAATACTCTAATAATGTCAGCGTCAGAAGAGAACAAGAGTTGGTCAAAAGAGACCTGATAGAAAAGATGAAAGAGAGTGATGTAACGCAAGACTAGATTAAGATAGATGTAAATACAGCTAGGGTACCTTAGGATTGTTATACCCAGATGAAAGAGAGTGATGTAACGCAAGACTAGATTAAGATAGATGTAAATACAGCTAGGGTACCTTAGGATTGTTATACCCAGATGAAAGAGAGTGATGTAACGCAAGACTAGATTAAGATAGTGTAGTAATGTGAAAAATCAGAGTTTATAATAGGTTTAAAATCCGCGGGTTAGCGCCGGAAACAGGCTGTTCAAATCATAAATTTATTTAGTAACTTCATTAATAAAAGAAAAATAGATTTTCAAGAAAACAGAATAAATAATTATGTTAATTTTAGTATAATTTGTTTTTAATTGTTATGATATGTAAATTGTTTTGTGTTTACGGGAGTGTGTTATAATGTGAGAACAGCGACGGAAGTAACGCCTCTCAATGTAGGATTTTGGCCTCATGGCATATAGTCAGTTGAGATCAGAGCCTGATGGAGAGTGGTTGTGTTTTTCAAAGTCGTATTAAGAAAGTTGGAGCGGTAAGATGTATTCGTTGAGTTGCACTAATGAGCTTAACTTAACAAAAATGTTGTTAAGTTGTAATTAGAACATTGAACTATAAAGGTAAAGAGTGTTTTCAAGTGATAAATTCTCATTACAATACAACTGAACAGTTATAGTGGACAATAGACTCATGTAATTTTCCAAGACATTAATATTTGATAATTCATGTTACAAGAATATAGAACGATTATTCTATACGACTGTGTTAAAAGAAAAAACTATATACCGCGAGATAAAAATGATTTCAGAAAGACTGAACGTGTTAGTGAGTTATGAACATTCTCAAACTATTCGAGAAAACGACTTTTGAATGATGGAGAACCAACGAGGAGCTGTAAAACTTCAACTTGCCGGACATCAGCTTTCTCCTCGTGTTCAGACAATATTTTTTTTTGTCGGCGTTTTGGTATAGACGCTATACATTACCTATTTGATTAATAATCTGTATTATGTTTAAAATTAATTTTTGTACATGTCTCTTTACTTAAAAAATCCTTTATATTAGATTATTTCAAGAAAAAACAATAAAAAATAAAATTCTAAATAATAAATTAGAATCCTTTTTTTTAGAGAGCTGCAAAGTTACTCAAAATTTCATAAATTAAATTCCTGTTGCAACATTTTTATTTATAGAAGCATTTTGAAGATAAAGTTGATTAATTTGAAAGTAATAAAATAAAGGAAATATAAATCAAGGATTTGTTTATTAAAACTAAATGATAACTAGTATTTATAAATATGATTTTTTGTTAATAATATTTGTAGGATGTTTCTTTGAATAATTAATAAATATTTATGTAAAATTTCAGCTACAAGTGTTTCATTTCAGAAACCAAATTCACTGTAAGTACACTGACAAAAGAATTCATGACCCCTGAGAAATTTTAATAACGATAAATAACTTCTTTTTTCAAAATTGGTGAGCTAAGGCTACCTGGCGCCCTAGTCGAGCAAATTAATAAATTAATAACAATAATAATAATTAACTTCACCTCATTTTTGAATAGTTACAATTGGCGCCCCACGTTGGGTACCTTAGGATTGTTATACCCCGTACTCACATATAAGTGAGCTCCTGTGGAGATTTCATAAAATGACAAGTTTGACACAAAACAAATAAAATATAAACTTATAACAAGTTGATAACTTATTTATTCTCAAATGTTTTGCGAAACTTGTTATGATCAAGTATTTTTTTGACAATACATAGTAATCAATCCTAACAAAAAGTCTTCTAAGTTTGTTTAAGTTAAACATGTTGTCTTTTGATTTGAAATTAATTAAAATTTGAACAAAATAATCTCGAAACATAAATAGTGGTGACATATGGCAAACTTTTTAATAGAGAAAAACAGTTTATGGTACCTAGTTGTATAGAAGACCCTAATTGAGGTCTTCTCACACTGTCCACAATGACTTAGTAACCAAATCACTTTGATTTATGCTAATATCCTTTACAGGTACCATTTTTAAACTGTATTATATTTATGTGTAAAACAACTTATTGTTTTATTTTCAGGAGGGCTATACTCTGAAAGCTTTAGGCCTTTATACACAATTAGAAGCACCTGCATTCTCACAGAATTACAACATCTATAGACGTATTACAATGGATGTCTTAGCTATGCCTGGACTTTCTGGAGAAGAAGGCTTTAGCACATGGGCTCGGTTACGTAACATGTTATTTAGTTTGGTTAGTTATTATACTAGTTTATGTGTGGTATTAAATTTGATTGTTTAGGTTGCATTTGGTTAATGCTATGTACATGATCTGTCCAGAAAGTAGCCAATTAGTTAGTATTAATAAATATATATTATACATAAACATTTTATTCCCCTTTCATGCATACTTACTTTACTTTATCCAACGCCCTTCCGAGGCCGTTCTGCCATTCAACAGAACTTTCATGCAAGTAATAGTCTGGAAAAACTTATTTTACAATCATCATCAGATGTTTTATTGTATTTCTTCTCAATTGTGTCAATCTTCTGAATGATCTTCCTTTCAAAAAATATTTTATTTTTAAGAAATTCTTGAAGTTGTAAGGAGCTAAATTTGAGATACAGGGGCCCTGAGGCACCTGAGTTCATGTTTTCCCAAAAAATTCTACAAAGATGTAATTAACAGGGCTTTTAGTTGCAAAAATAGGGAAAAAAGGAATTTTAGAGACCTTATATTTATAAAAGGGTTTAGGGACTTATTTCAGGATTTAATAAACAAAATAAAGTTATATAAAATAAATAAAACTTTTTATTATTATAAAGACCCCTACCAAATGCCGGATAAGAGAATGACTGACATGAATTTCAGAATGGATTTAAAACACATAACACTATTTTTAGAAACCTATAATAATTCTAATATTTTGTATATTACTGGAATAAAAACTTAATTGTACAAGGTGTGGCAAAAAAACCGATCTATTTTCTGCGGCGCACCGTTCAGCGACAGGACGGGTGGTGGGGGTAAGCTTGTTGGAAAGCCTACACGACGCCATTGTCAGTAGTCATGGAACAGTGGTCGCCTGAGAAACGCACATTTGTTTCGAGGCGTATTTTAAAAGTGGCAATTCAATCATTGCTACTCAACGGCAGTTCCGAGCGTTCTTTCAATTCAGTCGACATGGAGAAGTTCCGTCGCGTAGCACAATTATGTGGTGGGTTACTAACTTTAGAACAACGGGTTCTGCGTTGAAAAGAAAGCCGACAAGCCGTCCAAGGTCAGCTCTGATGCCAGAGAACATCGATAGAGTTCGTGCTGCTGTGGAAAACAGTCCTCGTAGGCCCGCCCGTAAACAAGCTGTTGCTTTGAACTTGTCTGACCGCTCAGTATGACGAATTTTGCGGTTCTCATGGCTTCAATTGCTGCACAATAGTAAATTTGTATGGATGAAAATTCAGATCGAACCGCAAAATTTCTCTGACCGAGCGGAACTGCTGCTGAGTAGCAATGATTGAATCGCCACTTTTAAAATAAGCCTCGATAACAAACACGCGTTGCTCAGGCGACCACTGCTCCATGACTACTGACAATGGCGTCGTGTAGGCTTTCCAACAAGCCTACCCCTACCACCCTGAGACGTCCTGTCGCTGAACGATGCGGCCGCAGAAAATAGATCGGTTTTTTTGCCGCACCTTGTATAAATTTAAAAGTAAGAATAATTTTTACTTTCGGAATCATTTCAGTCATTCTCCTGGATGGGGAATGGCAATTTATTTTTTCTTAATTTAAAATTACAGTAAATTTACTACATTAAGAATAAACTGCACAATATAAAAATATAAAAACAAAGAGAAATAACTACTTAACTAAAAATTGGTCAAAAAGGATAAAATTATTAAAATGTTCAGGTCAAATAATTTCAGTTCATGGATTATATTTTTGGTTTTAATGTAAATAGTCAGATATGTTTTCGAATTTTTCTCAATTACTTTGGCCATAGAGTCAACAGTCTTTGAAGCGTCAGTTTCATTTTTCCTCCTTGCTTTTTGGGTCACCGTCTGTCCAAAATTGCTGATTGGTAAATTATGTATTGGTAAAAATAAAAATATTGGTCATAAAATATTTAATTTCTCCAAATCAGCTTTACAGATTTTGTTTAAATTTTAGTAATTAAATAAGCACCATTTAGAATAGTTAAAGGTCATATTTGAATTTTATTATGCAATTCATAGCAATGGATTTCAAACATTTTTATTAAAACTTTATAATTCCAAAATATTTTGGTTCTAGATCAATTTAATATTGGGTATTGTAGACAACTGCCAAGAAATTAATAGTTTTCTGTTTTTTATCAATAACTCAGTTATCCTTTGACCTATAAAAAACAAATAAAAACACAGTTTTGTTTGTCATTAAAAATGAAAACTTTTTTGTCTTTTGCAAGTTAAGAATTTTTGAGATATTCAATATTAAACATTTTAAACGGCTGCCATTTTAAAAAATATACAAAATAAAGTCTTCATTTTTGTTACTCTTGTAAAATGTAACATACAAAATGTGTATACTAAATCAGTACTTAATATCTTTTCTATTTCCAAAGTTTAATTTTTGTTGTTAAAAAACATTTTCTATTTCCAAAGTTTAATTTTTGTTGTTAAAAAACAAAATGGCGGATATCTGGAAAATTAAGCATTATCAGAAAAATTCTTCTTTTTTCTTTATCCTGACCCTCAGAATCATTTCCTAAAGTTATGCAGAACATCCTTTTCATAATATATATGACACAAGCAAATCAAGTTTAAGCTTTAAATTTTTATTCACTACCAAAGTGACATTTTTGGTGATGATCAGTTTTGGTTTATTCTTATTAGATTTCAATAATTATTAGATTTCTTGGTTTTTGCACAATTAATTTTACTTTGGAATAGTTTTTTCTACAACAGTATTAATAATGATTTGTTAAATGGAGTCCATACCTTAATTTTCAGATGTTAATTTTGTTCAGTTACTCTTCTAAATGATCAAGTAAATATTTTAACCCTGTTTCATTCTCTGGTGCTTTTCCTTAGACTGTCCCTTTACAGATCATTTCAAAACCTTGGTTTATTCAAACTCTATTTTTATCCATGATATGTTGAATGGAATCTATATCTTTATTTCAGATTTCTTGGTTCTATATGAGGACACTCTGCCTTTATATACTAAAGTTGATCCTATCTTAATTTTTATGGGTGCTATTGTGCTTATATACAGTGCACACAATTCTGAATGGACAGCATGTCAAAAATGATTTTTCCAGTTTCCTGATGCCAAGAATCGTGAAGATCAGTCCAAAAATGGAGGTTAAATGGTTTTGTGATTATGAAACCTACTGTATACTTGTTGTTCTGCCTTAAATTATGCATTTGGATACAGTACCTACTGAACAACTTGTATAGTTTCTTATCTATAAAAACAATTATTTTCCTACCACCTAAATATTATTCTTGGTCAATAAACTTAGCAGCAAAAAAATTAAAACAATATTATTCAGGAAAGTTAACTCCTTTAGAAACTTTTTTTTAAACGTGGTTTGTTACAGACAGAATCTATGAGTAAAACTTCAGATTCAGGTAGTGCAACACATTTTGAGTTCACTACACTAATGCAGATATGTCACTACTATGCGTTACGTTCAGCAGCTCGTAATATAAAAGCCTTAGACAGTGTTGCCACCAATATCTCAGTTTCCCTTCTAAGGCACACTGACATTATCCCTGCAGATAAAGGATTTTATGAGGCAGGTGTGGATACAAAGGTGGGTTATGACTACGTAGCAAATTAAATAAAACATAACAATTTTTTACAAGATATTTTATTTGTAAGAGTACAATGTTTTCACGGTTAAGTTTAAGCTTTTACAACTGTATCGTTTCACTGTAAATTTTTGACCTGTTCGTTGGAGAGGGGGGATATTTTTTAACACTGTTAATCCAGTAATCAGAATGCAATACATAACATGTACACTTTTAAAATCAAGAACAAGAATTATCTTTTTAGGAAACTGAATATATCAGTTGTTAGGTATTTGTATGTTCATTCCATTTTAAAGTGGTTTTCTACTAAAATAATAGGTATGAAAAGAGATCATTTCAATATGCGAAAAAGAGGGACATCTTTTTTACAAAGAGAATTTTTTTTTTTTTGATTTTATCAAAATGTTATTTATATATAGCTATGCATTTTTATTATGTATAGATCGATGTAATACTGCTTGATTATATTTAACACATTTAAATTATTATCCATCATGAAGATAAAGAAAGTATTCTTTGAATGTATAAATTTGCAGCAGGGTTTTATTATGTAAAGTTATAAATTTTATTACGATGTAGTTCTGGAATGTATGTACGAGCATATTGATAGCCGAGTTGTACCTATTTAAAAAAAAATGTAATTAAAAAATAAGTCAAATGGTTCGACAGTCTCTTGTTAACATCTATTTTTTCAAAGAAATTGATTAATTATAAAGGTAAAAATCAACTCTGGCTTGGCCATTAGGTTGCCTAACTTTCTTCAAGGTTGTCGAATGTTTAATTAAGTAAATTATTTGTTTAGAATAAGTTTATGTATTTTATTGTATTGTTACATACAAGAATATGCATTTATTTACATTTTCACTGAACCATGTTTGAGAGTTTTCATATGTGCACCATTTATTAGGAATAAACAATAACATTATAAACTATCAGAAGCATGTTATTTACTGACAGCAAGTTGGACGTGAGAGTGAAGCATTTGTGTTCCTTAACCATTACCTAGACATTGTAGAGGCTATTGAAGAAAGGAATCTTGACTCTTTGGATTACTCTGACTTCATGACTACAGATTTCCCTCAGGAGATTCTACTACCTTCAACTGCTTATTTGTCAACAGAGGAACATGAACAGATCAAGGAGTGGGTGTTAGCTGTATCTATGGATCAGAATATAGAGCAGGTAATTTCATTCAACTGTTTTATACATGTCAAGATCTTGTATTCCCCCACCCCTCTTGTTGTTTAAAAGTGATATACCTCTCAGGCATTATTGCCTTGAAAAAAAGAGCAAAAAATAGAGACCTTTTGACATAGAATACTCTAATAGTGCCAAGGTCGGACAAGTGTTTGTCAAAAGAAAAATGATATTTCCCACCGTGTCTCATTTGACCAACGATTGTCACAAGATTTTTTTTGTTTCAATGCTTTCCAAGAATGATCTTACATAAGGTTACTAAAATAAAGGTGTAGATCCAGCTACTTGTCACACCCATACTCACTATAGTGTATACACGAGAATCCAAGATCTTGTAATTAGCAACAGAGAAAACAGGGTTTTAATAAAAACATTTTCAAAGGAACGAATTAACAATATTTGTAATTTTCACTCCTTCATCTCTCTCTTTAAACGTTAAATATAAATGGTAATTGTTTTTTATATAAACGACAAATAAAAGAAATTTAGTAATAGTGAAAAAAGAGGGGAGGGGGAATGGAATGGTTCTTTGCTTGTAGATTTTTTTTTTTTTATATTAGACAAAAACTTATTATAAATTTGAGCTCAATGTCCTCAAAACTATTTTGATACAGAGTTGATCAAAATTGTTGTACATTAAAAAAAGTCATTAGAGAACTAAATAATTTGTTCGTCAACGATGTTAACATAATAGAATTAAACAATTTGCAGAAATTTAATTTGTAAAATAGTCTCGATTATTAAAGTCAGCAGAAGAATACATAATTTTGTACAATTATTCTACAATCTATAATATTTTAATCATCATTAGAAAAACATCAATGTACATTTTTTTTCTTTTTAAGGCTCTCCGTCATTATCCCCTTACAAAAAAATGAAGAAAAGAATTTAAAATAAAGACTCCTATCCTACAAATACTCTAATAGCATCAGGGTTGGGAAACAGTTAAGCGGGATCTAACCCAAGACTACATGAAAAAGGTGTAGATTCAACTACTTTTATTTTTGGTTGGTTGGGGTTTTAAGACGACAAATCATTGCAGTCATTATCGCCTTCACAAAATTGAGCAATAAGATGTTCCACCTTTATACATACACAAAAACAATAACATAACAATTTTCAAGAGCAATAACAAGACTAAAACTAATTGAAACTAAAATAAACAACAACGTAACATGTTACAGGGCTGTAAAATGACCCTATAATGAGTTAACAATTATAAACTATGAAAATACAATCAACAACAATAAAAACAAATGTTATAGGGCAGTAAAAGGGTCCTACGAGTTACCAAGAATAAAATTTAATAGGAAAACTAAACATAATATTACAGAGCTGTAAAATGACTACATTAATTGACTAGAACTTTTTTAGATTTTATCAAAAATTTTCAGACGATACATAAAGGACAATACTTGATCAAAATACAGACAGACTCCTTTTTTAAGTTGTCTGTCTGTATTTTTAAGAGACTGATAGTTGTCTCTTGTCAGAACCCGGGTTGATATTTGAAAATGTAGAAGCCATGCACGAGTTCACCAGCGCATCGTGTTTGGCGGTTGCAGGTTAAGACTCTGGGAACGGGTATACCCTTGGATCACTTTCGATCATTTCTATACCCCAGAACTCTGGGGTCCACAGTATCCTATTTAAGCAGACTGGGTGGGTATCAGTCCAGACCCACAACTGGAGAGGGAGGGGCCGACACCTTCCCTTTCATAAATACTTCCTGACCAAGCTCATATCAGCCTACCAGAATGGTTGTTACCTTTTGTTTTGGTAAACACTCCCAGATATACTACAGCTCTGCACAGTCAAAAAACTAATCCCTATATTATGAATGTAGGATGTTTATCTATTGCCAGTGATTCATGTAGTATAACAGCCTCTACAAAATGTAAATATATATGAGTGTTGTATGTGTGTGTATATATATATTCAGAGATGTTTTATTGTTCCATCCATATATAGCTCAGATTCCGCAAGAGACACTAAACCCCTCTCTGCGATAAAACCCTAAGTAAAGGTAAATTAAGAAAATGTACATAGGTGAACTGGGTATGTCAATATGGATGGTAGTTTATGTGTTGCGAGTGTTTGCCGAGGACCTTAAGGAATGCCAACCTCCTCTTATTAGGTGCAGCTAGTCTGTACCTTCCTTGCGGGGGATTCAACTACATTCCATCTGGATTGCCAAGCTTGTATTTACTGCTAACCTCTAGAGGACATCAATGTAAAAGTACACAGTTCGTCAGGAATTTTTAAAAAGAAATCAATTCTTTCTGTTTAAATAGTGTATCTCATAAAAAATATTTATATATTATTTGATAAGAATTTATAAAACTTTACATATTTTATTTTTACATATACATTATAGTTATTAAATATGTTTTCATAGAAAATCTTAGAAAGTATAATAGATTTTGGTCAAATATTTATGAAATCTAAAGTTTTATAACATTATATCCTAAGTGCCAAGCTGAATGTATATTTATTTACGCGCTATATAGGAAGTATGAATCATTTGTAGTCATAACTTGTGTTGCTCTTTAAGATTATGCTACTTGTTGAAGATAAATAATGAAAAGTAATTTAATGGTGGATTTACAGGTATTACCTTCGGACGAGAGACAACTTTATCCTTCAGCTTTGGTTGGATCAGATTCTGGTAGCACTCCATTACCTGCCTGTGTAGTAACAGGTTATCCTGTGCTTGGAAGTCAAGGTACAGTACCAGGACATCAAGTTGTTCGTTTTAAACGGCCAGGACACATGGCGAATAAGGAAGATTGGAACAAATTGACGATGGCTACTAAACTAGCACCTACAAACACAGCTCTGGCTGACATACTTACATTTATTGCAGATTGGTGCGGACCTCTGCCTAATTATACTTTTACTTAGGTGTAATGTACTTTGTACTTGAAGATGAAATTATAAATTCAATCTAACAAGAATAAAATGTCATTTTATTTGTAAAATATCTCACCCAGATATTCTCAGTTTACTTTATTTACAATACTAACAGATGAAGTTTTTTTTATACTATGGTCCAAATTTTATGATACCACATCCAATGAGCCTTGTGGTAAATATAGCATAGAAAGTATTTTCATTGTTAAACCTGAAAATGATTTATTGTTGAATTCTGATGAGGGGGCAATTTCGAATTCATTGTTATTTTCTTTGTTAAACCAAGTTAAAGCACACAATTATTAGGTTTATTGTGACTCTGTAATTTTGACTTGTATTTTCTTAATACACATGGCAGTTTTTTCCCTACATGTTTTAATATTAGTTATATTAGAGAACTTTTGTAATAATTATAAAAATGTGCCTTTGTCGTACTTGAAGAGTACTTATTTTTATTAAAAAAATATAAAAAAATGATTTTTATTTTTATTATTATTTATAAACTTTTGCCAAGCTTTTTATGGGCGCCAGGAAGCGTTAGCTTACCAATTTAGAAAAGAAAGAAGTTAATTGTTATTATGATTAAAATCTCTCAGGGTCGCAAGTCCTTTTAAAAGTGTACTTCAGTGGTTCTTGATGAAATAAAGAAATCTTAAGTGTTGTGCTGAAACTTAACATGTTTTATTGAAATGCAAATATTAAAACATTTATACAAGGTTATCATCAAATATTATTAAACATTCATATTCAGAAATCATAGCTTAATACATCCTCATATTTCTTTATAAAAAAATCAAATTGAATTTTATTCATGAAATTTATTTTTTAGTTGCAACTCAAAAGAAAAAGTAAAAAGATTTTTTGTTCATTTAATTGAATTAGTGTAATTAGTAATTTAGTTCTGCAAATTAGATAAAGTTTCATTAATTTATCTATTTTAAAAAGAGGATTCTACTTTAGTAATTTCATGTTTTACAATATAAGACATTGTCTCAATATTAAACTCCAGATTTTCAATTAAACTTATAACTAAACATTAAAAAATTATTATCCTATTATAGACAAAAATGATTTTAGAAATAAAGTCTTAACGTGTATACCAGGCACGTTTTTTTTAGTTAAAATCACAATTCCTTGTTTCCGTCTTGTAGACAATACATCTCGTCTCGTGTCGAGTCGCTGACATGGTCGATTCATTTTGCTGTACGGAATTCATTATTTTATTGTTCAAATAACTCAATGTCTGTTAGTATCATGATTAAAGTTCGAACGAGTGTCACTTAGATCAATTTTAGATTGATCTTAAGGCTACTTTTAACGTATTTAACACATTTTATAAAAATTCTCTACACAAGACAACGTCTGACTAACTTGAACGTTTCACTAGACTGCTAAACGTTTTCACTACATATTACAAAAGTTTATATATATAAAAATACATCTGATCACGCCAGACTCCCTCTTAAGACTCTTTTATCACATATTCACTACTTTTTGAAAAAGTTTCTTTGAATTGAAAACACGTCTGACTTACTCAACTGTCCCCTTAAGACTCTAAACCACATGTCTCTTTGTCCAGCTTCCCAACCAAGCGTCCTATTTAATCTGCAACGCATGCGAGAATTATTCTCACACCTAGCAACACTGACACGGTTCAAATTATTTTACCTAACACAATACAAATACTACCTAAATATTTATTACAACTTATAACTAATTTTTTATACATGACATTATTATTTTGAAAACCTATATTTAATTTTTTATTACCCTAGTTTTAATAATCTATATATTTGAGTCATCTTTTTGACTTCTAAAACCCCCTCCCTTATTCAACTTTAACGTTTCCCGGTTTACTTTAAATATTCAAATCTCAATATAACCATTTTTTGGTTATTTAGGTTAAAATTACCATTTTTGGTATTACAAATACCCCATCAAAGCTGTGATTCAATATATATATATATTGAAACACAGATTTCTCTTTTATTTGACAAAAAAAAATTTTAACTTCAAAAAAAAACTTTCAAATTCGGTCCCTATAGATTTCCAAAAATAAAAAAAATTTTAGCCAACTAAGAATATTCATATAAAAAAAAAAAAAAAAAAACTTTAAAATAAGAAATATTCTCTCTTAACTCACATTAATCATCTTATAATCTATTGATTCACTAAATCTACCTAATTGCATATTATAATCAATCAAACCACTTATACCCAAGTCCTATCCATCATCAAAAAACCTTCATCAACTTCTTATCATTGAGCTGTCCATCACTCAACTTTTATCTTGCGACGTCAGAGTGTCTACTCCTGATTGCTAAAAGAAAAAAAAATATCTCTATCTCTTTGCCAAGATTCTAACTATTCATCTGAATATTTCTTTCACTTCAATACAATCCAAAATTAAAACTTCTCATTCTTATTTAATATCATTACAAAATTATTTACTTATTACTCAAAATCATTTTAATTTACTTTAAACTCTTCAATTTTAATCTTATATTATTTTAGTTTAAATCCAATAATTATTTATTCTTACTTAAATTCTTAATTACTCTTTGTCTCGCTGGGACAACATGTTAACTACTGATTTTACAATTACCAAAAACTCCTCTCTTCAACTAAAATTCAAAAAAATATAACATCATTATTACAAAAAAAAAAATCACTTATAAACTCATCTCATCTATTTCAAAATTACCTCTTTACAATTGTATCATCTTTTAGTACCTTATCTTAAAATTATTTCCATCTTATCTTTCATATTTTAATAATTCAAGTTGCATTAATCCCCAAAAAACTCTTCATCATCTATTTATGCAGACCTCGCGGGTTACCTACATATTTGTATAAATAATCTCTTTATTTCAACGTAGCTTCCTTTAAAAATCATAATAATCGCCGTATTTCGTAGAATTCCTCAAATCTCCCTTTATTTCATTAAAATCGTCGCATATTTCCTTTATTTCATTAAAATCGTCGTATATTTCCTTTATTTCATCGCAGTATTCAAAAAACCTCTTAAAAACTAAAATTTACCATTAATGCAACCTAACTACTCTTTTTATAAAAGCTTATTAACAGAACAACTTCATTTTAAATACCACTTTACTCAACAATTCTGTAAAGTCATCATCTTCTTATAAAAACTCAAAAATCTCTCATTTAAACTACTTCTTATTAAATCTCCTTAATTATCTATAACTTGTATACAAAAACTTCAAAAAAAATATAAAATTTACATTGTTTTCCCAGCTAACATCGTATTTCATCAAAATCTTTAGACATCTTTATCAGATAACTTCTCACAATCATCTATTGTTTTAAATTCAAACATTATTTATTAAAAATCGTTAATTATTTATTTTGTTTATAAATTTCATCAAAATCTTTCTCTTATTATTGTTAATTTATTACTCCTTCATTCATTTTTTAACATCAAAAACTTAAAAAACTTAATTATTATCTGTCTTGGCAAAACTCACATAAATTCTCTTCATATTATATTATTTATTAATTATATCTCCTTCTTTAAAAAACAAAAACTTTAACATTTTTAACTCCATTATTCATTTTATTACCATTTCATTATTAAAAAACAAAAAACTTCAATATTATTATCATCTTAGCAATGCCTCTTGAAAACCACTCAATTCCTTTACAAGCCACCTTTCAAATCTCAAATTATTTAAATCTAACAATATTTTGCATATAATTACTTATTTTATTATTCTTAACTATTGTAAACAAATATCAAATACTTTCTACATATAAGCCAAGCATTATTACTCTTAATCTATTATATACATTTTTTAAAAATTACTATCTTTCTTACTAAAATACTCCAATTCTGACTCGTCCGGTTTTATTTTGTATATACAGATTGATCAGTTCTGTATACACTACACTTTATCTTTCTTCTATCATCTGTCTAAAGTATCATTACATGGAAATTCTATGTAATATTATATCAAATTATTATTGTCTTAACCGTTGTTACAAAATCTCCATCATCTCATCAAAAAAATTTTCAATTTTACTTAACATTTAAATTTCAAAACTTTTACAAATTTTAACTCATCACTTTCCAAAATTTACTTTTTTATCCAAATTTTAATTATTTAGTAGTCTCTTGTATTTTCTCCTATTATCTCCAATATCCGCGACACTTCTTGTCGACTTAATTACACTTTGTATCCTTCTGATTACAACTTTAGACACTTACATTGAAGTCTGCATTATGATCTTCAGATGTGAGAAGGTTGAAATGCAAAATTCCTACTCAGTTCAGAATAAAGCCCACCTCACAACCTTACAACCACAATACACCTTTAATGCTGTCTACATGCCTTATTTCTAAGAATAAGACATGTTTTCGACTACCGTTACCCTACCTTCCTCCCAATATGTTCATGTACTCCTTAAATGCATCTACACGAATGTTTATTTTAAAATTCATAAAAAATTTCATTCACATCGTATCATCCGAAGTTGAAATAAAGTCTATTTTACCAATCTTATTACTAGCATCGTCGATTTTCTGTTTATGTAATCCTTTCTAGATGTTATTATTCAAATTCAAAAAGAAATTTTATTTTTAAAATTTATTCTAAGTTTTTTACTTAGAAATTTTACCTTCAATACTATTAAAGTTATTTAAGTAATCTACTTTTGTTCTTGTTTACTTTATTTAAAGCCAATTATCCTTTATTTAAGTAAATTTTATTTGAAAACACAAGTTAAATTAGAATTATACGTCAAAAGTTTTTTATTTTCCTAGACAGCATTTTGGTAACACCCTATATTTCGTCTCAATGTCATGCATAGGAATTTATACCTGACTAAGGAATAAACAATCTCCCCTAGCTGTATGAAGCAATATATCTGTCTACTGATAAGAAGTGAACCTTTTAGCTCCAACTAGATTCTATTTCTCTCGTCATTATTGAATATTTTATTGAATCCACCTACTTAATATTGAATACTATTTCTTCAACGTTACTCTGAATCCTCGCTTCGAACTAACTATCTTATCTATGTCACGTTTCATAATTATTTATATTGGAATAAACAACAATTCAGAGTTATCTACTGATATAAACCTAGCGTCTTTCACTTAGCAAATACCTAAACGTTTTCTAAAACTAAACTCTTAATCATACTAGCTTGGCTTATATTATTATTTATTAATACTCATACTATTGTTATTTCAAACTATAGACTATACATTATTCAAATTTAAAACTACTTATTAACAGAATCTTAACTACCTTTTATTAATTATTTTTCAAAATCAAGTCCGTTTATTTATAAAAATGTCTTTACATTATTATTTATTCCTTCCAAATTTCAATTGATTACAACTCAATTATAAATTATACATTTTTTACGATGGTTCCCAGATTGGTGAAAAATTTTAAAGTACATGATTTGATTTTTGTAACTATCTCTAGGGTTAAATACCTCTGTCCACACGGACAGTGTGTCTAGCCTAGTCATCACAACAGACCCTTTCCTAACAAAAGATCCCACTTTGTTATTGTCTCTGAGTATTGACAAAATACTTTTCTCTTTCTCCCTTACAGACATATCTACATTTCTCTTTCTCTCAAACATCTTAGAATCTAATGACCCAAATTTGTCATCTGTCAGCTTAGCATTCCTAACCTTATCATACTCCTTTGCTTTTACAAAAATCTCTTTCACACACCCATTTTTATATTCACATTCAACATTATACTGTTCACTAAAACTTTTAATTTTTTTTTCTTGAATTTTAAAAATACTTGTAAATTTCAACATTACGTAGTTTTCAAAGCTTGCATTACTACAAAAGTTTTGCCTTCTTACACAAACAGCTGACTCTTTTATTATTACATCATTTATCTTAATCACACATTCATTTACTTTAATTTTACCCTTGTTATTTAAATCACTTACAATCTCTCTAACCCCATCAAAATTGGTAACCCCATCATTTTTCTTAATTTCAACATTACCTGTTAACTGTTTTAAATCATTGTTCTCCATAGGCTCATTCTGACACATTTCATTTTTCTTAAGTTCTAATTTCAACTCATTGTTACTTAATCCATTGTTTACTTGTTCAAAAACATAATCATTCACACAAATATTCTCTATTATTTCAGTTTGATCATTTTTAATAAAAACTTTTAATTGGAAGTTAATTTTTTCTTTTACAGCTAATCTATTTAACATTTTATTATAAACTTCATTTCTTACTTTGAGAACAGCATGTAACATTTTAATTATTTCCTTTAACTCTAATTCTTTATTTATTCCATCCCTTCCTAATTCTTTATACCAATATTCATTTAAATCATCCCTACTTATTTCTATACACCATAGTTCAGTTCTATTACCCAAATCATCCAATTTCAAATCTTCCTTCCTAAAACATTTACTAACTTTACCAAAATACTTATCAGCTTCTTTTTTCATAATTTTAAATTCTACCATTACTCTGTCTTTCTCACTTATTAGATTATTATTAATTGTACCCTCCATTTTTAATTATTATTATTATTATTTAAACTTTAAATTTAGAATTGGTTATTTTAAAATTACTCATCTACTTATTATTAAAAAAATTTTTTAGAGAGAACATTCTTATTTTTATGTTGACTATGAATATTCTTACCTTTTTGATAAGGATTTCTAATCCACCAAGAAACCACTGTTTTTTCGACTTATATTCTTATATTTTTCAATATAAGAATACAGCCCCGAGTTGAGCGACACTTGTAATAATTATAAAAATGTGCCTTTGTCGTACTTGAAGAGTACTTATTTTTATTAAAAAAATATAAAAAAATGATTTTTATTTTTATTATTATTTATAAACTTTTGCCAAGCTTTTTATGGGCGCCAGGAAGCGTTAGCTTACCAATTTAGAAAAGAAAGAAGTTAATTGTTATTATGATTAAAATCTCTCAGGGTCGCAAGTCCTTTTAAAAGTGTACTTCAGTGGTTCTTGATGAAATAAAGAAATCTTAAGTGTTGTGCTGAAACTTAACATGTTTTATTGAAATGCAAATATTAAAACATTTATACAAGGTTATCATCAAATATTATTAAACATTCATATTCAGAAATCATAGCTTAATACATCCTCATATTTCTTTATAAAAAAATCAAATTGAATTTTATTCATGAAATTTATTTTTTAGTTGCAACTCAAAAGAAAAAGTAAAAAGATTTTTTGTTCATTTAATTGAATTAGTGTAATTAGTAATTTAGTTCTGCAAATTAGATAAAGTTTCATTAATTTATCTATTTTAAAAAGAGGATTCTACTTTAGTAATTTCATGTTTTACAATATAAGACATTGTCTCAATATTAAACTCCAGATTTTCAATTAAACTTATAACTAAACATTAAAAAATTATTATCCTATTATAGACAAAAATGATTTTAGAAATAAAGTCTTAACGTGTATACCAGGCACGTTTTTTTTAGTTAAAATCACAATTCCTTGTTTCCGTCTTGTAGACAATACATCTCGTCTCGTGTCGAGTCGCTGACATGGTCGATTCATTTTGCTGTACGGAATTCATTATTTTATTGTTCAAATAACTCAATGTCTGTTAGTATCATGATTAAAGTTCGAACGAGTGTCACTTAGATCAATTTTAGATTGATCTTAAGGCTACTTTTAACGTATTTAACACATTTTATAAAAATTCTCTACACAAGACAACGTCTGACTAACTTGAACGTTTCACTAGACTGCTAAACGTTTTCACTACATATTACAAAAGTTTATATATATAAAAATACATCTGATCACGCCAGACTCCCTCTTAAGACTCTTTTATCACATATTCACTACTTTTTGAAAAAGTTTCTTTGAATTGAAAACACGTCTGACTTACTCAACTGTCCCCTTAAGACTCTAAACCACATGTCTCTTTGTCCAGCTTCCCAACCAAGCGTCCTATTTAATCTGCAACGCATGCGAGAATTATTCTCACACCTAGCAACACTGACACGGTTCAAATTATTTTACCTAACACAATACAAATACTACCTAAATATTTATTACAACTTATAACTAATTTTTTATACATGACATTATTATTTTGAAAACCTATATTTAATTTTTTATTACCCTAGTTTTAATAATCTATATATTTGAGTCATCTTTTTGACTTCTAAAACCCCCTCCCTTATTCAACTTTAACGTTTCCCGGTTTACTTTAAATATTCAAATCTCAATATAACCATTTTTTGGTTATTTAGGTTAAAATTACCATTTTTGGTATTACACTTTGACTTGTATTTTCTTATATTTATATATCTGTGTGTGTTTGTTATTTGCTTTTAAAATTATTAAATATAAGTTATATAAGAGTTTGGGTGTCACATCATCCTACTTTCTAGGTAGGCGGGGAAACTGGTCTGATCAATATGGAGGGGGGAGGAGCGTACATGCCCTTTGACCCCCACTAATAAGTCAAAGCACTGTTTAATAAGTTGTCGCACTGTCACATTTAGTTTATTGGTTTATATCCCTCTGAGTATAGTAGCTATGTTACCGAAATGGTTTATTAAACTTTCTAAAATTAATTGTGTTAGAGTTATATTTGTGGTTTGTAGATTACTTCTTTCATAATACTTATAAATGTTCATGTATTAAAAAAATAAACATTGTTTCTTGTTAAATTAACACTGTGCAAATACTGAAATAATTTATTAAACACATTTAAATTAAAATAAATAAACGCAATTATTTCATGAAATATTCATTTCAACATTTTAAGTAAGTTCCAGAAATAAGGTCAAGAGTAAAACGAGGTTTTCCTTTTTGTTTAAAGTCAAAAAAACCTCTCGGTCATCATCGCCTTACAAAAAAAGGAAGAACATAAAAAAAGACTTCTTGCCTTTTTCCACTTATCTAAAGACTGAGGAACATGAACAGATCAAGGAGAGGATATTAGTAGTCTCTTATGGATCTTCTGGGTCATCATCGCCTTGGGTATATAGATGAATTTCACGCTGCTTAAAAACAATAATTATTTTTGTTTTTGACCGTGAGATATGAATTTGGCTCCGTTTACTAAATGTTCCAGACTGAACCAGTTGTTGTTAGTGTATAGCCCAATAGTAAAATTTTATTCAGTGCTGAAATATTTTTTGTCTGTAGTTTTAAAGCGAAAAACCATTTCGGTCAATATCGCCTTAAAAAATTGTTCATGAAGATGCTCCACCTTAAAAACAAAAACTACATAAACAACATAATATAATACAAGGCTTTAAAATGGTCCTGCAAGATGTTAACAATTACAAAGTGTGGTAAACTACAATGATAATATATATTATCAAAAATTTTAAGACAACGCAAGAAGGACAATACCCAATCAAGGATCTGAGCATTATCCCCCAACATCACCTGAATGGAATTGGGAAGAGCAAAATGTTCTACCCACACCTCTCAAAGCAACATAGTCAATGAGGATATATTTAATTGACAAAATGGGCATTGTGGCGGATTGCTCTCTTCTATCAGAACTCCATGAGTGATCAATGAATGACAGATACGAACACAGGTAGCCACCACTTCCTCTTGATGACTGGCACGTATGGATGAATTCCACCATAACATGCTCTGTGACTGGTACCTGATTTGTAGCTTCCTTTGCCGTTCCAGTCAGGTAACGTGTGGTTATCATATCAAAATTACTGTCGCCATTGTTCTATCCACTCAACCAAAGTTTGTTACTAATTTTAGTTTCCCAATTTTCCTCACAAAGCTGGGTCAACTCCGTAAAGTTGACGTCCTGTTAGGAATCCAAGGGGGTTGCTGAAGTAGGGTTCTAATGAAATATTTAGGCAACCGATGGGTTCAGTTCTAAAAATGATTGTATTGACAATCTTGGTTCTCTCTTAATTAATTATTAACTTTAATATACAGTATATAAAATACCTCTAGTAAATTACTGAAGGTTGCAAACCAAGCAATTACCTAATTTTTTATATTCTGTCGCAATGATTGTTTGCTCTGGTGTCTATCGAGTGGATTTAGAATATTTATCTACTACAATTTAATTTAACTTAACTTCACTAAACCTTAAAAGTCTCCATGAAGATATTGAACCTGAATGTCTTACTTGTGAAGCCACTAGACCAGATATAGTAGTGAAAAGGTTAAAGGAATATATATAAATAAAACTATGGAATTGAAAAAGTTTCTCCTATATTTTTCTTTTTTTTTATACCAGGTTATACAGTTTGAAAATATTAATATAATATTTAAAACTAAAACAGTTTTTTATATATTTACAAAACAATAGAGATACTGTCACACACTCACAGCTCAATTACATGTTAATTATAATAAATACCTTTGTAGATTCTGTAGAAACACAAGTAATTACATTCATAAACAGCAAAATCATATTCAATAAAACTGAAACAATAATTGTACCTAGAATTGTTTATTTTACATCATAATCTGGTAGTGGCTTACGCCTCAGGTACTTTCAAAAGTATTTAATAATGTTTCATTCTAATTATGACAAATAATTTCATATAGTGTAAATAAGATTCATTAATTGTGTAGAACTTCCAAAACATCACAATGACAAAATATTTTAGACAAAGATTTGTATTGGTGTTATCTGAATTGCAGACTTGCTTATAGCCTAAAATAGGTTTTGTCTTACTTAATACTGTTCTTGAAAAAAAAAAAAAATTACTAAATATTTTCCACATCTTGAAATACATCCGTATTTCAATTATGGCGATTTTAATGAATTATTACAGTGAAACTAATTAATTTTGTTTCATATTCATATAGTAGGAAAATGTATAGTCAACCCTGGAAGTAAAAAAAAGAAGGAAATATAGTATTATACAAGTACAATACTAGGGATGTACAAACTTGAAAAATTCAAACCTATTCTAACTGAACTAATATTTTAAAACAAAATCCAAAATAAATAATCACACTGAACCTCGATTCACATATTGACAACCAAACAATTTTATATAACAGGTAAGTCTCGTTACTTAACACAAATGGTTAGAGAAGTGGGAATTTAAGGAGTGATTCGCTACTCTTTCAAACCTTAACCAAGTCCTTGAATCCTTTCCTTCACCCTCCTCTAATCACTTAAGCTAAGTAATGGGATTATTTTCCTTAGTCTGCCAATGTTAGAATGTGGCAAAACCTAGGTCAACACAATTTCTGTAAAGTACAAAAGTATTTGACGTTTTTTAAAACTTGTGAACTCTGAAGTTTTTATTTTTGAATTGTAATTAATGGCTGATCACATTTCAAATATCATCTCTTATCAACAATATTAAAAAAATAAAATAATAATTAAAATCAGTTAATTCTCTCATAAATTTGTATAAAATGTGTGAATTTTGTTTTATTTATATTCCAATTTATATATTTCAGATTTCAGTAATGGTAACACACCTAAACTTGATACCATGAAGTGTATATAAATCATAGCCTCTAGTGTAATTTTTGTATATAGTTAAAACATAGTCTAAAGTAGACATTATTTTTATCAAAATTTTAAACAAACATTAATTTTTAAAATGGCCTGAGCAACGATGTTCATATTATTAATATGGTTTATTTGGGAAGTTTCGAGAGTATAAATCAACTCTCGTTATCAAGTTTTAGACCTTGAGTATAAAAGAGAAAAAGACCAATACGCCCCTAGTAGCTAATCCAGTTTAGAAATAAGATAATTTTATAGCTTCCGTTAATAAAAACTAAATTAAAAATTGGAGATAAAATTCTTTTACTTTAAATAAGGCTGAAATTTTGCCACTAAATATCCAGATGGGGATATTGATGGAATCCCAGGCAAAGAAAGAAAGAACAAAATATTGTATACCCCGAGAAACAGTTAAGATAACTTTCTCTTAGCTCCACCCTTTTATCAACTAATTGCTTGCCTCCTTTGTGTAGTGTACGCCTGGTGTGGTAGTTTTATCTGATCACATTTTTATTTATTCTTAGCTTTGATTATTCACACCTAATTTTAGATTAGAGTTCTTTTCTTAGGTTATAGATTAGTTATCAACATGGCACTAGGTTATGTTGGTGTTTTTCTCTTAAAGTTGATACTTTTGAAACGTTGTGTATAGTTTTTATATATACGACAAATGTCCAATTAAACCATATTAATAATAATATGAACAATCCATCATTAGAAAATAACTTTACAACTAGAGCAATGTTCATTTAACAAAGCAATCTGTATATTTAAAAGAGATATTTTTTAAAGCAATTAAATTTGCTAAAACTCATTGGAAAATAAATACTCACACAGTGTTTCGTTTGTAATTACAAGACCAAAGATAGTTTTTGGTATAGTTGAATTTTATCAATATCACTAATAAAATTAAAATCCATTAAATTAATCCAATCGAATTTATGAAAACAAAATTGACACATTTGGGGAATAAAATCTTACATTTTTTTAGTAGGTTTGTTTCATTAAGGGTTTAAAAAAACTACCTTAATCCTCCCCTTTCTCATGAATGTAAATGTATTTATTTTTCAAAATGGCTAGAAAAAAAAGAAGTTCTTTGTAAATATCTTTTATATAATTATCAATGTATATAAAATGGTTTTCACTTAAAACATAGCACATTTTAAGATGATCGGCCTGTGCACTATACTATTCAGAGATGGGAAAAAATTATTTAACTTTAAGAATACATTTTAGACTTTAAAAAATTTAAAAAATCCATCAGAAGATTTCAGGTATCTCATAGAACATTTATTTTATTCAGTAGAGGAATATTAGTTTTAACGTTCTGGTGTCAAGTAAGCGAAGAGGATTTTATAACTGCATTTATTTTATTTATTCAATATTGAAAATTATGTAGAATGTTTGTATATGTAGTTTCAAATCTGTACTGTCTTGCTGCTACGTGTATACTAAATGAGGTAAATAATAAAATAAAATATATGCAGAATTAAAATACAATTTTGTAGCTCATTAAAAACCTTTTATTTCTTTAACAATGTAAAGTGTTGCCTTAATTCTGATTCGGTTAGTTTAAAGTATTGCAAATCTATTTTTCATATTTACGTATCAATTTGTTTTGTGAGCAATGTGTTAAAATAACTCCGATTACAATTTATCATGGAAATATCCATTTTGAAGACATTTTTTTGTATGTGGTCCAATCCTTAAAAACGCTGGTTTGAAAAGTTAAATCTAATAATGGATGTAGTCTTAGAAATTATAATACTCCAAAATTGGTTTAATGAAATTCAGTGAAGTTTTAGTAAAATATGAAGCTATTGATAAAAGAAAATTACATCTTATGATTAAAATTGGAAGGGGGGGGGGGGGTCCAGATAACATCGATTCCATTACAAGATTTTATACTTTTCTTAATAACTGTATTTATTTTTATTTTTACACAACATGTTTTATTTTATTAGTTTGAGAATAAATCTCAGCAGTTTATAATTTCATTGAAATGTTTTTTGCGGACAACTTTTAAATTTACATTTTTGCAGAGATAAATGACCAATACATTTTATTTGATTCCTTAGAAAATTTAAGCATATATATACACTTAAATACTAAAAAAGAAGTGTTTATATTTTTATTCATTTGTTCTTTAATTTAATGAGACACCTGTTCATAATTTAATTATAAACCAAATTTAATTAGTATTCAAGGGCTAGGGTAGAGTATTTTCTCTTTTTTTTCTTTTTTTTGTAAGAAATGATGTAAAAAAAATTTTTTTTGAAAAAAGTTCAATACATTTTTTTCTTATCTCTGATAACCATAATGTATTCCAAAAGTTTGATAACTTTTTTCCATATTTCAGTTCCATAAAACTGAAAAAAGAAGACAGTTTTATTCATTTAGATTTTATGTTCTCTAAGTTTACATTTATAATATTTTTTTCTAGATAAAAAAAACTATTGTTGTGAACTCTAAGGAGGAGGGGGAATACATAAACCATAAGAGGAGAAGGGGAAGAGGATTAACATATTTTTTGAACTTCAATAAATCATGAATATAGAAAAATTTGTCCCCTGTTTAAACTTAATTTAACAACTTAAATTATAATAAAGTCAGATAAGACATAATCTGTGGAAATTCTTGTTCTTTTTACATCTACGAACTTTACTTTTTTGAACTTTGTTCAATGTAATATACAAATTTAATTCTTTCTCTTGTTTAATCATATTCAAGTAATTAAATAATTTATGTTGTAATCAAATCGATCTGTGGAAATTCTTGTTCTTTTTACATCTACGAACTTTACTTTTTTGAACTTTGTTCAATGTAATATACAAATTTAATTCTTTCTCTTGTTTAATCATATTCAAGTAATTAAATAATTTATGTTGTAATCAAATCGATCTGTGGAAATTCTTGTTCTTTTTACATCTACGAACTTTACTTTTTTAAACTTTGTTCAATGTAATATACAAATTTAATTCTTTCTCTTGTTTAATCATATTCAAGTAATTAAATAATTTATGTTGTAATCAATCGATCTGTGGAAATTCTTGTTCTTTTTACATCTACGAACTTTACTTTTTTGAACTTTGTTCAATGTAATATACAAATTTAATTCTTTCTCTTGTTTAATCATATTCAAGTAATTAAATAATTTATGTTGTAATCAAATCGATCTGTGGAAATTCTTGTTCTTTTTACATCTACGAACTTTACTTTTTTGAACTTTGTTCAATGTAATATACAAATTTAATTCTTTCTCTTGTTTAATCATATTCAAGTAATTAAATAATTTATGTTGTAATCAATCGATCTGTGGAAATTCTTGTTCTTTTTACATCTACGAACTTTACTTTTTTAAACTTTGTTCAATGTAATATACAAATTTAATTCTTTCTCTTGTTTAATCATATTCAAGTAATTAAATAATTTATGTTGTAATCAAATCGATCTGTGGAAATTCTTGTTCTTTTTACATCTACGAACTTTACTTTTTTGAACTTTGTTCAATGTAATATACAAATTTAATTCTTTCTCTTGTTTAATCATATTCAAGTAATTAAATAATTTATGTTGTAATCAAATCATCTCTAGTGTTTATATTTTATACAATAATATACTGTATCAAACTGTAGCCCTAGTTTGCTATTTTTCTAAGTTGATAGCTGTACAAGATATATTATTTATATTAACAACATATTAAACTGCAAGACACTTAAACTTAATTTACTATATAGTATATATATACTCAATTTTTACAATACATGTAAAACTAAATGTTAAATATACAAATATTTTGTTTGCAATTCTACATATTTTATCTAGTAAAATAATATATCACAATTGATAGTAATACATCAACATAAATCCCATTTTCACACAGTTCGTCAGTAGAGTTTCATAAACACAATGATATGAAGTTTAAAAGAATCAATGTATAACAAATAAATTGGAAATTTATTTATTATGAAGTAAGTTCACGTGTTAAATTGATTAAATTTATAGTGAATATACATGGAAAAATATAATCTATCAATAAACACTGCAGAGGATGAGCAGGAAGAAGGAACAAGTTGATTAACATCTCACGAAAGCCCCTAAAGGTCGTGGTAATTTTAAAGGCTATTTGAAAAGGTTTTACATTTGTGAAGAAGCCATGTGGGACTACTTTGAATGTTTAATATAAATGCTATGCATACACTTTTTGTTTGAGAAGCATGGTGCCTCAAAGAAGAAAATCTTTTCTAGAGTAGGAGTGTACTCATCATCTGAAAATATGCTATAGATGTCAACAAATTCGATGGATGCAATGGCAAGCTGTGTTCAACAAATCATGATGAAAAAAGAAGCAGACCGTTTATTGTTTACACCAGTGATCTTCAACCCGCCGTGTATATATCAGCGGCTCGCCAAACAATTTAGTTTCAATAATTCATATGTGATGATATTTCGATAACCACAACAGCGTTATGTTGATGTACCGATGATAAAAAGAACAAAGAGTTCAGAAGATTGCATCATTTTGTTGATTTTTTAAATGTTATCATACTTCGTAAGCCACAGTAGGGAATTTTGTAAGCGGCGAAACAAGGTGGCAGTCCTGTGACTCAAGGTCAGTCAACTGAGACTGATTTCCATGGTGCACTAATCAGTATCACCTGATCTTTCCTAGCGAGTGAATGCTTGTTTATGTTTTGTGAATAATGGCTACGAGTAGTAAAAAACGGAAAATTGCCGATGAGTGCCAAGTGTTCCAAGAAAAGTGGACTAACCCGTACTGTTTCGTAAATATAAAAAATAAAACAGTTTGTTTAATTTGTAATGAATCTGTCTCCGTTATGAAAGAGTAAAATTTAAAGCGGGTAAGGTAAGAACATCATGATTCATAACTTTTTTGATCAAGTTGAGGCATTTGAGAAAAAACTTTGTTTGTGGGAGAGCCAACTACTAAAGGGCGACTTCACACACTTTCCAACACTGTCGCAATGTGAAGTTAAAAACAAAGAAAAATACAGTAAAGCACTCACTGTTCTACGATCTGATTTCAGTAATAGGTTTGAATATTTTAAGTTAAATAAAAAAAATGATGAAGATATTTTGTGCTCTATTTGGTGTGAATGTGGAAGACTATCCCGGAAACATTCAAATGGTATTTATTGAGTTTCAGTGTAATAGCGATTTACAGGAGAAATTTAAAAATTTTGGACTTTTGGAGTTTTACTCATTGTATGTTGGAAAAGATCAATTTCCAGCAATCAGATCTCATGCTCTGTTGACAGCATCCCTTTTTGGCAGCACATATCTGTGAGCAGTTATTTTCCAAAATGAAGAATGTGAAGTCAAAATTGAGGAATCGTGTTTCTGATACTCATTTAGAGAACTCTCTTCGAATTGCTTCATCCAACAAAAAAGCCAATGATGACAGATTAGTGAAAGAGAAACAGTGTCAGATTTTTCATTGAACTAAAAAAAATTACCATTTTGATATTTTAAATTTAGTTTTGTTTTGTAACATATTTTAATACTGATTTCACTGTAATTTTAAAACCAAATAAAAACTAATTTTAAAAAATGATGTTTTTTTCTTCCAAGATGAAAGACAATAATATACAGTAGACTCTCATAAATTCGGATCATAAAAATCCGGACCGGATGGTAATTTTTTTTTTTTTAAATAACAATTCACCGCTATAGAGCCTTTAATTTTCATACGATCTTCCGTATTGCATGAATGACGTATTTTGTAATGATTCACGGGTAGTGGAAGTTTCCGCACAGCTGAGGAGGGGTAGGTAGGGTATCGACACACCCTACTCTGTGTTTTATTTAATTGCAGTCCAGTACTGTATTATGTACATTACAGTAACAGTACCATTAGTTAATGTGTCAGAATGTAACAAGTTTCGTTGGGTATCGGCACGGGCTGGTAGCGATTGCATGTGTGGCTTATCACCGCTCGTATCGGCCCCGCGGCCAACTTATCTCCGACTCTGGGAAATCCGGATTTTTCTGAATCCGGACCGGCCGTCCGCCACAATAGTCCGGATTTATGAGAGTCTACTGTATATATATATATATATAATAAGATTAATGCGACCCTCAACACCTTCCATAACAAAAATTTGGTCCTTTATTATATGTAGATTTTAATTCTGAATGAAATGACAAGACATCTCTTCATAATGAAATACAATGCGTATGGAAAGCTACTGTGCACCTACATAAAAATTTGTTACATGGTAGATTCTTCACAGATAAAGTATGATTTCATTTGTGTTGTTATATTCATCTCCAGAAGCTATGACTTTGGTTATCAGAGACTCTAAGAGTTTACATGAAAAATTTTCACACCATCAAAATGTTGGACTGTGGATTTTCCAGAAGTTGGAATATGGGTCCCTACATTTGTGTTAAGAGATGTCAATAGAAATTATTTTTGTTATGTAATTCTCACCAATTTCATTGTTTCGCACAGAAACAAAAATAAATTATAAGAAAAGGTTCAAGGCAATCAGCTGAGAAGTCAATGGAACAAACAATGTATTGCAACATATCAAGCACACTAACAACTGAAAGCTGAGATAACGGCATATATTTGTAAAATTTCACAGTATCTATTATTTCAAGTGTGTTTTGAAATGTAACGAAGAGATCACTTTAAAACTCCTTATCTATACTGCTATACCACGAACGAATTCTTTTTTTCAATAAATTTTTTAACAACTTTATCGTTTTAATTATATTGTTATCGTTAAGCTAGTGAACATGATATCAGAATACACTCTGTATAGCAAAGTTATCATTAATCGGATTATTGATTTCATAAACCCTGAAATTACAAAACTATAGAGCAAATGGTAAATCCATATTCGGAAAACTTGTTTGCAAGGGTCGAGTATTGTAATAGAGTATTTAAAAATGTATTACTCGACCAAAACAGTGTCTGAATATGTAAAATACTAATTTATTAAGCTACTCTACTAAAATACTCAACCCATATAAACAAGGTTTTTAAGGACAGTGAAATTAACAAATTTACTACCTCATCATATCAGTTTGGATACTCCTTTATCATAATTTTCTCCTAACTAGCTTAGAGATTTTTGGAAATATATGTCCCTCTACATAATCATTATAAGCATTGTACTGTTTACTTTATTGTTACAAGTTTAAAATTTTTTACTACTTATTAGGTTCTTCATTTATTCAATTTATATACTTTGCCAGCTTCATGCAAATCAAATATCACACTTAATAACAATTTAAAAATAAAGCTATAAAACAGATTTAAAACACAAAGGTACCACAAAATCAATACCAGGGGGGAAAAGGATAAAACTGAAAGCATATGACTAAAACTTCACAGTTTAAAAAATAGATGTTACAAAATTGTAAACAAATGATCGATGTACAGTTTTTGGTTTAAATTATTTTATGTAATTTAGTAATATAGCTGTGCACACGAGAATATTTCTTACTACAATAATTTAGATGATTCTTAATGTAGTGGGGAATTCTAAACATTCATCTGAAAACATCAAATGTCCATTTCTTGGTTTTGCAGTCTTTTTACAAAACAAAATCACAAGTAGTGATCAAAATCAAGTGAACTCATAATTTGAACTCGAGAAGATACCTTTTGTTATTTCCAGGAATTCAGTCAGAAGTAAGAAAAGTCTGATGTTTTCAGTTTCGAAATACAGCAGCTTCGAGTTGTAGGGGTGGATTATGCCACTTGCACAGCTACTTTGCATAGACTGTACTTACAATTAAATCTGATTATTATCTTAGCAGATTTGGGGAAAATCTCGTTTGGAGATCCACTAGTTGTATTCTCGTTCAAAACTTTCAGGAAAAAGCTCATATTGTTGTTTCTCGATTGCACAAAAAATGATATGTTTAAACAATTTATTCCTTGCTCCATCATTAACTGGGAAAATGGAAATGATAGGGAGTGGACACCATTCAAAATACAAATCATATAAAATGGATTGCAATCTATACAAGTTTAGTAAATTGTACTCTTTAACTGTCAGTATTTTTGTTTTTTTAATGAATTTGCTTGTACCAATTTTATAAATAAGGATTTAATTAAAAAGGAAAGAAACAAGGTTAATAACTTTCTATTAAAAGAACTTATGTCTCCATCAACATAAATAAAATATCAACAAATCCATTGTACACATACTTTTTTTTAGTAAAATAAATAAAAATAAACTAATTTAATTAACACATTATAAATTGTTGAGGTTTCTCAATATTTATTATAAAAAAAAGTGTTTAAACAATTTAGTTAAAGTATAAAATTGATATTGAACGATAGTATCAACAGAAAGCACAACCACTTAATGCCACCTATAACCATTTCTATTCTGATACCCACTGTTGTGGTGGCTTTTATTATGTCCTTTATTATATTTATGGTTGTTATATTGACGATAAAATTGTTGTCTATCATTATTATGCCATGTGTTTTTTCTGTTTTGATGATCTTGGAATGCGTTGTATCTTCTACTATACCTGTCACGGTCATTTTTATTCTTTGAATAGTTACTTTTCACCTTTTTAACCTAAAAAAAACATGATTGTTCATCTTTGAATTATAAACATAATATATAATTGCAGATTATTTTCAAACGTATTTAAAAACATATTAGAGGTAGAAATTAATAATACAAATAGTGACCAGGGCAGTGTTTGATGAGTTGAAAGATCTTGTGTTGACAAATCTCTTAGTTTTAAAACCAACAATAGTGACATGAATTGGCAGTTAGAGAGGAGATAAATTTGGAAAAACATACAAATCAAGTACTAAGAAATAAATAAAAAATATGCAGCAAGTGTAAGAAGTTGGTTCGAAGTAAAAAAGTTCGAGGAAACAAGGAAAACATTTCAATTAGTCTTTTTCACAGTCAATGATTGAAATAAAGCCGTACAGTCCATCACCTAGTATACCAAGTATAGGGCAAGTTTAGTAATTGTAAAAAATGTTGACTTCTGTTTTTTCTTCTTTTGCTGATCTTAACAGTTCATGGCATCAGAAAACAGAAAAAGTGATTTTTTATATTCCACCCATCCATCGGCGTTGCATGTACATACGCATGTAGTCGCATAAAAATAGATATAAAAAAATCAAAATCTGCTGCTTTTTCTTCAGTTCAACCAATCACAATCAGGCTATTTTTTTTTTTTTTTAAGTACATGATAAGGCTTACAGATCAAAAGTAAAAAAAAAAAAATTATCAACTTATACCTTTATAAACAATTAAACCGATTTCACGAAATAATTGATATAATTTACTGAAAATTTGTAAATTATAATAAATAGTAATTTATTTTATAGTAATGTATGAGATGTGATTGTGAATATTAGCCATTATGTATAACCTATAAACCTGTCGATTGTAAATTGTAATTTTTCAGTGAAAAAAGAGCGACCTCCGCAATGAAAACATTATTTATTCTTAAGAAGTAAGGTATGTAATAGATGATAAAAAAAACCTGAAAATTACAAGTTACCTGTATGTAAACAATTACCAATGGAACACTATGGAAATATTGTAACAAACAGAAAATTATAAATCAAGCAGCTTGATCAAGTTACAACATTACTTTTGAGTATGTAACCTATTCGTCTAGTATTTGTTCTTCAAGGATAATTGGAGGTCTTTCTAAAATTTAATCGTCCGGAGAAGTATTTTAAATCTTTTAATATTCTCACTCTATTTCACATTTATATATTTGAAAACCATTCTTTATTTAAAATTTAAATGTGAACAAGTCCAAAATGCACAGATTGAATTTATTTAGTAAGCTGCCTTCGCAAGCTGGAATACTATTTATGAATAAGCTACTACCAGATTTGGTGGAGATAAGTGATTATAAACTTATTTTTAAACAATTACTATTGTCTGGATCGTGTTACTCTGTGGAGGAGTTTGTGTAGCACTGATAACAAAGGGTTGTAGAGAGCCTCCATATTTTAAATTGTTATTATAGTGCATAGGATATTGTTATGTAATATATTGTTGTTTTTGTATTTATTGGTCTAGTTTACGGATATTTATTGTATATTATTGTAATTATAATGTGATGACGAGTCTTATACAATAACTGTATGTTATTGTATTCAAAACTTTTTTCTTTTTTTCTTTTATGCGAAAGATTTAATTGAATTTCTAATCCCATCCTTTCCCTGCACACCCTACTTCCATGATGTAAACAACATTTTAATAGAATGGCAGAAAATATTTCAAACAAATGAAACATGTCATGAAGTAATTTCTAATAATCAAGTTACCTTTCCACTATCTAGATCTTCATCGTAGGATTGATCGTGGTACCTCTTCCTCTGCATTAGTCTTTCATTTTCTGCTTCTCTATCTATTTGTGTACGTCCCCCATCCCAACTAGTAACTGAAATCAAAACCAGAGCGTTGTAAATACACGTGTCATAAAACCAACAACTTTTCCTAGTACAGTAGAGGAAGACAGAACTTGTAATGTCAAAAGTTTCTAGGCAACCATAATCAATGTTTAGTCTCAGAGCAAAAACAGAATTTGGTCTAATTCCCACCATTTAGAAGACACTCCTAACTTAACCTCTAATCAGCACAAAACCTCTGATACAACTCTGGGAAGGTTGGAAAAACCATGTCAATGTTTTAAACCGTTTGGTTATAAACTCAGTAACAGTGATGGAACAGTTTTTATATATGTTCCTGGCAATATATAAAATCCAGGCATTCTATAGAACAGCGGTTCCCAAACTTTTTTGATGGCGTACCACCTAATATGAAGTCCTCCTTTCATGTACCACCAGTATAAAAATGATTAATCATCATTCCATTGCCAACATAGTAAAGTTTGTAAATAATAATTAAAAAATAACATTTAGCCTTTTAAGTACTTTACTTTAAAACAATGTTTATTTAGTTCTTTGCAGTTAGTTGTAAATAAATTAGTTAAAATTAAACTTTTCATAGTTATAACCAATGCTTATTTTGAAATAAAAATTAGGATGAAAGAATATAAATAAACTTTAAGGTGTAGAACAAAACTGTATTTGTAAAACAATACAACAAATTCAAACATAAGTACACACAAGTTAATGAGAAGGATGAGCTTGTAGCGATTTGCTTAAAGTTGCAATGTCTGGTTTTATTGGGCTTAGCTTCAAACGCAAGTCATTTTCAACACAAGCCAGCCTATTTCTGTATTTGTTTTTAAGGTAACAAAGAGAAGAAAACGCAGCTTCACATAAGTAGGATGTTGAAAATGGGAGTAAAAACTTGACTGCTCGGTTGGCGATTTCACCGTAGTCTTGGCGTCGTTGAATCCAAAAGTCAATCAGGGTAGCTTTATCAAAAACTTCCTTCAAATCTGAGTCACAATTTAATTCGAACAGTTGATCTTTTTCGGCTAATGAGAGATTCTCTGGGATTGTCATTTTCTTAATGTCACTAAACGGGGTTTTCATCCACAAATGTTCTTTATAGTTTTCTGGGAAGTAAATGCTCAAGTTTTCCTTCAAAATGTTACAATGGTCACTGATATCACTAAGAACTGTCTTACTAAGTGAAAGCTCATTTTCTTCAACAAAAGTGCTGAGAGAAGGAAAAAACGAAACCTTGCTTTTCTTGGCTTCATCATCTGCAAAGGTGATTTTTTGTTTCAAGGCATTAATTTTGTCACACACTCGAAACGGGGTATTAGAAGTACCTTGAAAACTCATGTTCACATCATTGAGTTTTGAAAAAATGTCTGCTAAGTAAGCCAGTCGACACAGCCATAGTTCATCAGTAAAACGACTTCGTAGCTCAAAATCAGAATCTGTTAAAAAAATCAATATCTCGTGACGTAACTCAAAAACGTGAGTCAGCATCTTTCCTCTTGAAAGCCACCTAACTTCTGTGTGGAGCAGTAGTTGTTTATGAATACTGTCCATTTCTTGACATAAGTTGCGAAAAAGGCGTGAATTCAAGGCTCTGCTCTTAATAAAATTCACTGTCTTTACAGCCTCGTTCAAAACAGTTTTTAGTTGTGCTGGACAGCGTTTTGTTACAAGCGCTTCTCTGTGAAGGCTGCAGTGAATATGTTGTGCCTCCGGAGCTTCTTTTTTTATTTTAGTTACCAATCCACTATGAGCTCCTGTCATGGCTCTCGCACCATCCGTGCATATACCAACACATTTCTTCCAATCCATTCCATTCCTGAGCACAAATTCATTTACTTTATAAAATATGTCTTCTCCAGTAGTATGAGCTGAAAGAGTTTCACAAAATAACATATCTTCACCAACTGAGTATTTTTCTTCATAGCGAACATAACATAACAGTTGAGCCAAATTTGCGACATCTGTTGTTTCGTCCACTTGTATCGCAAAGTATTTACTACTGTTCACTTTCTTGAGTAAAATGTCTTTTACATTTAAAGCCATATTAGATATTCTTCTTGAAACAGTATTATCAGACAAGGAAACCACATCGAGCTGTTTTCCCTCTTTATCACCTATAATTGTGCAAACAAGGTCTTTAGCTGCTGGCAAAATTAGAGTCTCTCCAATAGTATGAGGTTTTAGTTCTTGTGCTATTCTCAGACTAACCTTGTATGAAGCTTCAACAGCCCTAGTGTTTAACCCCGTAAATGAAGTGATTGCTCCTTTATTCACTTTTAACTCAGACTCCTTCCGTTTAAAAAACTCTAATGGCTTGTTTATGAGATTGATATGCTTTGTATTAAAATGACGCAATAAAAGTGATGGTTTCATCGAATGATTTGACAAAGTTTCTAAACAAATGACACATTGTGGAACAGGTTCACTGAAATTTCCAGTATAAGTAAAACCAAACGATAAATACTTCTCATCATATTTACGTTTACCTGATTTCTTTTTGTTTTCACAAGTTCGTAACAAAGGCGTAGAAGTAGAGGAACAGCTTGGTTGCTCAGCATCTGTTCCTGCTGCAATAGGCTTTTCTTGTTCCGGTGACAAAGTTCTTTGCTTTTTAGAACTACTACACGTAGATCTTACCAAAAACTTATCCATTTCAATTCGACAGCTAACACTTACCAACAATGTTATTCTCACTGACTGATAGACACAAACTCTATATAAACAACAACACGTCAAACTGCAGGTTAGGTTTTCTACGGAGCTACGTAGTAGATAGTGCTCGCTGAGATGACAGACAGGCGACTGGGACTGGCTGACTGGCATCTGGCACAACACAATAACAAAGCGCGCGGCCTTGAACGGCGCTACTCCCCTCCACGCCCTCACAATCTTTCCCACTCCGACTGTCACCCCTCCATCCGCTGCTCGCTCACCCTCACGCTACTAGTAGAGTATACCAATTTTCGAACTTCACTCGCGTACCACCAGCAACGTTCCCGCGTACCACCAGTGGTACGCGTACCACAGTTTGGGAACCGCTGCTATAGAATATCTAAGCTACCTATACGATAACTAAGCATTTTTTTGCAAAGTATTATAAATTAAACGTAATAATGATACATGTAATGAATTTATTGAAAACAATTATTGTTTTTTACAATTTTTATCCATAAAAATTCAGTTCTTAATCTTGTGTATTGTCTTTGAATTGCATCGGCTAGCTTTTATGTATATGGATTCTCAAATAATAACAGTAATAATTATCAATTGTCTCAAATATTAAATACTTCACATCAACATCAATTTGGTGATAATTTACAGTGTAGTGTGTACAACATATTGTGAATAGCATAAAGGAATTAAATTACATTATCTAATTGCATAGTTGGGGTTTAAAGTTTATGTAAACAGGTTAGTTATGTAAATCCTGATGGACGGTGAATTGGTTTCTGGCCACTTATCAGTTCTAAAGATATTTATAATTTATGGCTGGCATAAATGTTCTCGTATGTTTGTATATCTGATATGATATCCCTTTTGTACTCTTTTTCTTCTTCTTCTTCTCTTTTTTATTTTTTTTATTTGTGATACCCTTTAAGTAAAAAAAAACATATGCACTGAGTGTTTAAAACTAAATACGTTACAATTATTATGATTATATACAATTAAGTTTAATGAAATGGTACATGAATTGAAATAGGCTATGTGAGGTAAAGTTTGGTGTTCATGACTATTTTGATGGCGGTTAGGCTCTTGTGATTTATGATATTGTTACCCTGAGGTGAAAGTTTATTTACAACCGGAATTACGGTATCACTATAATACGAAATAAAGTAATTAATTTTGTTAGATCTTTACTCACTTTGACTAGGCATTGTGTATAATCCCTCTGCATTTTGTAAAATGTCTACTGGTTTTTAAGGCAAAGTATTAAACCAGAAAATTATTTATTTATAATATAAAAAATATGAAATGGAGAAAATAGAATGTTGTGTACTAAATATTTACTGAAATAAACAAACCTAACTTAAAAGCAATGGAAAAACCTGTAATCCAAACTCTGTCTGAAGTTCAGCGGACATTCAATAAAATTCCTAGACAAAGTATGAAATATGTGCTTGATTTCATACTTTGCCTGCCAACTTTAGGCAATTTATGCCTGATTTAACACATTGCCTGTATTATATACACTTTGAGCTTAACTAGTTTTAACACTTTGTGCATAGTTCATACAGCTTAACTAGTATTGTTATTTATCAAAGGTAAAATTATTTATTTTATTTAGCATACAAGGTAGAGTGATAAAACTATTACTGAATTGTTAATTGAAATAATAATTAGTTGAAAGAAATGTGATCAATAAAAGAAGCCAAAATTTTATAATCAAAAGTGCCATTAAAGTAAAACTGTGTATGGCATGTCTTTGCTAAAACAAAACAAACAAAAACTCTGATCGAGCATCTTGATTATTGCTATATTATGGTTTCTCACCCTCATTGTCTTATAAGCATAAAATATCGTTCAGAAAAAAAAAATTAATATCAGGATAAATTACAAATTTATTATGAGACTTACCATTGTTTCCATAACCTCTGTGAGACAACTTGAGTAAATGATCGACAGTTTCGTTCTGTCTACTTCCATCCCAAGTCCTGCCCGTTCCATTTGTATTTCTATTTTCCAAATGTTTGTTGGGTGTTTCTTCTTTCTGAGGTTCATACTTTACTTCATCCACCCTAAAAGATAATATAATGAGTAAGTTTATACAATGAAATTAGAAATTTAATTTTTACAACAATAACTACGTACATTAAATGAAATGACAATAGCTGTATTTTTTTTTAAGGAGCATAGTACAAAATACTGATTTAAAAAAAAAAAAAAAAAATGGGACACCCGTAAGAAACAGAAAATTATATATCAAGCAACCTGATTCAGTACAACATTACTGTCGAGTATGTAACTATTTGCCTAGTATAAACCAGTAAATAACCATTCCTATCTGTCGAGGACTAAAATGGAGTTTTTAAACATTGAGCAAAGTAATATATAAAAAAATTGTTAACTGTAGGATTTTTATTAAATAAAAATATATTCAATTTTTAGAAAAACTAACAAAGTTATTCAAAATATAACTGTTAAAACTGGGATATATTGTAAATAAGTACTATAAAACACACACAAAACAAACTATAATCGTAAAATAAAATTGTTTATGAATATTTTTCTGGATCTGTCAAAATCTCTCGACTGTGTATATACATTTGCTTAGGTATTTTCTCTCGTAAAAATCTAAATCTTAAAAAAAATTTCTTTAAGTAAACACTTAAGTCCTATTACTGGTTTATCTACCCTCATTTAAAAATCTTTTGGGGAATCTTTTTTACAACAGCAAAAAAGTAATTAGAACTATAGTGGATATTGAAAAATTACATTCTGCAGAAAATTTTTAAAAGCATTAGAAATTGTGGCCCAGCCAAGGAGCCCACCAAACCAAAATCATAATAATTATAAATTAGAATATAATGAAAAGGGATTTTTAATTAATAAAATATGAATTGGCACTTGCGATTTTGATGAGCAGTGCAATATGACGTAGAAGAAGGAGAGGGGAGAGACGAGGAGTGGAGGCCTTGAGCTAGCGAGCCGACCGTCAGTCTTGTCCGAGAGCCGCTAGACGAAAGACCGCCACGGGACGAGGTCAGTCCATTTTTCGGCCACGTGCTAGTAAATTCAACGGTATGCTTTTCGGCCATTTTTAAGGCTTAATCTTGCCGTTATGTCTTTTTCATAAATTATAATCAATTCTGTAAACTTTAATTCGGCCATATAATAAAATATAATATTTGATTTCACTTGCGTTGCGTGCGTTCATTAGCGTCCTAACCCGACTCCTTGGCCCATCCTGACAAGATTCGGCTAAGTGTACGCGGTCTCCAGCCAGCCGGAGCTTCCAGCTGGTCAAAGAAGTGGAGACGGTCACAAAATTAAAATTTTTTCCATATATTTGAAAATACAATCCATTGCACAACATGGATTTTCATAGTTATAATATAAGAAGTTTTACCTTTTTAAGACATCAAACTCAAAGGCTAAATGTTCTCAAAAAGCTCTTCTCTCTCTCACACACACAGATGTTGAATTTATCAACAAACTTCCAGATTATAGAAAGACTGGAAATAAATACCACAAAATTTAAAAACAGCCCAAGATGGTTTTTTTTTTTATCAGAATAATTTTACTCGTTGAGTAAAATACTTGTTTATTTTATATTTTAGTTTTAAAAAAACTATAAATCTCCTACTCATTGCATTCTGCTAATTCTTATAATTGTTGCAACTTTATTTTTTTATTGCAATATTTTATATATAATCAACTACTATTCAATTTATTTTCATATTATTTTAGATGTTTTATTGTTATATTTTATTAATATATTCTTGTTATTTATTGTTGTAGATTTATCAGTTTATAGAAATGAATGATAATTTTATACTTGTTGTGTTTATTTTTATTTGGTTAACCACAAACGAAACAGTACTGCTGTAAAATTGATTTTAGGTTTGCTTGTTTAAAGTGAAAGTTTTATCGAATTATAGGTTATAAAATAGTAGATCAATACCAATGTCAAGGTCAACTATAAAAAATAATGAAATAAAATAAACCAAGGAATACTTAAATAGTGGGACGGAGACATTTTAAAACAATAATGGCACAATCTTACTAGCACAAAAAAACTTACTTGTTATTGTTGATCTCAGTTACATTCCAATTGCTGGTAATACTGTGGTTACTGCTTCCGCTAGGACTGTGAGCAGACACTTCTGTAATATGCCATTTATTTATTGAAATACTATTCTGTTCTTTTGTAGGATTTTTACCGTTTGTAACTATTCCATTTTTGTTACCTAGATTTAAACTGAAGCAACCACTTGTTTTAATAGATAAAGATGTGGAAAGGTTTAGATTTGTTTTCACTGGTGTCGTATTTTGTTTCACTATATTGTTTTTGGTCGGTGTTAAAACTAGATTCATATTTTTTTTAGGTGATTCTTTAATGATGCCATTTGTTGTTGGAACATAGTTTTGTTTAGATGTACTCGGTTGAGTTTGATCTGATTCACTATCACTGGATTCATTGGCTGTGTATGGAACTAAACTTTTGTTGAGACTGTAGCTATCTCCTATGTTGGTAACCGATGTTGGTTTGGTACGTTTTGGTGTTACCGACGAAGATGTCGATGGTGATTGTGTCTGGCTTGAGTGAGGACTTCTGTCAACAGAATGGACAGAATTTAGTCTCTTCACCAATTAATATTCTACACAAATATACAATCTATTTCAACAGTGTACATTTACTAACCAAGAATTTTCTAAGTCCAAGAATTCTAATATATTTTTTAAAGTATTTCTCTTATCAATGACCTACATTATATTGCCTTCTTCCATTTTTAATTTTTTGTAGATCTGAACTAGCAAATATGTTTTATATTTGAAAATACTATTGTTTTCTTATATTCTTATTTATATTTATTTTAAATTCAGAAAACAAGCCGATTTAAAATTATGTTACTCCAGGTTTTACTAGATTTAAACACAGATATTTTGGCTGATATAAAATTTTTTCCAACGGTAATCTGTAGTGAGACTACAATAAATTAATAATAATATTCTGACAATAAATTTTTAATTGTTAAGGTTAATCTATACATACGTTACATAATATAAACAATTTGCCTATTGGTAAGAAAAAGAGAGAAAGAAGAAAAATAGTTGACGTAGCCAATGTAGGACTCCCCCTCTTTTTAAAAATCCATCTTCAAAATAATGTTGACAATATGCAATTCCTTCTATATAACACAAGACCGGAAATTGTTAGATTCATCCATTTTTTAGAAAATGAATGTAATTCATATTCAACTTTCTGTTTAATTTCCCCTGTCAATTTCATTGGACATCTCTACTGGATCATTTTTTTTTTTTTTTTAGACATTCCGACTGCTTCTTATAAAAAAGCCTCAGATGAACAAACAGCATACATATATTTTATAAAATGATCTAATTGTGTTTCTTGTAGCACAAAATTCTAAGAACCATACCAAATTTGTACAAACCTTCTTACACAATCTAAAAAAACTAAAATTAATAATTGTCTTTATCTCCCGAAAAAGCGGAAAAAATATAATTTTCTTGAAAACCATTTTTTTCTTTACATTTCTTAAAAGACGGTAAGTGACATAATATTCAAATAAGACATTTTACTTTCCAATAACGTATTAAGAAAAATATTGTGATGCTGTTGAATTTTGATATAATGTTTTCAATGGTTCTCGATATTTTCAGCCAAGATCATATTTAGACCATTTTCAGTATAACTTATGTGTTTAAACTGTCTGTCCAGCTCATATCTTAGAGCATGTCAATTTACACAAAATTAAATCACTTTTTGAAAATTTATTTGTGATGCGGAAAACTAATGGAATCATTTGTAGAGATTGAGTTTTAAATATGGTTTTATTTAAAAAAATAAAAAATTGTGAACATTTTAAGACCAAATTAGTTTAATTTCTCGAATTAGTTTAAAATTTGGTTGAGTTATAATAGCTTAATAATTGTAACCTACCGAAAGAAGATTTTAAAGAAAAAGACAGTTAACTTTAAAAAAACTTTATTTGACATATTTAAGCAATCAAATTTAGCAGAAATATTATTTGGATTGTCCTTTATAAAAAATAAAATAATAATAACAAACAAAATTAATATACAGTACTATCTCGTTTATCCGGACCTCGTTCAACCGGATGTCCGGATTATCCGGATCGATCCGGAACAAAAAATATAAAATTTAATCAAGGATAAAATAAAGCAAAAGCTTAAAGTTTCAAAATATTTTAATAATTATTTTGAATAATATTTTAAATAATATTTATAATATTTTGAAACTTTAAGCTTTTGCTTTATTTTATCCTTGAATATGGAGTTTCAACAAGAAATATCTGCTATTACATTAATGTTGATAAAAACGTGATTTCCTCAACACTACAGTGTCGCCTTGAGGTAGCAGGGCGGGTTGTTGATGCGCTGGGAAGAGAAAGTGGAGACCTCTGCATCACCATCCCCCTACCCCGATGTGGCACGACAGTGACCTTGTCTATTGTCTACGCCGGCGGGTAGTCTGTCACGTGCTAGCGACCGGAATACATCATTACCATATCGTGCTGTGCAGTGTTTAGTTTCTTTACATTTTTGATCGGATATGGTTAATAGTATTATATTCGTGTGTTAGCGTTTGTGTGTGGAAATGGCGACGAAACGAAAACGTAATCTGCTTACAATGACCCAAAAGTGAGACGCAATGAAACGTATAGACAGGGGCGAATCTTTAAATAAACTTGCTGCAGAACTCAGCGTAGGGACATCAACTGTGTCAGATTGAAAAAAAAATCGTAAATCACGTTTACGTGATCGTGCCGCATTGAAACGTCACACAAAATTAAAACAGTGGAAGATAAATGACTTTTTTTGTAAATAACAACTACTGTACACCCTGTGTAAATTAAAAGCATGTCATGTGTAAATATTTCAGGTGTGTAAATAAAATGTTTTTCGTGATTTGCAGTAAATTGTGTAATTTCGTGTATTAAGGAAATTGAATGACTGTCTAAATATTGTGTTTTTTCATGACCAAAAGGAAATTATAAATGCTAAGTTATCATTTTATATTTTATAAGTTTTGTTTTATTTATCTTTCTATAATTTCGGATTATCCGGATTTTTGATTAACCGGATCACATCCGGATAAACGAGGTTGTACTGTATAAATAAAAAATTAATATTCAAAAAAATCAAGTCTTTAGTAAGTATTAAAATTTCCAATTGAGCGCTTGTGCTTGACCGTGCGTAAAGGTTCAGCATCACATATCATAGACACAGGATCTTCAAGACTGTTGTTAATTGAGTTTTAAGGACAGGTACTTGGGAGCAGGACACATCAAATGAAAATAAGACTATTTATTAATATTTTTTTAGTAATGTTTATTAAATTTAAAAACTGATTAATGTTATCAATTAAAATACCATTTGTCAGTGAAATTCACGCTATTTTTTTCTTTTATAAAAGAATAGGTACCAAATTTCGGACAATGGTATATTTACAGCAGACAACATTCTACTTTTTCCTTAAAATAATTGTAGTTCTTTACAAACCACTAGAGTTCAGGAGAGGCCAATTTCTAAAGCTTTTTTCCTTAGGATAAGGTACCAAATGGTCGCACCTATGTTGTAACTCCATAACGACATTTGGTACCTTTCTCTAACAATGAAGAATCTTTATAAAAACTAAGTTTTAATTTTTAATTCTTATTTATGGCCTTTTTAACATAAAATTATGCCCTTTTTAACATAAATTTATGGCAGAGGAGGACTTTATTAATGGAAATACGCTAAGAACTAAAAATGGACAAACTGACCCTGATCACGTTTTCTGTCTCTCCTGAAAAATTATATTTTTTTTAGTTTCCCACATCACATTTATTAGACATTTTGATTAAACTAATAATTTATCTTTTTCAAAGTAGAGAATACAAATTTGAATTTTTTTTTTTATGTTAACTAACTGGAGAGTCATATGATGGTTACATTAACAATTTTTCTGTATAACATTTATAATATTTCTGTAGCAAACAAATCAGTTCTTGAAACTTTTCTTCATAAAATAAAACTTATTGATATTATTCCAACGATATTAATCCTCACATGTCGATGAAGGTAAGTTATACCTAATATCTACAAATAACAACTTCTTCTTTTTCTGACATGTCTATTCCATTGGTCTTGGTGTTACGACCAGAAATTATATCAAATAATTCCTAACTACTGACAACTTCTTGGATAGAAATGTTTTCTTGGTTGCTTGTGTTTTGTTAATAAATTTCAAAAAACATCAGGTACAAAATTTGGTTACAATTTCCAAATAATACAATATTTCTTGTCTTTTATGATGTCTTCTAAACAATATATATTGCATCAGCTATAGAACATGTATCCACAGAACTTTCACAGCCTTTTGAGGAAATAGCCACCTTTAAAACTTCTCTTGTCTATATACCAGTGCATGGTTAAAAAAAAAAACATTCCTTTCCAACTTTATATATTATGTCAAATGAATGAAATCATGACTTTACTCATTTCTAACAGTCTAATAATTTTTTTTAATATTGACATTACAATGAATTCGAATTCCACCACAAACATTACATTACAAGTGATAGTCCTAAGTCCGTAAGTCTCTGACGATGGCTAAAACTAAGATCCTGTACAATTATTTACATCAACACGAATAATCTTAAAACTTTTTAACTTTTCTAAAAGTGCCTAAGCTTCATAATAACAATTTATACCTATCCTGTAAATTTGTAGCAATTAATTATACATTCTTTATATCAACAAAAAGTGTGCATGTTCCCAAAAATCTGGGAAGAAATTTATTTTTGGAATGTCATTAAATAATCAAAAATATATGGAGTAAATTCTGATTTTACCCTATATCAGGAAACCAAATTTTTCTTAACTTATAAGATCTAAAATTCAAATGAAATTACTAAGATTTTTTTGAATTACAATCACTTTAATATGAAAAATTTATGTTAAATTGGATCTTAGAATACATAACCATAAAATAGGAGTTATGTTTCTACAATGGCTAATAAAGTAAGGGAAATTACAGAGAGAAAATTACCAAAATTACTCATACAACCATAAAACATAGAATTAAAATGATAATTACGCTTTGTAATTTTACTTCAGTCATCAGTTTTACAATGTTCAGCAGATTTATTAAGATCTAAAAGGGAATTTGTACAGAATCATTTCTTTCTAAATTGTAATACCAGACTTAACAATCTAAATCCATGCTTTAATTTAGTTCAAAATTTTTAAACTAGGTGTCGTTAATGTTTTTTTCAAATTGTAAATAATTTTCAATTTTCAATTTGAACAAGTTTTATTGCTATATTTTACAATCATGCTGTATTTTTTATCAATAAAATAAAATATTTCATTCTGTTTAAGAAAATGAGATCATTTTGTTCAAATACAATATTTTTAATTGTAAATAGCAACAATTGTAACCAGATATTTTTTTTATGAATACCCATGAATTTTAAAAGATGATATATGTTAAAAGACTATTAGGGCCCTTAATTTATATTATCAAAGTTGATTTTTAAATAGTCCATTTTTCAAGATCTAGGAAACCAGTTTTTAATTTGAACCCAATAAAATTCCAAATTTTAAATTTTAAAACCCATGCAAGATTATGATTATTATACTTTTTATGATATTGAAAATTAATTGATAGAGAAAATATTATTTTATAGCATATGTTATCCTACTGGGCAAATTAAAAAAAACAAATATTTCAATGTTAATTTCATAATGTTTTTTGATTCCACAAGCTAAAATTTAAATCAATTCCTTGACAAAACATTACAACATTTCGATTACTGCTTTCTATTTCTCATAAAACGAAATGATATTATTTTAATTTTAGGGCCATGTTTGACTAAATGAGGGTTTATTTTTACATTATTTTTATGATGTATATATATAACATACCAAAGTTCAAATGTTTTATAATTTCAAAAACAGAAAAAGAATATTTTCATTTTCATGTCCATTTAGTAGCATTATTATTCGTTTTAAAGACTTCATAAAATAGTAACAACATAATGCAAGTGATTGTTGTTACATCAGTGTAAAATACGAATAATCATTCTAAATTCCAAAAACTCCAGTAACACTATCCACAAATTTATACGACTGTATTCGACTTAAAACATAAATATTCCTTTCAAATATATGTTACGATTAACAATTCTAAAACAACTGGTAAAATTATATTTAATTATATATTAATAGAGATATTCTTTAAAAACTGTAATATATTATAATACCTATGATTTAAGATTGACGGGAATAATTTATAAATATTTACACAATTATTCCACTACTGATTATTAAAATTAAATACTTGATTTGTATTAATTATAAAAGAAAAACTGTTGATGAATTTGTAATGTTATTTAAATGATTATTTAAATTAGAAATTTGACAACTTAATTAAAAATTAATTGTAATGTATATATAAAGTAGTAAGTAAAAAATAATTTAAAACCAAATTTAACATATAACAAACTTTACTCGTGACAGCTATTTCGCCATTAGGAATCTTCAGACAACTAAGAACAAAATTAACAAAATCTCAGTTATATTGTAACAAGATTGAGAAGAAGTCGGATGGTTACAGTAAGGACATTGCCTAGAGAAAACCAGATAGGAATGACCTAGTAGGGTGTACAATGGATAATAGATTATAGTAGAGGATTCCCACTCTACACCCAGCTAAGTCATTCCTCTCTCAGGTTTTCTTCAGTTCATTGTCCTTACTGTAACCACCCCACCCCTCCGCAGTCTTGTTGTTAGCATATAAGTTAAATTTGTTCTCAAGTCGTCTGAATACGAATAACTGCAAAACAGCTGTCGCAAAATAAAGTTTTTTTATTGAAACTTAGTTTTTAGCATAATATGGAATTTCACCAAGTACCGACTGCATTTACACTTAACAATATATAGAATACATTATATTTCTTAAAACATTTCCAAGCAATAGAATTCATGCCCTATAACCAGTGCCGGATTAAGAACCTTGGGGCCCCAAAGCGAGATAGGCAAGGAGGCCCCCCAACCTCGACAACCCCCCTCAATTAACCCGACCATCCCAACCAGGATAGTATTATATATTATACTATTTTAATATATATTTTTTTAATCCCTTGGGGGCCCCAAAGCGGCCGCTTTGTCTGCTTAGTGCTTAATCCGGCACTGCCTATAACTCTACATATTATATTTGGCAAATTTTAAAACTACTTCTAACAACCAATAAACAAAAGGAAGACTTCAGAGCACTATCTAATATAAATACAAAACCAATTAATTATTTAAAAACTACTAGAAAAATGACTTACTTGTTGAAATATGGTATTTTCACTGGAGAAGACTTCTGAGGAGTACAGTTGCCATTCTGGAGGCTTTTTCCATTCATGCCTGGAAACAAAAATACATTTTTTAATTAGAACTAAATCATAAGCGGTAATCTGATAAGTTAAGCCTATAGTTTTAATCGACTATATTTAGCTGCAAGAGGATTATACTACTTTTACTTCATTACAATACAAGGTCTGGCAGAATAACCTTTCGGTTTTGGAATATATATATATATATATATTTTTTTTTAACACAGATTCTATTTGTAATTTTATTTCAAAGAAAGAACAATATTTGCCATATTGTTTTGTTACTTGTGTTTAAAGATTGCAGACCAAAGATCTTCTAAATGACTGCACATAATATCCAACACTCCTAAAGCCTCATCCTGAAATTATTGTTAGCAATAAGTTAGATTTAATAATTAATGATTTTTTTATTATATTAATTTGTTTAAAGATGGGAATAAAGATGAGGGATTTAACTGGGTAAATTATATAAATGTTGACTAGACTGACAAGCCTAATCAATAGTTCATGTAAAAATGTACTCCACAATTGAGTAGTGGGAGGTTGAAAGGTTTTAATAACTGTGGAACACAAAAAAAAGAGTTTCTTTCTATGGTAAATGGGATTTGAGGGTTTTGTTGGAGGAGAGATCGCTGGTAAGCTTGGGATTTTTATTCAAGGAGTCACAGAGGCATTGAGTCAGTTACATGTGTTAACCAGCTCAAAGGTAAGAAAAGAAATAAATGTAACAAGATTTATTTTAAATGTAAAGCAAAGCCTACAGTCAAATCCTGTTTTTAGTATTTTAATTGAAAATACAATACATTTTGTAGAGGCAAAATCGTACTGAAGGTGTTTGGTTTAAAAAAAGATTGAACTCAGCTGTAATATCTTGTTTTATGTAAATTATAAATACTGTACGTGATATTTTTACTAATTACCTGTGTAGACAAAATAATGGTTTTATTGTGAGACAAATTGTTAAATTTATTGTATTCCTTACCGTTTGGATATTCTAAGTTATATATTTATTCTAGTGCATATATAAAAGGTCTAAAATATGGGAATTTTCCACCAACTGCACGAGTGCAGTAATTAACTCAGCTTAGCTGTGATAGGGTTTAATTAACGTAACACAAACACAACTTTAAAAACAGTAAAATTTATTGAAAAAAAAAAATTACCCTATTGTACAAAATTATTACAAACTTTATAACTTCCCTCACACATTCATACAATTTAATATTAACAACTAATTAAAACTTTGGATTAATCTCCAATACAATTTTTATAATCCAAAAATATAATCATTTATAATCTACGTAATATTTTAGTATTTCAATTATTAAAACATAGTTCAAATATGTATGCTCTAGGCTTTTAGAAGTTATTGTTAAAATATTTGTGTTGTATAATATATGAATACAATGGTTTACTCAAATTATCAATAATATCCTTTTATTAAATCATTTACAACATTCAAAACACTTATCACTTCACTTAGGGGGAATTGGACTTATAAATATACAGGATTTACTGGATTTTATTTACACATACCTTCACCTCATTTAAATACTGGAATTATTTATTATAACCACACAAACATATGTTAATATTCTTGATCACTTTGATGATATTTACTTAATGGATTAATACTTATTTAATAGCAGGGGCTTTCCATATTTTCAACAAGTGTTTTTAAGAGATGCAATCTACTTCTGCCATCTTCGAAGAACCTTTTTTCTTTTGTTGCTCATTTAATTGGCTAATGATGGCTTCACTCAATTGTCATTGATGCAAACAAAAATGTAACATGTAGGCAATCTAAAGTAACTGACATTGTAATGTATACTTAGTAAATTCCTTCTCATGGATTTTTGCTTGCATGCATGAGAATGTCAAGCTATATTTTGTCTGGTGATGGTAGGATCTATGACATCACAAATTTAGTTCATGACAAATAACATATTTCTGTTTGTTATCCATAAGCTGCCTACATGTAGTAATCTCTACCTTTAGATATCCCCAAATAATAGATTTTCACAACGGAATGGATCTAACGAGATGAGGTGTCATGGAAAAATTCCTCTCAGAACTTCCGTAGATGCTCTTGTCAAAAGCATGGTAGCTCCATTTTTTTTGGAACCATACATTTCGAAGCTTATTTAGTTTCGGCTCCAAGAAATTGCATACATCATGGAAGGATGTAACAGTGAAATCCATTCTTCTTTCTCAAAAAAGTATGTCTCGATTATTACAAATTCCACAATTCCACATCAAAAGCAATACACTTTCTATGAAGAGTTCTCTCATAGAATTGTTTGTTGGCCAATACAAAAAAAGTTCTGCTTGTTAATAAACCTCAAAAATTAACTTCATCACTAGAGAGCTCAACAATGACTTATGACTGAATGTAGTTTGAAGATCTGATAATCTTCCGTCTCTCTACTTTGATTACCTCCGGTTTCGAAACCACAACAATATAGTTTTCCTGTCAGAACACTTTCCATGTTGATCTACTCCAAATAACTGCTGTGTTGTAATGATCATCACAATTTTAAAATTTCAATAACAAATGTATTGCTCCTCAAAGATCACCCACTCGCCGCCAATATGATCTGCAATTTTAAATCTTGAACATCAATTCTAACGGAAACTATAATCTCATAGTGGAAATTTTAACATTAAAACTGAATATTTTTCATTGATAGAACAAAAATAGTGATTTTTATTATTATTGACACATGTATAGGTCATAAGTTTTTTAATTTGATAGTCCAAGTGCTCTAATTACTTAGCTATAATTTCCACAGGATTAGACCATTTTTGCTTACAACAGAGATAATGAAATTTATTTTGTCATATAAAATAATGTTTTTATTTATATAATACTTTAATTTTGTATCATTTTACATAATAGCCCAACAGTCTATGCGCTAGCATATACGATAAAAATAATCTGAAAGTTTTCTTTGAATCTGAAAGTTTCTGTTTACTAAGCATGTGTCTGAACAGGTTACTACTTAAAGCTCATCGTATAACATGTAGAGCCTATTTACTTACTTCTTGAAAAAGGAACCATTAGCTTGAGGTTTAACATGAGTAACTTGCCAAAACAAAAGGAAAGGGAAGGAAGGATCACTGGAAGCTGCTGTAACGTCGGATTTCTCGCCCTGCACATATAACTTAAATTCAAAATCGATTTCAATATTTTTCTGTTCAAATTTTACCTGAGCATTATTTGGTATAATTTTTATTTGACACGTTAAGTTCTGACCTGCCTGTTGTATAAACTGTGCCTTTGATATAATTTTTTTTTTTTTTATGTGTCTTAGTTTTCACAAAGAATTATCTGGATATTAAATTTTATAAGAAAACATGTTTATTTTAAACTTAAATTTTGTCGGGGAAACTCAAATACAATAAATAAATGAGTCATAATAAAAAAACTGTTTCAGGCCTTACAATTTTACACTCAACTTACAATTTTTAACCTATCTTACAACTTTCTCTATACTATGTATATGTGAGAATGTATATAGTAATTCAATAAGTTTTGATAAGAAAACATTAAAAGGAAGTCGATATAAAAATACTAAGACGTGCAACATAAACTAAAGTAAAGGTGCTTACCGTTCGTACTGACTGGGAGAGAAGTTGAAATCTTGTTGGTAAATTGAGAAGGTTGAGGTGGTTCCATTTCATACATAATTATGTAGGCATTGGTATTGCTTAAAGTGTTTTCACTGACAAAACGGACCTGAAAACATAAAATTTGAATATTAGAATCACAGTTAGATTATTTAGGTTAGTGTTATATTAATGCTGTACGGGTATACAAAAAATCAGATCAGATAGATATCTAACCATGTTAATTATTTCATGTTTAGTTGTAAGGAGTTAAGGGTAAAATTATATACACAGTTATTTAAAAAAACCAACAAATCAGAAATCTCAAAATTAAGAAGAACCATTCAACATTATAAATTAATAAATTTTCCAAAATATTTATTTACATCCTTGAATTTACTGCAGATCATTACAGAAATTACTTTTCTTTTTTTCTTTATCACATTCAATACAGTTGGAGTTCAATTTAACAAGCATAATTTTAATTTAAGAAAATGTTAATTTTCACAGAAACTATTTGATATTATTTTTTAAATGATGAAGACAAAATTTATTAATTGGTGCAAAATCATTGCACAAACTGCCTCAATCGCCCATTTCCAAAACCTAATAAAAATGAACCCACAGTTATCATCACCCAAAAATGCCAGTTTGGTAGTTGTTAATAAAAAAAGTGAAAATGAACCATGTTTGAAAAATACTTATGTTTAAATGGTATAAAAATATATCCTCAGCATAATTTGTATTGAATTAAAATCAAACTTTTTATTGATGGCAGTCAAGGATCATTTTTGATTTTGCCAACTGAACCGTACAAAGTTTTTTGTTCTTACTTTTCTAATATATATTTGGTCATTTACAAAAAATTGTGTTAGTCTTTATTTTCTACATCATTATTTTTCCACTAAATTCAAGAAGTTTTCTTTGACTTCTAGTTAAATACTCTGATTTTTTTGAGATTTTCTCGGTTGCTAGTCACTCTGAACTACTTATAAAACATAAAAACCTTGATCAAACAAAATAAATTGGTACAATTTTATATGGTCTTAAATTATAAACAAAAAGAACTTACCGTACTATCATCAAACTGGTAGTACCTTCCATCTGACGTCTGACCTAATGCTGTATAATGACCACAGTTTGCTGATGGCCCAATATGGGAAACCAGAGACACTAAACGGTAACAGAACTTCTGTCCACCAATTAAGGAATCCCGATGACAGAATTTGGTTAAATCCAATGACTGAGTCATTGATATATGTTTGCTATTTTTCCCTCCCATTACTCCAAACCTAAAAAATAGTACACATATTAAATCAAATAACATCCATACTAAATTTAAATCACTTTAGATTGAAAATGATTTCAATATGTTCAAAAATTTAAACAAAAAATATTAGTGATAAAAAAAAATTTTATTGGACGATTAGGTTTTGGTTTCCAAATAAAGACAGTAGTTTCAAAAACATGTATACACATATTTTGAGAGTGGAACATATATTTTTAGGCTTTATTGGGGTATACAAAGTATAAATTTATAATTTGAACAGAGCTATCATTTTAAGAACTGAATTCTACCTGAAACGAAGATCAATATTAAAAATGGAACTTCGATCTATAAAGTAAAAACTGAACTGAATTGAACCAAATCCAAATCTAATTGAAAAATCGGAATCAAACTTTAAATTTTAGAATTTAGAAATATGACTGAAGTGCTTGATTATTTACGACCATCTTAAAATGTATACTTTTTTTCCTTGCAACGTTTTTACTTTAAACCTGTTGGAATACAAAAATCCAATGGTAGCAACCGAACTTGAGCATGTGGATCATATGAGGTACCAAGTCAGAGTTACAAAGCACTAATAATGCCTATGGCAATTACGCCACACCACTCCCATGTTTATGAATTAAACACACCTATAATCCCCACCCCTAACTCCCATATTCTTTTGAATTTTTAAGCCATAACCCGTCTCCCGTTTTTATTTATTCTAAAAGACATTTCAAATTTTTTTAAAACTTTACCTGAGCATAGAACTTTTTTTTAACTTACCAAAATAAAAATCATTTTCAGTTCAAAAATCATTATAACAAAATTAATTTCAAATGTAATTTTCCTTGAGAGGAAAAATTAAGTTTACCTTTTTAACTGGACACACAAAACTTTTGGTGGCCTTTCTAGAGAAAACTTCTTTGTTGCAGCGACACGTTTATGACATTGTTCACACTTATATGCTTCCTCTCCATCTCCCAATCTTTCGCGACCAAAATATGACTCCAAAGCATCATCCACACAACTTGCTTGTCGGATATCAACTAATAAATCCTGAAAGTGTGAGAATGTTGTCGAAACATGTCTACACTCCAAGCAAGTGACTACAATCAAATAAATAAAATTATTTTTAGACGTACAATTTTAGATTTTAACAAACAAAATATTATATAAACTGTATACAGATTTATTTAGTCCAATTATGCAATGGCTATTACTTCAAGGGGAAAAGAAGTTATTATGAATTATTTACAAATGAAAAATTATATAACAGTTTTTAAAAATTCAACATGTACAAAATAACAAAAATAATAAAGAAATACTGCAAAAAATTACACAAACTTTTTCTCATTCCCATATCAAAACTATTCATCATCAAAAATATCAGTTCGCTAGTTGTCAAGTCAAAAAGTGAAAATGAACCATGGACATTTCTTTAAAATTATAACTAAATAGGACATAAACTTGCTTGTGCCATAAACACGTCCTACGCTTGAATCGTATTTCATTAAAGATGAGATTTAAAAATGACAGTTCGTTTTTCTTCAATTTTCAAAACCTTAATATATTTTTTTAATAACTATTTTGCATTTGAGTTTGGCTCATTCAACATGTTACTAAAATTGGTAGAGTGGACAACTCCATGTCAGTTTTGTTTATGTTTTCTGACTATAACTCACAAACTCCCATTTTTTGAGACATGGCGACCAATATCTTATGTGGGAATCCTGAGAGGCTAGACTCTAGCAAAATTTTATCTAAATAGTTAGAAACAATTTTGATAAATACATAATTTTGTGGGTTCATTTTCTTATGGCAGCTAAATTTTATTTTCAATCAAATAGTTACAAATCAAACTACAGTATTTAAAAATCTTTAGTTGAGATCTTAATTATTTATTTAATGCTTTTCAGAATTAGCATATACAAATTACAGTATAGACGTATATGTGTAAAGAGTAAACACTCTAGAAATTACCAATCAAATGAGGATATACATATAAAAATAAAGGAAATTTGTATTGTTTCAGCAGATCAGTTGGATGTTGACTATTTTCTATTACCTCTGATCGACTATATAACTTATTAAAACTAATAATAAATTAAGTTAAATTGAAGAGAGGACCTTGTTCCTAACTTTCCCTCCAAAGAAGTCAATAAATATCGTTATGATTTTTTTCTTTTTTTATGGTTACAGTTCTGCTTAATAATCAAACAAATAGCTGACATAAAATCACGTAGATAAAATTATTGAGGTCTACAAACTGAATAATTTATTCTTGCGTTACTTTTATATATTAAAATGCAAAACAAAGAATACACAAAGTCATATTATTCATATTACATTACAAAGTTATTCATTTTTATGGAAGTTTATTAATTGTTTTGATGCTTAACTATATGCTGTTTTGATCTAAAAAAATTAGTTAGGTCCAACTTTAAATACAACACAGATATTGTTAAAGAAAGACAAAGTTTGTAGTAAATGCAACTTAAAGCTACAAACTAACATTCACAAGCAAAGGATGAATACATTCAATATGAAAGTTAGTTTACACTTTTAATAAAAAATTTATAAATAAAATGAAATCAAATAAATGTATAACTAATTTTACCTAAAAAACACTCTCATTTCCATCCGTTTTGGTTACTACTTGTTTTAAATCAAAATTTGTAAAACGAAGATTTGTAAATTGAGCTGTATTGAATATTTCTTTTCAAAATGTCAAACACGCATTTATCTCTCAGTTCAATTATTGAATGTAGGGCAATTTTTCAACACATGAGAAACACTTTAACTAATTTTTAGTTATAGCAAAATTTCCCTGCATTAGACCAAAATATACCCCACACTAAATTTGATTAAAATTGATCCACGAATGTGGACTGTAAGATAACAAACCGATAGAATTCCAAAAATAACTTTTTTGGACTTAATGGACCTCAAAACTCATCAATTCTTATAGCCCTCACACACTTTTCTCCATAATATGTATACGTGATAAAGTAATAATTAAATGTAACAAAAAAAATTCAAAAATTTGGAACACAAACATAAACTACTATTCATAATTTTAACTGGGTTGTTAACTTTCATCTTGGTAGGTTAAAAATATTACAATTCTTAGAAGTTACTCAAATATTTTGATGATAAAATCTGTTGTATCTAATACAATCAAAATCAAACAATGTATGTCATTCAGTAAGTTTATTAATCAATTATCCAATTAACTGAAACAACATAGTTAATTATAAAATTGAAGTATAACTGATGATCAGAATTAAGTAAACCGATAAACTACAACTATTACAATCACAGGCAAATAATTTTAATTACAAAACCTGTCACTAAATAAATTAAAAGAAATTATCATAAAGGTTGGGATCAATCCTAATTGGATCAATTCAAAACACGACATTGTGAAATTGTACTAATTTACAGTATCCTCAAATCTACTTTATATCAAAGTCTTTAACTTTTGTATGAACTTTATAGCTAAACCCTTTAGCGACTGTTAGCTAGATCACCTGAAGTTTGTTTTATGATAGTTCAGAATTTTACCCTGTCTCTAAAATAGGGATTTTGGAGGTACTCAAATTTTTTAAATGGGGACCCACATCTTGTGACATGTCAAATTAAAGGGCTAAAAAGACAAAATTAATAGTGCTCAGGAAATTTTTTTTTCTATGACCCTAACCAAAATGGCGGCATACAATGTATTTGAGATTTTAAAGTTATAAAATCGTAATTTCCTTTTAAAAAACCAACTTAAAAAGCACAATCAAACATGTGAAAACAGAATACTAAATAATTTATAAAATTTTTACTAAACTGTTCTGAGAGAAACTTTCAACATTGAACACTGAATTTTACCTGTTTCCCAAAAGTATAGTACTTTAGGGCACTTTATAATTAAAAGGTTTTTTAAGACAAAACTAATGGCACTAACAAATTTCACTTTTAACTTTAACACAATGTAGATAAGATATTCTTTTTACAGTTAGTGTAATAGTTACATTTATATTCACCATGGGTTTCCTTTGATTGTATAGATTGTGTTCAAATTGATAGACGTTTAAATATTACAATAACAATGTTTAAGAACATCAGACAAGGATAAAAATTTGCATGTCATTAAAATAAAATGTTTGTAACTAACTTAATGAAAATTGGACAATAATTGTGACTCGTACAAAGAGTACAACTAAGAACATATTGTTTGTTTCATATAACAGTCTTCGGAATTTAATCCATTAATCTTGTACAAGATAAATATATGTATACTATATATATATATATATATATACAAAGTTGAATAAGCTGCCACTCTATTGTAAGCACATTTTTTATTTCCACAATAATTTTTTTTGAAATTTATTTTCTTGTATTTAACTGACCTTCTGTTCTGATATAACCTCCAAATATCTGATTCAAAGGCGTTGTCTCCTTACTATATGTGTCTAAGCTAAAATCAAATAAAAAACACAAATATTAATACGAGGGCTATCCAGAAAGTAGATTACGTTTTGGAATTTAAAATAAACAAAGTATTGGGGAAAAAATTATTATATACAGATGAAAGCCACACTTAAAACTACTTTTCTACATAGTCACCATTCAAATTAGGGCACTTATCGTAGCGATGGACGAGCTTGGAAATTCTTTAGTCATAGAATTCGGCCGCCTGCGCCTTCAACCACTTGATTACCTCTTCTTGCAGCTGTACATCATCATCAAAACGCTGCTTAGCCAACCACTTCTTCATTGCTGGAAATAAGTGGAATTCGCTCGGTGCCAGGTCGGGACTGTAGGGCGGATGAGGAAACAACTGCCACTTAAAAGATTCAAGAACTTCACGAGTGACATTTGCCGTGTGAGGCCGGGCGTTGTTGTGAATCAGCAAGATCTTTGAGCTCAACTTTCCCCTGCGCTTGTTTTGTATTGCTCTTCTGAGGTTTTGCAGAGTTTGGCAAAACCTTTGAGAGTTATGCTCCTAAATATATATATATTTTTTAAAGTATAATTTCTTATTCATTAAGTGCAAGCAATCTAGCTGTGCTTGTAGCGTGTTACCACCCTACAACTCAAGGTCGCTATATCTTAAAACTGAAAATATCAAACTTTTCCTAGTTTCAACTGAATTTCTGAATACGACAAAGTGTCCTGTCTCAAGTTTAGATTATGAATTGACTTGCCGTTTGACGACTAATTAAGGTCTGGTTCTGTAAGAAGGCATAGTCCAAAATATTAATATTCAGGGAACAATGTTCAACTAATGTTTTCAGGCAGGTGTTTAGAATGACCCATAAAATAAAGAACCTTTTAAATTGTATGAAAAATATTCACACTCACCGGTACAGTTGTATTGCATGGACTATATAGGCATGTCTTTATTTTGATGAAACACTCAAAACTTTCTATATAGAACGGATTATTTGTTTAATCAATACACTCTTGGTCACAAAAGATATAATGTGGTAGATAAATTTGTTTCAGAAATAATTTTATAAGTGATAAGTTAGATTTTGTTTCTGAGAATACTTTTGAAAAGGAGTAAAAGCTTATATTATTTTAGTTATAACACTTTGGGTTTTCATAAAGTTGGTATTATATAGGATATTTATAAATGGATAAAATATTATTAATCACAAATATAGTCAATGCCCAAGGAACACTGTGGTGATATTAACAATAAGGAAAACAAGTATTTCCTGAACCACAAAATCAAGACTGAAATAAATCTGTTATGTTTATTATATTACCATGATGTACGTTTTGATGGCATAATCATCATCCACCGAGGGTTACAGCTAAACTGATATAGACTAAAAAAAAAAAAAAAACCAAAAGCTAAACCTTCCACTCTTAACAAACCAATCACAAAGAGGCCTCAGGTAATTAATGTGGATGTGGAAAAGTCAATGCCTTTGGCAGACTAATCTACTACCTGTGCAATCACTACAAATACTAACTAATAAACTAAACCAAAAAATAAACAAATTTTACAACACTGAACCATAAATTTTGAAAAACTCACAAAAAATTGATTATATAGAATATAAAATAGACCAATAAATAACTTAATCAAATTTTACCACAGTAAAATATAACTTAGATTAGAATTTAATAGGCCACATAACCTATTATGTCTAGATTTTATATGAATAGGAAACACAGGCTTACCTTAGAAAGTGGTCCATGGTATTATCTAGTAGTCCAGAATAGAAAAAACACAATAAAACACTAAAGTTCTGATTTTAGTGTTTTATTGTGTGTTTTTCTATTTGTGTACTACTAGGATTACCTAGTAGTACATATATAAAATAAAATAAAAAGTAGTATTAACCGAGTATCAACTACTTTCCAAGATAAGCCTTCGTCTCATATCCATACAAAATCTAAAATATAAGATGGAAATTTACTCTTAACCCTTAGCACGCGTATGACGGGATTTCACGTAACCCTCAACTTGACTGGTAACGCGTATGACGGGATATCTCGATTCAACACTATTTTACTTCTGCAGGTATTTTTAATTCGTTTAAAATCCAATAGAGTGCAGGGAAATGTCCTATTGGTATAATGTGACACTCCCATTAGGGTATTTGTTCTTGATCACCTGTCGTTGGTCTTTATTTGGTTGTTATAGCAACCAGGCGCCATTTTGTGTTCTGCCCCAGCGTGTATAACGTGATTTGTCGTTCTACTACGACTGTTAGTTGTGAAATGTTTTGTGTCAGCGTTATAACTGCTATAGCTGTTCATTGTTGATTTGTTTAGGCCGTATTATTGTTTATATGTATATTTAGTCTATATCAGTAATTTTTTTGATGTCCTGAATGTAGGTAATTAATATGAGCAGTAGAAAGATATTTTTGATACGGTATGTTGATTTTTCTCAAAATCTTTTTTTACTAAAATTTATTTGTTTGATGAAATTCAGGTTATTTTGAATTAAATAATAGGCCTACTTTTATATTAAAAAAATTAATATGATTTGTTTGTAAATATAAAAAAACATATATAATCTGTTTCATAGGGCGGTCAAAAATGTGAAATTAGGTATTTTTTCTTGTTTTAATCTGTAAAAAAAAAAAATAAAATAATTTTAAAGCCAATCTACTTTTTTTTTTTTTACCAAATATATCTGTAAGAACCCAAAATCAAATAGAACTTTAAACAATTACAAAAAAAAATTTTTTCCCTAATAGCACGTTATGAGTAAATAGTATAAATTGTTATTCAGCGTGCTAAGGGTTAAAATAAAAATAAATCAAACAAATAAAATTACAAATTATAATATTTTTTAAAAAAATTTTAATTTAATAAAAATAGAACTTTTAGATGTAAATTGAAACCCAACTAATAAACTTTAACAAAAAATATAAAATGCAACTTAAATTATAAAAGAAACAAATTAATTTTTACACACAATATAACCTGGTGTGAAAGTTATTTATCTCGACTTAAACAAGCGAAACAAAGATGAGTGAGAAATCTGCATTCAGTAACATTTTATTGTTAGCTATAAATATAGAAATACTTTCAAAGCTGTCCAATAACCTGTCAGATATAACTTCTTTCTTTGCTTTGAAGGATGTGTTCAGCCACATTATATTTTTCAGGTCTATTAAAATTATTCATAAAGAAGCCATAGTTAAAGAAAAAATAGTAGTAGCAATAAATTTGGAGTAATAAAAAAAAAATAGATGGCAGCCCCCCCTCCCCTATCCCAACAATAGTTTATTGTGACAGGAAATTTTAAAACTTACTTGTTGGCTTGGACAATAGTTAAGTACGACTTTTCCATGCTCTCTATAAGATATCTTAAAAACTCATGTGCATCTTCTTGGTGGCCATGAACTAAATGCTTACATATCACTGAAACAACAAATAAAGTATTAACATAAGTTTAGAAAACTTCCAATTACAAGTGTAAAGTTCATTGGAAGTTGACTGAGATAAAACAAATAATAAATAAAACTGTTATAATAAATAAGATTTTATTATGATAATATCTTATTAAACTTACTTTCTCTAAAATAAAAATAAAAATACACGATTTAGGGCACAAATTGTGCAAATGAATTATATAATTACATTTAAAATGTAGGTCAGAGTCCATAAAAATCTTCAGTAAACAGAACTATAGCTCCTTTTATAATACACTTTCGACCACTAGATAATCGCACTGTAAATTCAAATTATATTTTATTTATCCGAAAAAAGAAACTTCAGTGAAATTTTTGAAAAATTAACTCCTCTTTAGGTTCATACTATGAGAAAAATTTAATTTAAAAAAAAAAAAAACCCCCACAACTTATCCGGAACCTTTCTTCTTAGAATAGATTCAAATATTCTGACACTCCATGCCTGAGAGACTGCCATCCTTCAACCGACATTAAAAAAATGCTGACAACCGCACTGGAAATACAATAGTTGTAAAATCAAGCACCTTTTTTTGTCTATCATTCTTTGTCAGTGTGAATATATCTTTGTGAACATTTTCTTTAAGCATAGTAAGTCACACTCACAAAGCTAAAGAAATTAGGTCAAAAAGTCATCAAATAATTTGGCACTGCAGAAAAGTATGCAGGATTTTAGGAATCTTATTATAGTAGTAAATATATAATTTGTTCGTCTTTAAGGAATTATGCACATTAAAATTATCTTAATTCTTGTCTTGAAGTCTCGGCAATGGTTGTTTTTTAGTTGTTTTTTTTCCATAACACAAAACATATCACCCCAAGAATTAAAGTTAAGTTGTTACATAAATTCAAATAAATTTGACGATTAAAGTTTAAGTTTAACCTCAGAAGCAATGATGACCCAGAGGTTTTTTGCCGCTTTGAAACAAGAAGAAGAAAAGTCTGAGAAAGTTGCCAGTGAGCATCTAAACAACGTAGCATTACAAGAATTGTAAACACTTCACAACAAGAATTAAGGTAATTAATAACACATATTTTCATTGGATGTACATAATTTGAAATATAATAAATCAATAAAATTGTGTATACACAGTGTTGTACAAAATTGTGTTTTAAAAATTCAAGAAATCGTTTCCCACATCAAAACTAGAAAAATTAAAAAAATAACCAACCTATCAAATAAGCTGCTTAAATTTTTTTTTAATAATTAAACAGCTGCCATTTTGACACTGGTTATTATTTTTTTCCAAAATAGTTCTTTATCTTTTAGGTACCATGGCAGTTCAATTCACTCGTCAAACTGAACTTCTGGATAAAAAATATTTCATCAAAAAACAAAATGGTGGATATCTGGGAAACTAGACAATTCCGGACATATATTTATAAGAACTTTTTCTTAGTTTTGATATGGGAAAAACTACCTCCTAATGTTTGGAGACACAATTTTGCAACACCAAGTATATTTTTTGAAGAAACTATAACTTATTTATTTCATTCTTATTTTCTCCAGCTTAGCTCAGGGTAGAATCTATTTTATTTCCAAATACTATTTTATAAAATACTCAAGTGTTTCCGTATAGATTATTATTCTCAAAACTTTCCATTTGAATTTTTATAATTTGAGCCCTTTCCCTAACATATAACCACTTACAAAACTTCAAATCTTTCGGCTAAACAAAATTACCAAAATTTTCAGGTAATCTATAACAACAAACACAAGTGTTTTGACTAAATCAACATAACCCATACAACAGTTTATGGACATAAGTTACAATTTAAAACAGAAATAAACCAGAGAATAAATTATTTTCTAACTAGACTGAATCTCTTTAAACTACTCTCAGCTTATACTTTATTATTAATGATCCTATAGTAGACATTTGTGTAACATTAACTATAGATTGTTTATTCTTTGATTACTTTTAAACTTATCTTTAATTATGTCTCAATAGTTATAAATAAAAATAAATTAAGCTTAATCCAACTTACATTTCAATTTATTGTATATCTGAATTGGCTTGATTGCTGAACCAGAGTTATGGTGGGAAAACAGTAGCGTCTTTTTCATTGCACATATTAAGCATTCTGTATGAGTCATTCCATCTGAAACAGAAACTTATCTGTAAGCCATTCTTTAGAAAGATAGAGAAAAAACTTATTCCATTATAATACCAAATTGGAAAATAATTTATTACAAGATATATATAAACCTATAATTAAAATTAAATTTTCTTGTTAGAGTTATTTTATTGGAAACTATAAGCTTTTTTCTTTTTTTTTTGGAGAATATAGAATAACTACAATATTCATTTTTCTTCAGGATGTTTGGAACTATTATAGTTAGTATTCCCATTATCAGAATCAGGAACCATGTAAATATTCAGACTAACACTGGATCACCCCTAAATGATAAGATTTTATAAATTAAAAAGTTTCAAATTTGTATCAATTATAGTTCTGTCATGAATGAAATATTTTATTTTGTTCTCAGTTTTATTTTTAATCTCTTCTCATCCCATCCATATATTTATTTCATATATATTTAGTTTATAATGGGTCAAAACAAACTGATATAGAATTTGTCATTGAAGCAACCCTTCTGTGGTACTTAGAATTATAAAAACGTAATTTTCAGAAAGCTTGTCATCCGAGCAGTGTTCTACAGCCCAACAAGTTAACAGATTTTTTTTCTAAAAACTGGTTTAAGAGCATATCTCAAAGCGTTTTTGTAAAAAGAAATTTAAAAAAATTTTTTTTAATAAAATAAAATAAAATACACACAAAAATTGCTTCATTCTTTAAACTTTGTATATATATATATATATATATATATATATATATATATTTTTTTTTTTTTTGTTTAACTATGAACGGTGTTCTTTCTTTATTTTTTACAAAATTTGTGAAGAAAACCATTAGAAAACTAGATAACTGAAAGAAGAAATAAAAGAAAACAGCATGAAAACCAGCTCTTTGTTGTAAATATCCTTGGATTTTTTAATTTTATGGATTCAGTGTTAGATAATTAAGTCACTTACAAACTGAAAACTGAGAATACAAATAAGTTGCAAATGTTTCGATATATAAGATACCATACAAATGTTAAACTAAAAATATTCTACAAGGAATATAGGACAACTATAATGCTCATTTTCAAAATATTTATTATCAGAGTTCCGTTTTGTTTTATTACCCTCCTGTTTTAGTGCTACCTAACTTTAAAAACAGGCAGTAGGCCTATGTGATTCCTAATTAAAAATTAGCAAGAGTTTCAAAAACTACCTAAAACAATTTAATCTCTTGGTAGATGATCTTATTTCTTTTTGTGATTAAAATTGAAATTCAGATCAAATCTAGATTATAACTAATAAAAGTACTTTATAATTACTTATAATACTTACTCATCATTTCACATTTATTTGTGTGTACTTTGTCACTTAATAACCAGTTGACAAAAGCAGGAACATGAAAAAGAGCCTGAAAAATACAATTCACCAATAAGCATAGTTAGGATTAAACAAGTTAATTTACAGCCTTATATTTGCTTTAATTTACAAAGGAAAAAATAATAATTTAATATAAAATTTAAAAAGTAATTTTTAAAGCAATGAAAATAAAATTTTTAGGTTAACATTTCTAAAATAATACACATTTGATAATTTTTAAAAACAGGGCTGAATGTATAAGCAAAATTATGTCAAGAGTTCCTTGTACAGAAATAAATATGAGTTTATTACTAAATTACTTACGTCTTAGCAATCTTGTGTTTAGTATTTATTAATATTTCATAACAGCTGTTTCGGTATAACATATACCATCATCAGATGAAATAACACGTTTACACAACACACTGATACACATTTCACAAAAATAAATAAACATAAAATGTTTGGTACTGCAGTACAGGTCGAAAATAATATAAAATAAAGTTGAGATAATTTAGCCACATCTTGCTAATGTAGTGGTCAACTGTTCACTCAAAAAAGTTGACCACTCTTGATTGCCACACTTGAGTGAACAGTTGACCACCAATAATTACAGCAGTTTTTGGCAGAGGTGCATAGCTAATATCGATCGGTATGAGGACATAATATTTGTAATCCAATAGCAGAAAAGTAGTTCTTCCTTTCTTCCATTTTCAAAAATACAGTAATAACAGTAACTAAAATAACTGATGACTAAAATAATAACTACAATATTTGGTCTTGGAATGGACGAATGGTATACTATGTTTAAATGAGTATCTAAACAATATTATTGTACGCACATCTTTGGACAACTGTCAACGAACGTTCAGATAGATTCGCTATAATTGTCTCGCTAAGCATCGCAGAATCTCGGCCAATAGACCTACTACAACCCTACAAAAGTGACGCCTCCGAAGCTTGCACACTCTGAACGAGTGTTCTGTCGAGTCGCTCGGGTGAATTCGTCTTCTCTCCCTAAACTCGGCGAGAGTGCAGGGCCTAAATGCGGCATACGTTCTGTTTATTTCTCTTCCACTCAGTTCATTATCAGCTGATTACTTTTTATTTTATTTGTAGCCCTAGAGCTTTAAAATTTTTTTAATGTAGTATATTTCCGTGACCTTTAACCATTTAGAGCAAAATACGTGACTTTCCGTGACTTCTTAGTAAAATGCGTGACTTTTCCGTGACCGGTAGACACCATGTAATAATATACTGGTTAATTATTAGCCTATAGCCATTGAAGTATTTGCAACCTATACAGCCATGTTAGATTGTACTGGCCCTCAGGTATAAATGGTTCCTGACCCCGTCCTAAACTATAAAAGATATTATAAATTTTAATTAGGGTACATTAGCTCCTCACGGGCTCTATTAAAATATATTTTCAATAGAAGAATTAAAAGTAACGGTTTACTATTAATATGTTACCCATGATTTCTATAGCATTGAGATAGAGATATAATGTTTGGTTAGTTATAACATAAAACAAAACAATAATTATCGGAAGAGTAAACACTTTTTTTTTTTAAATGTAGGCCCACCTTAAAAATTATCCAGTTCGATCATGGAATGACATGGTGATCATACAAAATCTAATTAAAAAATTCCTCCTTTTCAGACAAAATAACGATTTTTCTAAAACAAAGTCGCAACTCACAAAAAAAGTGTTTGTTCATTTGAACATGACATGCTCAAGATTTCAACTAATCGTTCACCATAGATAACGGCCTGGTCTACTTAACTAATTTCATTCATCTGATAACGCTGAGCTCCACTAACCATCTATTTTACAGGTTTCCTTATCATTGCAACAGTTGAAATATTCTTCTATAATGTTATAAAGAACTCTTGTTTCGCATATATCTCAAATAGTAAAAAAACCATGGATGACACAATAATAGTACACAATTACTGAATTTAAAAACTCCGTACGGTAGCTTATTGTAAAATTATAATTAAAAAAGCCTAACTAAGTATAATAATTTAATTAATAAATACTTACTTGCAACGTTGAATTCAGGTAACATGTATTTCCTAAGTTGACTAAACCAGCCCCTACAGGGACTCCACCTTGCCATCCTAACTGTATCTGATCAGGAGGGTATAATACCTTCTTTGGTTTTGGTAAAACATCCGATTTGTTCATTGAAGGTAGTTTAGTTTCCTTGTGAGATTCTTTAAAACCATTTTTAATTTTAATTTCACTAGTTTCACTACAGTTTTTTGCACTTAAGACGATATATTTACTTTTAAGGTTATCTAATATACTACTATCATAACTACTTGTTTCTTCATATTGTATCTCTGTCAATAAAACACGTTTTGCAGAGCCAATAAGTTTTTGATCTAAATCTTCAGTATTAAAACGTTTTCTTGAGCCGTTGAGAGAATGTTGTAGTGCAGCACTCACTGGGTCACCACTTGAAGCAGGCATTATATTAGCAGTAGTAAAGTCAGGTGACATTCAGAACATATCACCTATGAACATAATAATATGGATTAAGTTACCTTTATACATATTCAAATATATTTATTTAAAATATAGGTAAATATGCATTGAAGCATACGCTTTGAATATTTGCTTCTATTTTGTGAAATCGTTAAATATATGTAGGCCTACCTTATTATATACAATTCACATCTTAGTGATTATGGCATTTGTGCCAACGCCATTTTCAATGCACCAAAAATACATTATTTATATAAAAAAATAACAAATATGCAAGTATGGATTATACTTTGCTGTTGTTAAAGTAGGCCTACGTCTGTATTTACTTCGCCCAATATATTGAGAATAAAGTTTCGTGTGACATGCCTCCTAGATATTAGGCTACTTTGTATGACTGCAAAAATATTCAGTATGTTTAGTTAAAGCAAAATATAAATAGACTAGGTTTATACGAATTTGTAGGTGTAAGAAAGTTATTTACGTGAAGGTCAGGTCAGATAAGGTATATATTTAACAGTAAATGTTTACTTAAGGTGGTGCCGTATTTTACAGATTTTATTTTTTTATCGTCTACCTTACTTATAAGAATAAATAATATTTTCCTTGTGCCAATCACTATTTTTCATGAAAAATCACAATTTAAAAACTAAAAATTGAGGGGTTTATAGGTTACACTTAATGGCAAAACATAATAGGAAATAAGAATATCGTATAGTTTGACGCATACGCCTTACACAATGGGCTAAGCTAGATCACTATTTCATGTGCGACAAGTTTGGCCAGGTGGCTATATATAATAACCTGGCTAAACCTATCGTACGTTTATTGAACTTAATAAGATCACTATTTTTCACTGAGAAATCACAATCTAAAAACTATCAAATTGAAGGGTTTATAGGCAAGACATAATAGGAATAAGAATATCATATGGTTTGATGCATGCGCATTACACAATGACTAATCTAGACGTGGCTAAACCTTTCGTGCATTTATTTAAGTTAATAATTTGCTTACTTTGCGATATAATTAAATAAAGCGACAGGTTTGACCAGGTTGCTATATATATAAACACCTGGCCAAAAATTTTATAAGTTTATTGAAGTTAATAATTTGACATTAGATCACGGATAAAATCGGCAATCACGGATATTATAGATTGAAAATATTTTTAATAACATGAGACGTAAAAGTGAACATTTGTCATTATGTCTTAACAAGTCTAACCTATAAATATGTTAGATTTCATAGTTTTTTTTTGTGATTTTTCAGTTAAAAATATTGATAGGCACAGGAAAACATTATTTATTCTTATGAAGTAGACTAAGGTATGTAGTAGAAGGTAAAAAAATTAAATCCGAAAAATACGGCGCCACCTTAAAGTAAACATGTACATATTTATCCTTACCTTACCTGATAAAACAAAATATGATATGAATAGAGATAAGATATGAGATCAAGATAAAGGCTCAAAGATTCAGGAAGTCATGCAGCCAGAGATAATAGTTTATTGACGTCATCGCTTGTACTAACATAATCAAAACAGTATTTTCTTGTTTTAGTGGGATACCCTTGTTTTCAAAGCAGGATTCCCTTGTTTTAAATTATTTTCATAGATAAATAATGTATTTGGTGCATTGAAAATGGTGATGGGATAAATGCCATAATCAGTAGGATGTGAATTGTACATAATAAGGTACGTATTTAACGATTTCACAAAATTGAGATAGAATAAAACTCGAACACAATAACTTATTTTCCATCTTATATTATTATAGTCTGAAGTTGACATTAGGGTAATTTAAAATTAAACTATTATTTTGTTCTAATAAATAAACTAGGTTAAGACTAGCCTATATTGTTTTGTCTCAGATAGGTTATGATTCTATTTAAACATACAGTTTTTTATATTTACGAGATTCAAAATAAGAGGTTAATAGTTTTAAATATTTCCAGTAGGGCCTATATTTTATCATAATAGGCCTATTTGATATAAAACTAATCTTAAAATTGAATAGGGTTAAAATTTGTTAAAATTTCAATGCTCAGTCTGAACTATTAAATAATATAATTTATCTCACTTTAATTAGGCCTAGGCCTAGGTTAACTTGACTTTAAACGAATTATGTCACACAATTTATTAGCACTTTTTTACGTGATTTATTATAAAATTTTACGTGATAATAATTGCATAAATTTATATTTTAACCACAACCTAAATAAAAGTTAACCGACTACCTTAAGTCTAAAGAATTGGGGTAAATAGTAGTTAGGCCTTGATTAAGGTTAGGTGAACTTCAGATTATTTATTGATTTGGATAAATTAAATGCTCTGTATAAACAAAGACTATATAAATGTTTAAATAAATTTCTATTTTACAAATGATTATATATATGCATGTAAGAGGGTTTATAAGAAAATGGAAGGTTCTTTTCTACACTACTTCCAATATAAACCAAGGCTGAAACATATTATGGTAAATACAGGAAATTTATGTTTACTACGATGTATTTATTTAAAGTAAGTCTTTGAACTATAAACAATTATTATCAATAATTGCTTTTAAAGAAAACCATATTTCAAAATTAATGAGTTGACTCCAATGAAGGATGTTGTAACAAATAAATATTTCTTTACACTGCAAAACTGGGTCAATAATTGCAAAATCTGGAATGTATTCATTATACACATGGTTTAATTTCAATTGTTGAACAATGAAAGTGGTTTAAACAATTATGATAATTTCATATTTTAGAAAATCAAACAATAATTTATAATTATGGGTGTAATTATCACTATTAATCAAACATTATAAATATTGACACATCACGAGAAATTTAAGGCGGCCTTGCAAAACTTGAAAACACCATGCTTCTTTCCGGTAATATGTTTACAAGGCTGTATTTATTCCAATGTACAATTCTTCTATGTAACACCTGAAGCATACAATAATAAAAAATACAAATTTCCCACTGATTCTAAAACACATTTCAACTCACCATCGCACAATAAAATAACACAAATGAGAAGAACAATCCTATGACACTGACACCGGTGAAAATGGAGCCTCGAAGACGAGAGAAATGAAATGAGGAACTTGATCGAAAATTACTTTTCCGCGTAAAGTAGTTTTTGGTATGCGATGTAAAATACGTGCAACCACATACTTCTCTAATTAAAAAAAAAAAAAAAATGTTTAAAATATGAATGAAACGTAATAATACACTTGAGATTAAGTAATTGTTTGTAAATTCTGCTGATGATTTTATATCAAATTTAAGACTAAGATTAGAATTTTATATAATATTATAATACACCCATTGGTGGTTATACTGTGGAATATTAATTTTTCAATGTTTATCAATTTCAAATTTGGAATTACTTTAAGTGAACCATATTTATATTTGAAATTTGTTATATATTCCACTTTTTTTTCTTTCTGAAAACAGATGATTTTCTTAATTGACTGCGTAATATAATATTGATAAAATGCCAACACAAGTTTTTTTCACGGCCTAAAGTTTAAATGATTAATAATTTGTTTATATTAAGTATAATTATTGCACGTATTTTGTTTGACTTAAAAGTATTAGGTTAAGGCTAAGAATTTAAAAAAAAAAAAAAAGATAACCAATTTAATAGATATGAGATTTAATCATATTATGTTGATTGTATTAATAGAATCCACAGGAATTAACTCCTTGCACTATTCAACTAAACTATTAGAATTTATGTTTTACAATTTACTTAACCAGTCAAGTGATAAACTTCAATCCAGAACCAGAAATCCAAAATAACAATTGCATAGTTATATCCCTACATTTGGAATTTTAACATTACAATAGACATAAGGGTTGTAATAACCTGTATTTAATAAACCTATTTTGTATTATCAAAAAATAATAAAAAATAATAGAATTTTCTAAAAAACAGTATAACTTGGTGAAACTTGGTTCTAATTATAAATTCGCAAATGAATAAGAAAATCTCTTTCCTTGAATATGTATCCCCACCCCGTGGATCTATTATATGGAATAAAAACAGAAAACATTTAAAAGTAGTCACTTATAGTAATTAGTAAATACTTTGTAAGTAGAAGGTTTTACTTAATTCCAGTTGAATGAGAACTACTTTTTATTTATAAGTAATTAGTTACTGGAAAAAGTTTAAAGAATCAAGTATATGTATGTACTACCTTTCAGGACTGTATTATAGAGGAGTTTATAAGACTATGACCAAGGCGGCAAATTTAAAAAAATTAAAAATATTACATTGGTTTCTCCAATTTTTTTTTGCAAACATTTTTATTTACATATCCTAAAGAAAACAAAAGCGTAATACACCTTATCGATCACCGACTAATTTATTACAAGACAGGGTCCCATATTTTGTCACCCTGCTGTTTTTCAACAACACTTTCGTCCTCTAATTCAGTAACACTGTACGTTCCTCTGCTCCATCACTCGTACATACTTATCCCAACGGAACAGAAATCACCCACTAGACAATTATTAACAAATCATCCAACCTAAGCTATACTCTGGTCTACTGTCTGCTCGCAACAGTTGCAACCTGTTGCCTGAGGCAGAGTTGAGCCGTCAGTGTTGGTTAATCTTGCACTTAAAGTTTTGTGTTGATGTTGGTTTATTCATCATACTTTGTAACAAGTGACACCATGTTATTTTGTTAATAGTAAGTAAAATCTTCAATAACAGTGTTCGTTTATAGTAAAACTTAACATGAATGGCTTACCAATTTTCATTTGCAATCAACGTGAATATATTCTTTGATTGTAAATTGGAATTACAGTATAATATGTATTATTTACTACTGTTGTATATTAGCTAAGATTTTTTATTGTAGTTTGTGAATTTGAATTGATGACTAAAAAATACTAGTCATGACTCTAATGTGCAAATTTATAAGTTTGAAAATAATTTATTTTTAGATTCCAATGGAAATAATCTAGGAACCAATGTAATGGAAATTGAACATAACTTAGAATTTATATACAGTCCTTAAACGTAGCTGTCCCCGGTGAGCAGGAATATTTCCTTCCATAATTTCAAAGATTCTTAATTTAGCGGGGCATTCTAAACTTTCTCCTGTAAACATTAGTCAACGTCCCCTCTATCTCTACATTCTTTATTTATACAGTTAGTATTCTAATGTTATTATTTACTCCTTTAAAATTTCTATGTTTACTTAATCAAACACGTTTCAAAGACAAAGTCGCCATCCTCATTGATATAAGAGCTATAATAACTAAACTATAACTAACTCATTTTTTTTTTTTCCAAATTGAGTTGGTAAACATGACTTTTCCTTTACCTAAGACTAGTGTAGTAGTTAATGATTCATAATCTGTTACTACAACAGGCTTCAATGGAGTCAATTAGGAAGAATCAGCAAAGATGTATGAGTCTTAACAAATATGGATTAAGGTATATGTTTCGACATGAAATCAATTGCAGAGGGAAGGAATTGGACTGTTCAACATAGGGTATTGGGACAGCAAAGGGTCTTTCCAATGGTCCCACATAACTTAACTTTTCAGTCTGTCAAAAGCCTCTATAAAGTTAGTCAGAAGGACTCCATTGTGGTAGACATAGAACTCAGAAAAGAATATTTATCCTACTAACATGACCTCACAAGTTTTACCAAATGTATCTGAACTTTACATCTCTGAAAGGTAATCAGAATTAATTCTATGCAAGTCAGATAGCCTAAATATGTTTGCTTTGAACTTCCACCAGTTGGTGGAAATTTATAGCACAATATTGTCTATCGCTTCAGTTTCTTTGTGCTGTGCTAGATAGAGAAAAGGCATACACTACAAGGTTAGGAAACGCTGGTCTGTAAATATAATATATATAGATTATCACAGTCATGGTGAAATTTATATGAAAATGGACACTAATAAACCAAAAAAAAAAAAGTGAATAAATTCTGTAAATAAATTTCAAAATATAAGTCAATTAATAAAGTAAAGTTTGAATCCAAAATTAAAATACCGATTATTAACCAACTCGAATTAATTCAATAAATTCTAATTAAAAAAACGTAGAGTCATAGCATAGTCACAGCCTGGTAATTGTTGAATCAACAATATAAAATTAACTGTGGAATACAGGGAGCGAGGCAGCAGGTCTAGACAGTGCTGTGCAACAGGGTGGAGGAAGGGTGTATCAGATGACCCCTTACACTATACAATTACATATTTTTAAGCTTATGCACTGCATGAATGGGTGGAAGATGGAGATGTTGAGATTTTAATATAAGTTTGTGACATAAATTCTTAACTGTTCCGTATCAATTGTATGATCTAATTCATGACAATTATCTCATCTCAAAAACCAAAATGGTAGAACTTACAGAACTTATTTTTACAGAATTTATTATTTGGGGTCGAACTTCTTTTAAAACCTTTAAGGGTCATTAAAAAATTATAGATTTAAATGTTTTTAAATACTCTTTAATTAACAGCTATGACAAATTAAAGTAGGCTCTTCAACCAATTCAAAATGTTTGAAATTTTCTTGTAAGAGTATAAACTTCTGATCAAGAATAATTATTTTGTATCATCTGAGAGGAAAACTCAGCCAAATTACAGTTTTTTCACTTTATTAGGGTATGGGATAGTGAGAATGATGAACACTGTTAGTTCAACCCTTATTATCCCTCTTTAGGTGTAGGTTTTTTTCCCCCTCTATATTTCTCAGAAGCATTTAGAACCTAAGGGGAACCTCTCTGTAAAATTTGTATTTGCAAGTGCAAGGGTTCAGTAGATGCTACAAAAGTGTTTGTCTGTCTATATAGAAGATTTTAAAGTGAAGAATTTCACATTTAGTTCAAAACGGAAAACATGCTTAAAAAGCCAATTATATGAAAAATTAATAATTAAAATTTTTAATTTATAAATTATAAATTTTAATTAATAATAAATTATAATTATAGTTATTATTATAAAATTGCTTATATGCTATTGTTAAAATTCCTAGGAAACAGAACAATGTAGTAGCTGGATTAATCATTAAATTTTAATTTTGTATAATATATCTTTACTTTATTTTCGACATTTACATGGCACTTAAACAGTTAACAAACTTATTCATACGGAAAAATGTATGGTAATTATTTAATGATGTTGATATTAAACAAAAAACTTGCAACATTCATTATTTGTTTTGATTAAATAGAGTTTATCAACACATTTTGGATTTCATAAACTCTAATAATACTAATATAGTTTTTATTTTATAAGTAATACTTTTTTTCATATTGGAAACATAGTTATTGCAGTGTTGTTTTGGTGAGAAAAGGGTTTGAGATCATTAGTGCAACATTCGTGGTTGCTAAAATACTTTTTGATGATTATTTTAAATTTGAGACTAAATATATTAATATTTATCTTAATCTTTGCCCACCTTTATACTATGGAAGTACTGGTATAGAGAAGCCCCATGGGTTTGTTCTATTGTCTATCCAATGTACATAAACTACCCAAATTTATTTCAAACCTTGAAACTTACATTGGTTCAGATAAGTTCTTAACTAATTTTTTCTAACTTTCACAGAACTTTATCAATTTTGTGTATAAAAAAGTAATTCGTAGATAAATATAACAGTTTCAAATCCTTAGATGGCGTTATAAAATGTTTAAAACAGATTTTATAGAAAAAGTGCTTTTTTTTACAGATATAAGTAACGGTGGAAATAGCACAATTTTATGGCAATGCATGTTTATTATCTGTAATTCAAAATGATTTGTTTTAAATTATTATTAAATAATAATAAAAACCCAAATGTTAGTTCATCATTAATTATACGATTGGTCTACCATAAAACTTTTAAATGTTTTTTTTTTTTTTCTAAACAGCCAACAATTCTAAAATGACCAGTTCTTTAAACTTTTCTCACTCTTCAAAATTATGCTACTTCTTCTTCTTCTTCTTGTCTGATCTATTATTAAGTTCTTTAGATTTCTTGCAATTGAACCTGGTAGATGAGTTGACAATCATCTACAAAGATCACTTTTTTTTTAACCTAGTAAGAAAAACTTTGGTAAGAATATAAGAAATATATTGGCGAGAAACTTTAAAATAAAAACATAACATAATTAATTGGAAAGTCTCCTTCATTTTCTTACCCTTAGAATATTCCTCTATACCATCTGAGGTTCTTTCAGATTTCTCCACTGTCTATGTTTCTTCCTTTTTTTCTTCATGTCTTAACCAAATCAATTTTATTAAATTTATTTCAACTACAATATTTGGTGCTTTATGATAATTTTCTAAAGTGACCACTTTATACAGAAATAAGACAACACAAATCTGATTTGATTTAGTAATTATTAAATTGATATTGTCTTAGGTTATGTATACCATCTATGCTCTATAAACACACTGAAAGCATTAGATATTATAGTAAAAACCGGAATGGAAGACTAGATGAAGTGCGCAGGCAATGCTTTCCCGACCGTAGAACAGACATTGATGATCAAAATGAAAACTGTGAAAGTGAAGAAATGACTGAAGTTGATCAAAATGAAGTAAGTCATAATTTTTTGAAGTCTCATATTTTTGTTATTCTTTAATTAATTAAGTTATCAGTATGGTTCTTTTCGGTTTTTCTAGATTTATTATTTCGAAAGGAAAATGCCAATATTTTACTTTTCTACTTTCTAAAGTTCAGAAACTAGTTTTAATTTTTTTTTAAAAACAAAACAAAAAGTGTGTTATTTTAAAGACCATATTGATAAAATAACTTTTGAAGGGTGTCTAAATCATTTCTACAGCTCAAATAGGTAAACCTAATTCCATGCAATTTTCACTAATCTATTCCTTCCGTGATATAGTTGCATACTAGATCATTTTTTTCTTTAAACCTTAAAAAATCACTATAACTTCTACAAAATGTTGCAGGAAGTTGGCAAGAGTAAGAAAAGCTTTGGTAAGAATATAAGAAATACATTGGGAGAAAACTCTGAAATAAAAACATAACGTTTTTGTTTTTTGCCTATTTTCATAATACTTGTTACTTTTATGATAGGAAGAATTTATATTCTACAATATTTTATTTTCATTTCAGCGACTATATTAATTTTATCAATAAGAATTAAAACATTATTTTAAAATTCCAGAAATATTAAAATTGTTTGAGGTTTCTAAGTTATAGGTAATTTTAATTAGAAAGCCACCTTATTTAAATTTGTTGTGATGCAGTTCAAATCAAACCAAGGTTGATCTGCAGAGCCCATGCTTCTCACATGGACATGTGGAATATGAGTTCTAGTTACATATGTATGTTGCTCTAATGTCTGCCTGTATTTTTGTCTTGAATTACCTCTGAGAGGCACTAGTGGCTAATATTTTAGAAGTTTGATGAGATATCGCATGAAATGGTTAGATTTACCAAAATTGTAAATAGGTTGGAGTGAAATTGGAACTTTTATGTCAAATTTATAAAAAGTAAATTTTATAAAACTGGTAATAATTGTATATTTTTGAGTGCTGAGTTTGAATTTTATATCAGTTTTTACGTAATTAAAAAGTCACTTACTGATAATATGTAGAGTTACTTCCCTCAATTCCCAACGACTATTTTTTTCAACGATTCTTGAATTAAACAGAGTTTTAGGTAGTTTTAACACAATGACAATTGTAGGCCACCTATTTTAAAATTTGTAGACAACCTAAAAGGTAAGAATAGATAATACATATTATTTTAGGTAGTCTCAACTTAAAATGTATGCTCTTAATATCTATAGGCGTATCAAGACTTGAATACTCATAAAAAAGAAAAGAATTTAATTTGTTTAACATTTTTTACCAACTTTGATGAAATTTGTAATATGTATATTTATTGAATCACAGGTTCAAAATTACCATTATTTTTTTAAATTTATTAATTTTTTTATAAAGCAAATACAAGTAGGGACAAATACAAGAAATAGATATCTGTTGTTTTTATTTCTATTCCGTTCTGTTATTGTCAGTTGAAGATCATTAACGTGTTCTGTAGGCTACAGTGTATTTACTTGGTGTAGTTATGTTATCCACAAACACTGTATTATCTCTAAGAAAAGATTACAAAATGATATTCACTGATAATAAGTTTTCAAATGTAGTTATCACAACATCTTTTCATAAGATACATCATTCTTTAAAACAACGACTAAAGGATTAGACATACCAAAATATTTTAATTTCTGTAACTGTTTTCTGAATAAAATTGCCTATAACGAGTTACAATTGGTGCTATACTTTATAACTAACAAAATTGCTCTTTTTGGTACAATATTTAAAAATATTGTTAAATATAAATGTTCATGTTTTGACTTTCACAGGAAGGTGTTGAAGAAGTTATGAGTACTCCATCTGATTATGTTGAGACTAGAACTGTTCGTATATACAGACGAAGCACAGATCCATCATTGCAACATGGAACAAAACCAAATTATACATGGGAAATCGACTTCGATTCAAGTGAAGGGTGGGAATGAATTTAAGTACCTTATTTAAAATTAATTATACTTTATATTTTGGTGAAATATTTTGTAAATTCTGCACAACTGCGTTGAAACTTAAACAGCCATTTTAAAATTTATTTTATTCACATATTATGACAGTCACTTCAGATAGGCGAGTTGTCAGACTTCTAATGTATAATATTTAATTGAAAATTATGGAACATTTTTTTTTTTTAAAACAAAACACACCCTAAAACAATGAAAAAAGTTTGCACAGTTTCTCTAATTCATTGATCAACTCTTCTAAATATTCACCAGTAGAGTCTTTACCAAATATTTACTCTTATTTACCAGAAAGTAAAATTTTAATATTTTTTTGGAAGTTTGTTAAATATGAGGTATGGTTGTAAAATAGCTGAATTGTGCTTTTCCCCACTTCCTTATGACCCCGGCAACAGTGAGCAGGTGCTCTCCATCTACCATTAAATTTTCAAACATGTGCAACCAACAGTTCAGGAGTAGTCTTTATTCAAAGCAATTTTATGATCTGTCATAATGTGGAGCACCGTGCCAGTATAAAACTCTTTGTAAAACTTGGAAAATTATTATCCATTGGAAATGGAGTTAGTTCAAAACACACCAAGAAAAGTTAAGATAATCCACGGAGAGACAGAAGTACAGAAATTAACTAAGAAAATTTCCTGCAAAAATGTATCATTAGTATAAATAACTTAAATTAATGGAGGAATCTATCAAGTTCCTAGATTGTCAATGGGTTTAAATAAATTTAAGGTAGGGTGGGAAGTGGTTAGAGATGATCTCTACACTGATGATCTTCGCACATCAGAACAGACGCTGACATTAAAAAAATCAGTGAAATTGTTTGAAAAAATCTTTGAAAATCTTTAAACATTTGAATAGTTGCTGAATTAATTGATAAATAAACTGTATAGACAGATTTTAGACAAAAATTTGAACATGAAAAAAATGTGCTAAAAAATGGTGACGAATCATGGATTTTAAGTATGACCTACAAACTCAGCTCCAATCCATTCATTGTAAAACAGAGTTCATCAAGACAAAAGAAAACACAATAAATTCAAATTCTTAAAGTATTAATGATTTTTCCAATATCTAAAGAGTGTGTTCTCATCGATTAGGTGCCTGAGGTCAAACTGTTAATTAGATCTAGGAGGTTTTGTCAGCCTTTTGTGAGTGGGTGAAAATAAAAGGTTTGAAATATGGAAAAAATGGATTCTTCATGTAGACAATGCTCTGGTACGCAACAAGCAAACTGCCAACAGGTTTTAACTGGAGCATGGAATCTTCATGTTCGAACAGCCACTATACTCACCTAACCTAACCTAACCTAACCTAACCTAATTATTATTTTATCATGTTGTTTCTTTTGTTTTCAAAGCCTACATTGAAAGGAACACATTTTGAGTACATAGATACAGTGAATATGATCTTCAACATTGCTTCCGACAGTACAACATTTGCACTGAGTGTTGTAAGAATTAGGGAGGGTAGTGGGGATAACTTTAATATTTAATTCAAATTTTTAAACAGTGCGATTATTTTAATGTCACACGTAATAATAATTATGACATAATAATGCTTTATGCCATTATAATATGGATTTTGTTCAAACAGTTTAAAATTATACAATGGTAATGAAATCAGTCTTTATATTTTGTTGTTCATATGTACCATTCATACATAAATAAATAAATAATAAATTAATTTGTATTTTTATAAATAAAACATATTATCTCATAAATACATAAAGACATCCAATTAAGTTTCCTAAGAAGCATTTTGCAATGTTAAAACTTTTCATTGTTTTTTTTCAGTGATGATGAGACACGTCCACACTTGAAATTAGAGTTCCCCAGTGCTCAAGCTGCTATTAATTTTATCAATAAACACAGGTGGGAATGGTCTCTTGATGCTCACCAGATTTATCCTTATGAACCCAAAACAAGAGGAAATACTTTTTGGAACAATCAAAATAGAAGTTCTACTGAGGAATAAATAAGTCTTCATTTTATAGTCCTGAAGTAAATTCGCACACAATGTGTGTTTTGAATGAAGTATTTTTGAGCCTATTTCTAAAGAAAAATGATACATTTAGTTTCTCAATATTGAGTTAAAATTAATAAATTTACAAATAGTAATTATTGTTTGTAAAAAATATATTGTGTTTTCATTCTTAATAGAAAAAAAGACTTTGTTTAATTAAGAAAGATTTTAAAAATGTATGTAAATCATTGGTGTGTTAGGAACTAAATTGATTATGAGAAAATCACATGCTCTATCTATGTATTAAGAAAACATTTAGTATCTGCTTGTCAATCTGTAGTTTAATTTCCTCAGACATTATTGTAACAATTATAATAAAACTTAATTAAAATGTAATTTTTTAATGAAAATCATTTTTAAAAGTCTACTAAAACAATTTATTATTTTTGGGGTCTTAAAGGAGGGTACAGAACTTTATACCAATTGTTGGGGTTGATTTTGGGAAAAAATAAAGTTTTGAATTTTGGTTTAATGCCAGTTTTCCCCAAATTTGAGTTTTCAGAGAAAAATAAAAACTTCAGTATAGGCTCAAATACTAAATCTGTTAAATAAAATTGGTCTCTCTGCTGTAGAAAACTGTACAGATGAACAAAAGAGATTTAAAAAAAAACTTTTTGACTCAGAGAGCCTCAAAACAGATACTTCCTCAAAAAAACTCAACATTGATTTTGTAACCTACATTCTTAACCTTTTAATGTGTAAGAAAGTAAAAACACCAACAGTTCTCAGATCTCCCAGTTGATTTCATCTACCATATTGAATGTGGCCACCAAAACAAATAATTGAGTTTTTTTTTAAACAAATGTATAGATTATTTATTTTACTAATATTTTTATAGAAGATAATAACTATGCAGTACAGAATTTGTATATAAAATTTCCTAAAACAAAGTATTTAAGTGTGGTTATTTAAATGTATATAAATATTTAGGGTCTTTTTTAGAAGAGCCCCGCCACTTTTAAAATATTTTCTATAGGGATATTATAGTAAAAGTAAATAAATATATTTCTATGGAGTTTGAAATATTTTCTATAGAGTTGAGCAGTATGAAATTATGAGAGGTTTTATCATGAAACGAAAGATTGTTTTCTATTTGCTGTTCCTGACAGAACGGCGGAAACCTTGTTTTCATGTATTAAAGAATGTATTTTGCCCGGGACCTGCGTAATGTCTGATTTGTTAGTCCTACAAGAACATACCAAATCTACCAGACATTCAATATGAACATCTAACTGTCAATCACAGTGATAACTTTGTCGATTCCTTTACAGGAGCGCACACACACAAATGGCGGAGCTCTTCTAAAAAAGACCCAATATTTATTATATCTGCCAATGTATTTTATTAATTGTGAAGCTGGCACCACTTGCATTTATTCAATAGCCTACTTCTGTTGCTAGTACTGAAAGCAGTACAGATATTAAGCGAGTGTGTACTACTTAATTATTAGGTATTAATAGATAATAATATAATATAGTATACAGTATATTGCTTTCACTTATTTTTATACAGGGTCATTCACGCGGAAGTGTTGGTAGATATGTTCTGTTAAGGTAAGTAAACAATAAGTTCCAAAGATATGTGTAACTGTCTATTATGTTTTTCCTTAAAAACATAAGTTCAGAATGTAGAAAAAACCCTAAAAAACATATTTAAATAGTGAGTCCAAGTTTATAAAACCAAATACAAAGATTGTTCGGAAAATAAGTTCTGTTTCTCTGACGTGGGGATAGAGGTGTGATTTTTGAACAGCTGTGTAACCTGGCTCAGCACGAGTCTGGTATCACTAGTGGGAAGGTAACTCAGCCTAATCTCGCAAACTTTAAGCAGTGTAAGGTAAGAACATTATAAGTGAACCTAAGAAAAGGTAAAAAAAAACATAAAAAACGGCATTTCAAAACTACAAATTATTGGACATTTTCCCTCAGGTATCACAAACAATTTGTATGAAGTGGAAACTAAGAAGCTGTTCTGCCATAAGTTTTATAGCGCTGGTTACTTAAATTTCTCATTGATGATTATGAAACCAAGAGGATGAGTGCTGCGCTAATTTTTGTGTGTGCTATGATATGAAAAGTGATGATTTCCAATATTGTGACAGGCGATGAAATTTGGGTGTCATATATAACGTGGTGACCAAAAAACCTCTGAAGTCCCAGCAAAGATTTTCAGCAAGTAAACTTATGGCAACTATCTTTTGGGACAGAAATGGTTTAAGTACTCTTGGTGGATTTTATGGAACAAAGCTCTACAATAAACTCTGTATTTTACTGTAACATTTTAAGGAAGCTGAAAAGAGCCATTCAGAACAAACAGCGTGGCATGTTGATCTATGGTAATTTCTCACTAACTTCAAATATATCCTGGTCTAAGAGTAGATAGATGGAAAAAATATATATAGTCCAGATTTTATACATATTTATACGAGAGACAATGGAACGATTTTTTAATTATTTGATTTTTCCGCTTATACGTTTTTACTAGCAAGTATTGAATTTACAATAATATTTCAAGTGAAAAATATACGACCTAGACTGGGAATCGAACCCAGGACTTTGGAAACTCAAAATTGCAACAAAAACGTAAAGTCAAGTGAGAAGTCTACGCCCTGTACTGGGAAGCGACTAGGATAGCTCAGTTGGTAGAGCATTGGCGCGAAAAGCCAAAGGTCCTGGGTTCGATTCCCAGTCTAGGCCGTATAATTTTCACTTGAAATATTATTGTACATTGGAATGCTCCATCTGTCAAATTGACACAAAACATACACACAATAAATTTTAGTATTATCTTTTACCCACTACAATACAAGAGAAATGTTTACATTAGTTTACAAAAAAGTAACTTAACTATTTAAACAGTAACAAAAATTTCATTCTTAATCTAACACTTTTCAGGTTTTATGGTAGAACAATAACGATTAAATTTATATAAATAAACAAAATATAAGGAAGTTTATAAAGTAAAAAATTACAAATTATTTATCTTAGTTATAATTAATTTCTTTGATTAAATCAAATATATATTAAATTTCTTTTAATATCCGTATCTAATCAGATGTTTATTTCTGTAGAAGTTATATATTTTCCATTAAGTAGTATCGTTATCAATTAAGCCTTGTTTAAAATATAACTTTCTGAAGTCCTTAAAATATGGAGATCCAAGCAGAAAATGAAACACAGTCTCGTCCGCTCCCAAACTACATAGTAAAATTGATAATTTATAGTTACTCCTCCATGGTTGAAAATTTTAATTTTATTCTGATTAACAAACTTACTTAAGTGGTCTTTCTGTTATATTATCTATATTTAAATTGTAGGATAACTGTTTATAAATAGGATGGAATTTTGAATTTCAAACCACAAAACAAAACTTTTATTTATCTTTACTTCCATTTTCTTTATCAGGACAATCATTTTCTGTTGAATTGTTCTTAAGATAAAGGTTAACTGAGCGATTTTTTGTTAATTTCCCTGTCGATTCGCTATCCTTTGTTTTTCTTGGTTTACCCTGTAATTTACATAGTTAATCTGTTTTTATTTAATATAAGAGTGTGAAGGATATTGATATTGAGTTTAAATGTAAACAAAACTAAAGCAATCTTTTTAGTATCAAGATATAAACTGGTTTAAGAGTATTCTTTGGACATAACAGCCATACCGACTAAAGAGGCTATTCAACTTGATGTAATTAATGACTTTTGACAGTAAGCATTGCTCTGTGATTACACATCACATTAGTAGTTGTTTCATCTTGTCATTGCTACTGATGGCAAAAGATCAGTGGTGACTTTTATGATATTTTTTCAGGTATCTGATCTGAATATTGGCAGATCATTTCTAATCATTTTTCTAAATTGTGAGTGCTCAACAAGTTTTCTTTCTAATCATGTTGTAATTTGCTCCAGTATAGCGCTTCACTGTGGCATACCTGTTGACACTTTTCTACAGTGTTTGGTATTGTTCACTTGACTTATTATGCATACATAACTGTACTGTTGCCAATCTTCACCTCTTTTATCTTTGGGTTAATTATCCTCATTAGCTCATCTTCCCTGGTACAAGTCTTGCTTTCACCAGATGTCTTTTCTGTTGCGTAATAGTTTCCTTTTGTTTTCTAAAGCCAGTGAACACTTTATGTTGAAAGGTTCCATAGGCATTATTTTCATGTACTTTTTCTCTTAAATAATAGAAAGATGAGTTGTATTGCATATATTTTGTATTGTCAATAACATTATATTACAGCATATAGTGATAATATCAAAAGTTATGAAATTTACAATGAATGAATTTTTTTGTTACATAATAAATGATCTAAAGTTTGATTATTAATATTCATGATGCATATGTACAAACATCAAAAGAGAAAGCTGGCAGAGATAAACAAATTGTTGAACTTACATGTTTGCAAAAAAGGTTGCAGCAACCTAAAGCTTAATTGGATTGGGTTTAGGGCGAGGGTGGATCTTTAAGAGAATTTGAGTATGAGGGGGAATTAACCTGACACGTAACCTCGACTACTCAAATACTACAGCTCCATGAGCGATTAAAACTATGTTATTAGATATAATACCAATGACTACATAAATACTATAAGACACGACATGGCCATGTTAAATATTCTACGCTTATTCTTGAGTTGTCCAATACCCGCTAGGTCGCTCTGCTAGAGAATCTGAAGTTGATGTGACTGGCGCTAGGTGGCTCTACGGTCAAACAATGTTTCAGGCGGGTAAGAGAAAACGCACTGATGCCACATATGGGACCAGAGATGCGAGGGAAGGTCGAGAATCGCTTATCTCAGCGCACGAACTGACAACACTGACAATGCTGACGGAAGTAAGTGAGAAGGTTTGTGAGAGAGAGGTCAACAGTTGTACAGTCTCAACCAAGTGGGATGCGTACAGTCAAGCACCTGCTGCTAGCGCTTTCTGATAGCTGTGTGTCAAACTTGTGACGAACAGCACCCATAAAGCGTAGACTATTTCCCTATCCTATGTCGTGTCTTATAGTATTTATGTAGTCATTGATAATACATAATAAACTAAATTAACTTTGAATAATATTAAGGGAACGACTCTATTTAAAACTAGTGGTCTAGGAAACAGTGTTAGGCCAAAATGGCCGTTAACTACTTATCACGTATTAAATTTTATACGGAATCTGGAGACGCACAACTGAAAAACATGAGCATTATTTGGTGGGTGAACAATTTGAGGGAGGGGGGTACATGAATTATCGGTTACCCTGTAGACACCAATACATGCACGTCCTTGGACACATCTGGTCTCTTTTGCGGCAATAAGTATTTTCATCACCTAGGGAGGCGGTAGACTGATTTGATCCAAAACAATTCCCCTGCAATTTACCATTCAGGCAACCCGCTAGTAGCTCTGTTAGAATGGAAGTATAGCCGGGGAAAACGGGAGGTGGTGAAAGGAGTATGTATTTCTGATAGAAGGTGACCATTTCATGACATACTTTCCTTGTTATTAAATTTTAAAATAATAATGATCATGGTCTGGGGCTGTATCTATAAGCTATTTTGTGTTGGGAAGGTAAATAATTTGATTTTAATGTATGTATAGGTTAAAAAATGTTTTTAATGTTATAATGGACGTTATTTTAGTTTTTAACTTGTGTAAAATTTGTGTAGGGCCAACCAGACAAATATTCTTTGTCAATTTTTATAGAGCTATGCAAGAAAGTTATTTATTTTTACTGTTTTGTATACAAACAACTTGTATTATTATGCTAAGTTGGTTCATAATAATTAGAAAGCTGTGTAACATAAGAATCAGCATAAAACCTTTACCATTTAAAACTTTTTCAATTTAGTTAATCCAAGATATTAAAATTTATATTTAAAGTATTCAAAATATACTGATGTTACAGTAGTGGCTGGTCAGGTAAAAGAGTTTCTATATTAGTTGTTATAGTAGATGTAGTTGTAATAGTACAGTAATAATGCACTTCTTGTTGTAAGTATAAACAATTGATAAACCTAATAGATGAAAATTTCCAATGTAGCCTAGAGTAATGTTAGAAACAAAAAATTAAACCCTGTAATCTAAGCAAGGAATCTAGGATTATTAGCTAGGCCTGAGTAGTAAAAAAAAAAAAACTAAGATATAAATTTGATTAGAAAAACTACAAGACAAACAACTGAATCAGGTAACTAATAGGCGTTGTGAATCAAAGGAGTGTTTATCAAGGTGGGCAACTTTTTGTCCAATCTTTAAACAATTTATCATGTCTCCTAATAATTAGTCTGGCTGGTTGGATTGTCTCATAACTTTATATGAGAAGGTTCAATGATTTTTCTTGTATATAAAGTTTTACCTATCTTTACTTCATCCTAAATTACATTTATGATTTTCAGACCAAATATGTTTGGCTATTTTCAATTTATCTATAGGAATTATCACACTTTATTTTTATGTTCACAATTTTTTACATCTAGAGGGTTTTGTGTTTTTTAAAATCAGAACATCAGTGATTGTTTCATACTCTAAGAAAATGTATTGTGAAAATAAGTTTTTTGTTTACTTGTTTTTTTAAATTTTTATAACACTGTGCACTAAAATCAATTAAAAATAGGGACAAACACTAATGAAACCATGTAAATTAGATTACAAAAATATCTTATATTTATTTAATAAATTACAACATCATTCATACATACACTTATTTACAGTCTTAGAAGGTAAATACATTAAATATCACAGATTGTGCGTTATGAAATCAGTTAAAACTGACTGTACATTTCACTATTAACTATATATGGTAAAAATAAATACTATTATTATTGACATATTTTATAGCAGTGGGTGTATATATTAACATATATTTTTTAATTAATTTAGATAACAAAGTTTGTATTTTGTTTTAGTGTTTCTTAGTTTCTAGGCTACATATTTTTTTGAGGTTAAACTAACACTATTTTATTTTCTGTTTTGTTTGGTTTGCAATCTTTGATATATATGCTTTTTATTTAGATCTTGTACGTAATAATTTTGTACCAAATTATTTTTCAGTGAAGTTCTGTTTTTGCTAAACAATATATTCAGATTTTCTAGAGAGATAGAAAGACAAGCTTAGTATATTCTTATTTTTTTTAAGTAACAGAAGACATATTAGGCATTGAGCCAGGATTAGAATTTTTAAGCTTTATACATTCTCTCTCGTAGATGTTATTCTAGTTCAAACCAAAACCTTCAAATTAGGATAAAAATATTCCACAAGTTTTTAACAAATATGAATTTTTTACAAATGATTGTAGGTAATTGTTCAACTTGGTTAATATTACAACAAACAAATACAACTTGTTGACCTGTGACAATTTAGGCTGCAAAATATCAAATAAATCATTTGAGTTAGCCCTACAAACTCTATCTTCTGATTTTAAAGCTCAACATTTACTATACTTGTTACCAATTATTATTCAAGTCGACAGTCTTTAGCTGCTTTAACCCACTGCTTTAGCTGATTTATAGATTCTATTTGTAGCTTACATAATTCTGATTTAAAATGAAAACTTCCACAGTAATGCACTTACAACTGCCAAAATCTGTACTAAACTCAGTCTGTCACAAATGCTGCTTTTCGAGACATTCAGAACTCTTCTGGAACAAAGCATGGATTTAATTATTAAATCAAAGAAATTGCAGAGTTAAATTAATTAAAAATAATTGTATTGATTAGGGTTATGATATAGATCAATAGATAATTAATTGTTCTTGGATCTACTCTTTAAGCGTGTTCTATTAACTTAGTAAAACAATTAAAAAAACTTAATAAGTAAAGGTTATAAATAAAGAGCTTGATTTATGAGATGGTATACTTGATTTGAATTATAGTTTAGTTATTTATACTGCTCGTGCATCACTGAAGATGACGACTTTGTCGTTGAAACGTGTTTGAATAAATAAACGTATTGTAAAAATTTGTGTTCAAGTATTATTCTATTAAGTTAAGTTATGTTTTAATGAATTATTTGAAAATACTTTTATTATAGGAACATTTAATAGTAATTTACTTTTATTGAGGTCAGTTAGAGTTATTGTAAAAACAAAATGGTGTTAATAATATAATATTTATCATCAGTTTTTCTTCTTTTTTTTTTTTTAAGAAAATGAATATTTAATTTTGTATTTATTTTTCCTAGTTTCATGATTCAAATTTTATTGTTTTTCTTTCATCTTATCTTGTTTATCTTGCTTTTCATGATAGGCTTGAATTTTTAAATCCATATAATTATTTAGACTGCATAAAAAAATATGATTACCCTTTGATGTGTTTATGTTACAAATTGTATGTTATTATTTAGGATATTTTTTTTAATGCTTTAGGTTGGGAACATATTTACAATTATTACAAACATGTAAATCACACTGTGAACACCAGTTTTAACAGTTTGTTAAAACAAAACAAACAAATATTTTATAAATAATACTGAAGTTTCTCGCAAATTTATAGTGCAGTCTGTTTGTTATTTTAGTTGCATACAGTTTAAATGATTGGGTTGCTTTTGATAAAATCAAATTTGCTATGTGCGCATATTTGGTCATATTTCGCTAATTTTGTAGTATAATTCAAAATAGGGAGGGGGATCTGCTATAAAATCAAAACCTAATCTCTAACAATCTTGTTAAAGTTTTTTAAAAATATAACCTCCAAGGATACAAACAAAAGGTATAGTCACCATCTCTCCCCAAAAAATGTCAGTTTGGAAGTTATAGGTAAAAAAAAGTACATGGATTTGCTATAAAGGACCCAATTTCTCAAAACCAGCTCTACCAATATCATTCAAATTTTGATGAAATATGAAGCTTAATGACCCAAACCAGAATGCTAAATCGCAAGTACTGTAAATGAAAATTATAGTTTAGGAAAAGTTGAAGAAAAACGAAAATGAAAGTTGATAGTTATAATTAAAATCTGAATTTCATTTCCTAGAACGAGTAATTGGTAGTCTACAAGCGAAGAAAACTTAGTGCTACTTTAAATATTTTTTCCAAAAACAATTTTGTGGGGACTAAAATTAGATAATAAAGAAAATTTCATTATTTCCACTCCGTAATTTTTAAAAGAAAAATACTATCACTCCTGTTTATTAAAACGAAACTATTTATATTTTATGAGTGTAATGTGTATAGAATTCCTGTCATTTTATTATATTTGCATTTAAAAAATTATAAATGCGAAAATGTTGTGGAATTGTTATTTAATTATTTTCATATACGCGTAAAAATACAAGATAAAACAGAATAAATTTAAATGTAAAGGAATATTATTATAAATAATTTACTATAAATATTTCGAAAATAAACTGCCTCGAACATCATGGTTTCAATGTTGCAACAATGGACGTCATTTTAAAATATAGAAATAAATAATTCTCTCAAGACGTACATAGTACATTAATGTTGTTGTTGTACGCCTTGGATACTTTAAAAGAGTACAGTATAAGGTAAAAAAAAATCTAATTTTTTAGTCAAAACCGTAAATATTTTAATTTTCGTGACTATTTTCGATTTACGTTATGATTAGATAAATAAATGTTTTAGGCTTAGGAGTGAAAAATGTATAGGTTAGGTTAACAATATTTGTTTTTAATTCGATTCTGTTAATAGAACTCAAATTAGAAGGTTAGGTTATGTTAGGCTAGGTTAGGTTAGGTAAGGTTAGGTTAGGTTAGGTTAGGTGGTTAGGTTAGGATAGGTTAGGTTAGGTTAACAATATTTGTTTTTAGTTCGATTCTGTTAATAGAACTCAAATTAGAAGGTGAGGTTAGGTTAGGTTAACAATATTTGTTTTTAATTCGATTCTGTTAATAGAACTCAAATTAGAAGGTTAGGTTAGGTTAGGTTAGGTTAACAATATTTGTTTTTAATTCGATTCTGTTAATAGAACTCAAATTAGAAGTTGGAAAAACTCTATTTTACCTCAACTAACCTAAAAATATTTTTTACAAATCACACGTTAATAAAGACCAATATTGTATAATTAAAAGTTTTTGCAAACAATTACCTTGGATTAATATCTTCCATTATACAGCCACACTTCGTATGGTTTGTTGCTTCAATTACTTCATATCCTTGTTTATTATTGTTAAAGTCCTTAACGTAGAATTTCAGGTGAACTGTTTCCGTGTCGATGGGGCCACAGACATATGCAGGGCTGGTGCAGCAGCCAGAGCCGGCGTCACATCTGTGCAGCACCGTCACTTCGGGAACGAAACTCTTGCCTAAAACACCAACACTGACCACTTCACTTATCTTCAATGAAGTTTTTCTCGGATGTTTACAAGTGTAACCACGAACACGTTTCATGTGTGAAATGAACTCCGGATCGTTAACACTCGCTTCCGAAGACCACTGGAAGAGCAATGTGTAAAACAATAGTACAGGTAACGCTAACATGTTGAATACTGATAGCTGTCCCAGAGATTAAAGCCGGTTTTATTGAGTCTCTCCGTCTTTCCCCCGCCACTCTATGATTCAAGTACGAGGAAAACCCGCGCGAAAACAATGTAGATTGTTTGGCAACAGTATTCGATGTGTGTGTCTCTCAGTCTACGTCATTTGCATTCATCTTGTTGCCATTTTTGGTTGATTGCTAAATGTTCGCGCTTTTTAAAATTTGAAAACATTTAATGTTTCGACGAAAAAATGTAATAGTCTGTTGAAAACCTAATCAAAACCAGATAAATAAAAAAATAAAAAATAAAAAAACTACAAAAATTGCACAAACTTTCTCACTCGCCCATCGCCAAGACCATGTGTCGTCTTTGAAAAAATATTTATATACAACCTAACCTAACCTGTCCTAACCTAACCTAACCTAACCTAATCTAACCTAACCTAACAAAAATTGCACAAACTTTCTCACTCACCCATCGTCAAGACCATGTGTCGTCCTTGAAAAATATTTATATACAACCTAACCTAACCTGCCCTAACCTAACCTAACCTAACCTAATCTAATCTAACCTAACCTAACCTAACAAATATGCACAAACTTTCTCACTCACCCATCGCCAAGACCATATGTCGTCTTTAAAAAAATATTTATATACAACCTAACCTAACCTGTCCTAACCTAACCTAACCTAACCTAACCTAACCTAATCTAACCTAACCTAACAAAAATTGCACAAGCTTTCTCACTCACCTATCGTCAAGACCATGTGTCGTCTTTGAAAAAATATTTATATACAACCTAACCTAACCTGTCCTAACCTAACCTAACCTAACCTAATCTAACCTAACCTAACAAAAATTGCACAAACTTTCTCACTCACCCATCGCCAAGACCATGTGTCGTCTTTGAAAAAATATTTATATACAACCTAACCTAACCTGCCCTAACCTAACCTAACCTAACCTAACCTAACCTAACCTAACCTAACCTAACCTAATCTAACCTAACCTAACAAAAATTGCACAAACTTTCTCACTCACCTATCGTCAAGACCATGTGTCGTCTTTGAAAAAATATTTATATACAACCTAACCTAACCTGTCCTAACCTAACCTAACCTAACCTAATCTAACCTAATCTAACCTAACCTAACAAAAATTGCACAAACTTTCTCACTCACCCATCGCCAAGACCATATGTCGTCTTTAAAAAATATTTATATACAACCTAACCTAACCTGTCCTAACCTAACCTAACCTAATCTAACCTAACCTAACCTAACCTAACCTAACCTAACCTAACCTAACATAATCTAACCTAACCTAACAGAAATTGCACAAACTTTCACACTCACCCATCGCCAAGACCATATGACGTCTTTGAAAAAATATTTATATACAACTTAACCTAACCTAACCTAACCTGACCTAACCTAACATAACCTAACCTAACCTAACCTAACCTAACAAAAATTGCACAAACTTTCTCACTCACCCATCCCCACAACCATATGTCGTCTTTGAAAAAATATTTATATACAACTTAACCTAACCTAACCTAACCTAATCTAACCTAACCTAACAGAAATTGCACAAACTTTCACACTCACCCATCGCCAAGACCATATGACGTCTTTGAAAAAATATTTATATACAACTTAACCTAACCTAACCTAACCTGACCTAACCTAACCTAACCTAAACTAACCTAACCTAATCTAACAAAAATTGCACAAACTTTCTCACTCACCCATCGCCAAGACAATATTTATATACAACTTAACCTAACCTGCCCTGCCCTAACCTAACCTAACCTGCCACGATGTAAAAACAATGAACTAGTTACACTTGAGAAAGACCCTTCGTATTTATTATAAGAGATAAGTTGATGTATAAAAAGCCCCCCCCCTCCTATCAACTTTATGTAAGTCATTTTAATTGGTAAGTACTTCCAAATTTTGAGTTATCGAAAAAATTCAGAGATATGGCAAACACCCCACTTACCAAATTTCCTAAATATTGGACCACACGTTTTAGACGCCAGATAAACATCAATCCAAAAATTACTTTTTTGAAGCTCCAAAGATTTTACCCACAAAAAGTCTTGAGATTTGCTGAAATTTTATCAAAATAGGTTCACTCGTTTGCCAGAATTTGGTAGTTTGGGAATGTCCGTAAAAAAACAAAAAGTTCTCCATTAAGTTTTTATAAAAGATTTAATTTTGCATAATTGGTGCCTTTAGGTTTACCTATTTCATACAAATTATGGTGAAATGTGATGAAGATTAAATGACGCAAACCAATGAGCAAAATCGCAAATAAAGGTAAAATAATGCGTAAAAACTCTGTGTACAGTTAAAACTGGATTTAAATTGAACAAAAGCAATGTAAAAACATTTCAAACTCTGATAAAGGATATAGATTACTGATCTCCTATAAACAAAAAACAGTAAGAATAACTCTAATAAAAATTTTCCTTTTCTCGTATTTGTACATTTTCTGAAAGAAGGCATAAAAAATTATTTGCTTGTGATTGCTGAGTGAGAAAGACAGTGCAATATTCTGAGCTGCTTATTATTGTTCTCAAATTATACACACATTACTAGCAACTTTGAGACTTTAATTTAACCAATAATTTATCTTATAAACAATAAAAAAAGCTATTTGTTTGATGTATAGAATAACACAGATGGAATACATTTTCAAGTGACTTCAATATTTGTTTTACTTTTCATCCATAAAATTCAGATTTATTTTATGTTTTTCATATAGTTTGTAATTTTTATTATACCTTGTTTGTTTGTTTTATCTTCTTCAAAATGTTTATCTTATATTTTATCTTTAGATTAAAGTTACTATTGTATTTTGAATGATGTATTTATTTTTAAGGTGTTAAATGGACCTTATATTTTTAAATTCATTAAAAAATAACGTAATTATAAATTAATTCATCGCATATTCTCTGCAAAAGCTAATATATTATCATGTAAGTTCATTTAAAATCTTTCTTCCTCATTATTTGCATACATTAAACGCATTACAATTTCCTTAATAATCCTTCACAGGAACCTAAACTTTTATTTCTAGGGAAAGAGTGAGGAAATTAATAGTAGACTAATATTTCCTGGTGTGTTGGCTACACTAGAGTTGAGTAAAGTCGATATTTTTTCATCATTTCAAACAAAAAAAACCTACAGATCATCATCGCTTTACAAAAACAAATATAAAATAAACCCCCTAGCCTGGAATACCCTAATGGCGTTAGAGTCTGGAGAGAAAAGAGTTGATCAAGAGGAACCTGATAGGAAAGATGGAAAGAGATTTTACAATAAAAGATGTAGATGCAGCTAGGATTTGGGATTGCAAAGCTTGTACTTATTATAATGAACTAAGTGGGACTAAGTGGTTTTCTTATTTCCCAAAAAAATTTCTGTGGAAACAAAAGTCATTATGTTAATTCAGAAAATCTTTCTGTTGTAACCAAAATCGCTTATATTTCCCAAAACAATTTCTGTGGAAACCTAAGTCGCTTTGTTATTTATGAAAATCTTTCTGTGGAAATCAAAGTCGCTTTGTTATTTCCAAAACCTTCCTGTGGAAACCAAATTGCTTTGTTATTTATGAAAATCTTTCTGTGGAAACCAAAGTCGCTTTGTTATTTATGAAAATCTTTCTGTGGAAACCAAAGTCGCTATGTTATTTACGAAAATCTTTCTGTGGAAACCAAAGTCGCTTTGTTATTTACGAAAATCTTTCTGTTGTAATCAAAGTCGCTTTGTTATTTACGAAAATCTTTCTGTGGAAACCAAAGTCGCTTTGTTATTTACGAAAATCTTTCTGTGGAAACCAAAGTCGCTTTGTTATTTACGAAAATCTTTCTGTTGTAATCAAAGTCGTTTTGTTATTTACGAAAATCTTTCTCTGGAAACCAAAGTCGCTTTGTTATTTACGAAAATCTTTCTGTAGAAACCAAAGTCGCTTTGTTATTTACGAAAATCTTTCTGTTGTAATCAAAGTCGCTTTGTTATTTACGAAAATCTTTCTGTGGAAACCAAAGTCGCTATGTTATTTACGAAAATCATTCTGTTGTAATCAAAGTCGCTTTGTTATTTACGAAAATCATTCTGTTGTAATCAAAGTCGCTTTGTTATTTACGAAAATCTTTCTGTGGAAACCAAAGTCGCTTTGTTATTTACGAAAATCTTTCTGTGGAAACCAAAGTCGCTTTGTTATTTACGAAAATCATTCTGTTGTAATCAAAGTCGCTTTGTTATTTATGAAAATCATTCTGTTGTAATCAAAGTCGCTTTGTTATTTATGAAAATCATTCTGTTGTAATCAAAGTCGCTTTGTTATTTACAAAAATCTTTCTGTTGTAATCAAAGTCGCTTTGTTATTTATGAAAATCATTCTGTTGTAATCAAAGTCGCTTTGTTATTTATGAAAATCATTCTGTTGTAATCAAAGTCGCTTTGTTATTTACAAAAATCTTTCTGTGGAAACCAAAGTCGCTTTGTTATTTATGAAAATCTTTCTGTGGAAACCAAAGTCGCTTTGTTATTTTCGAAAATCTTTCTGTTGTAACCAAAGTCGCTTTGTTATTTACGAAAATCTTTCTGTGGAAACCAAAGTCGCTTTGTTATTTATGAAAATCTTTCTGTGGAAACCAAAGTCGCTTTGTTATTTACGAAAATCATTCTGTTGTAATCAAAGTCGCTTTGTTATTTATGAAAATCTTTCTGTGGAAACCAAAGTCGCTTTGTTATTTATGAAAATCTTTCTGTGGAAACCAAAGTCGCTTTGTTATTTACGAAAATCATTCTGTTGTAATCAAAGTCGCTTTGTTATTTATGAAAATCTTTCTGTGGAAACCAAAGTCGCTTTGTTATTTACGAAAATCATTCTGTTCCAATCAAAGTCGTTTTGTTATTTATGAAAATCTTTCTCTGGAAACCAAAGTCGTTTTGTTATTTACGAAAATCTTTCTGTGGAAACCAAAGTCGCTATGTTATTTACGAAAATCTTTCTGTTCCAATCAAAGTCGTTTTGTTATTTATGAAAATCTTTCTCTGGAAACCAAAGTCGTTTTGTTATTTACGAAAATCTTTCTGTGGAAACCAAAGTCGCTTTGTTATTTACGAAAATCTTTCTGTTCCAATCAAAGTCGTTTTGTTATTTATGAAAATCTTTCTCTGGAAACCAAAGTCGTTTTGTTATTTACGAAAATCTTTCTGTGGAAACCAAAGTCGCTATGTTATTTACGAAAATCTTTCTGTTCCAATCAAAGTCGTTTTGTTATTTATGAAAATCTTTCTCTGGAAACCAAAGTCGTTTTGTTATTTACGAAAATCTTTCTGTGGAAACCAAAGTCGCTTTGTTATTTACGAAAATCTTTCTGTTCCAATCAAAGTCGTTTTGTTATTTATGAAAATCTTTCTCTGGAAACCAAAGTCGTTTTGTTATTTACGAAAATCTTTCTGTGGAAACCAAAGTCGCTATGTTATTTACGAAAATCTTTCTGTTCCAATCAAAGTCGTTTTGTTATTTATGAAAATCTTTCTCTGGAAACCAAAGTCGTTTTGTTATTTACGAAAATCTTTCTGTGGAAACCAAAGTCGCTATGTTATTTATGAAAATCTTTCTGTGGAAACCAAAGTCGCTTTGTTATTTATAAAAATCTTTCTGTGGAAACCAAAGTCGCTTTGTTATTTACGAAAATCTTTCTGTGGAAACCAAAGTCGTTTTGTTATTTACGAAAATCTTTCTGTGGAAACCAAAGTCGCTATGTTATTTATGAAAATCTTTCTGTGGAAACCAAAGTCGCTTTGTTATTTACGAAAATCTTTCTGTGGAAACCAAAGTCGCTTTGTTATTTACGAAAATCTTTCTGTGGAAACCAAAGTCGCTTTGTTATTTACGAAAATCTTTCTGTGGAAACCAAAGTCGCTTTGTTATTTACGAAAATCTTTCTGTGGAAACTAAAGTCGTTTTGTTATTTACGAAAATCTTTCTGTGGAAACCAAAGTCGCTATGTTATTTACGAAAATCTTTCTGTGGAAACCAAAGTCGCTTTGTTATTTACGAAAATCTTTCTGTGGAAACCAAAGTCGCTATGTTATTTATGAAAATCTTTCTGTGGAAACCAAAGTCGCTTTGTTATTTATGAAAATCTTTCTGTGGAAACCAAAGTCGCTTTGTTATTTACGAAAATCTTTCTGTGGAAACCAAAGTCGTTTTGTTATTTACGAAAATCTTTCTCTGGAAACCAAAGTCGCTTTGTTATTTATGAAAATCTTTCTGTGGAAACCAAAGTCGCTTTGTTATTTATGAAAATCTTTCTGTGGAAACCAAAGTCGCTTTGTTATTTACGAAAATCTTTCTGTGGAAACCAAAGTCGTTTTGTTATTTACGAAAATCTTTCTCTGGAAACCAAAGTCGTTTTGTTATTTACGAAAATCTTTCTCTGGAAACCAAAGTCGCTATGTTATTTACGAAAATCTTTCTGTGGAAACCAAAGTCGCTTTGTTATTTACGAAAATCTTTCTGTGGAAACCAAAGTCGCTTTGTTATTTACGAAAATCTTTCTGTGGAAACCAAAGTCGTTTTGTTATTTACGAAAATCTTTCTCTGGAAACCAAAGTCGCTTTGTTATTTACGAAAATCTTTCTGTGGAAACCAAAGTCGTTTTGTTATTTACGAAAATCTTTCTCTGGAAACCAAATTCGCTTTGTTATTTATGAAAATCTTTCTGTGGAAACCAAAGTCGTTTTGTTATTTACGAAAATCTTTCTGTGGAAACCAAAGTCGCTATGTTATTTACGAAAATCTTTCTGTGGAAACCAAAGTCGTTTTGTTATTTATGAAAATCTTTCTGTGGAAACAAAAGTCGCTTTGTTATTTATGAAAATCTTTCTGTGGAAACAAAAGTCGTTTTGTTATTTACGAAAATCTTTCTGTGGAAACCAAAATCGTTTTGTTATTTCCAAAAACCTTTCTGTGGAAACCAAAATCGTTTTGTTATTTATGAAAATCTTTCTGTGGAAACCAAAGTCGTTTTGTTATTTATGAAAATCTTTCTGTGGAAACAAAAGTCGTTTTGTTATTTACGAAAATCTTTCTGTGGAAACCAAAATCGTTTTGTTATTTCCAAAAACCTTTCTGTGGAAACCAAAATCGTTTTGTTATTTCCAAAATCCTTTCTGTGGAAACCAAAGTAGCTTTGTTATTTCCAAAAATCTTTCTCTGGAAACCAAAGTAGCTTTGTTATTTACGAAAATCTTTCTGTTCCAATCAAAGTCGTTTTGTTATTTACGAAAATCTTTCTGTGGAAACCAAAGTCGCTTTGTTATTTCTGAAAATCTTTCTGTAGAAACCAAAGTCCTTTTGAAATACCCTGTATATTCAATTGTTTACGAGATACTGGCTTGTTCAGATATGTTGATGCATTTAAGTGGAAATATTTAAAATGCTGGACATAGTAAACACGGTTGATTCACTTACACAATGTCAGAATATTCCAAGTCGCAAGGCGTGGCTACATTACTGTTAATCTTGAGAAGTTAATGATTATTAAAGAATTTATTACCTTTAACTCGGAGGTAATCAATTTTTGATAAGTTCCTGTAACTGATAAGGAAGTCTGACTTTGATGTTGTAGTAGGCCTACTTATATAACACGTGACTTTTGATTGTTGAAGAAAATTGTTCCAAGTAAAGTTAAAAAACACGATCAACTTCTAATCTTCAAATCGATTATCACATGCTTTCAGTTTTACAATGTATCAGAATAATTTATACCATTATCATTTGAAGATATTATTGTACGATTTGATTCCGTCATATTTTAAAATATAGATTTGATGCTTATCCAATGGTGATATAAATAGCCTACAGCTTGCAGTGTCTTTAAACTAACTGATTAGAAATAAACAAGGATTTTGCAAATATACCTATTTTAATTTTGTTTCTAAATAAACTTTGTAAAATTATCGTAGTCACTCATCTATACCCAAAACCAAATAAAAACAAGCAAAATTATTCCGGTAATTGTATACTATACAGGCCCCCTTTTTAATTTAAAAAAAAAACAACCTCCAATTATCTTTTACGAAAACAAAATAACATAACTGCAACTTTCGTTCACCCTACTACAATCCTTTCAAGTTAGGCTATTCATCCAATATAGACCTCACCACTACAAGGTCAGTGTTACTGCAACACTATTACGAGAATCATTGTTTATATTTAATAGCTGTTTGTGTTTTTATTTTGCTGATTTTATTAACCAGGTTAAACTGAAGTTGGTGTATTACATTGGTTTTAAACATAGATTGTATAACTCTATTGGATTATACAGGGTGAGTCAAAACTCCGCAAAGTGATTCTCCATAACATTCTGATGAAAAAAATGTTCAATAAACATAAATCGGGAAATGCTTTGTTTTCCAGTTATCCGCCATTTTGTTTGTTTATTACAAAATACTTAATATCTTTGGAAGTAGAAAAGCTATTCAACTCAAATTTGGTATAGGGTAGTCTACATATTTATTATAAAACCTTTTATCTTTGTAAGAAAAACCAGAACGTTCCTCCGTATTTTTTTTTTAAATGGTGTGCGTTAAAATGTTTAATGTTAAATATCTCAAAAACCACTAACTTTACAATAAACCAAAATTTTGATGTGTTGTCTCTGGTTTATTCAACCCAATTGTCAATTGTCCGCGGTTTTCAAACAATGGGGAGTAGCCAGGCATTGTAGAGCATGGGTTTTTTCTGATTTTTTGTTTTGTTTTTACTATTGTTGTATCATTTTAAAAACATTTTAAGTTCAGTGCAAACTCGAGGTCGCTAGAAAAAGTTTTGTTCGTGTTTGGAAATCAAATCGCTTTTTTGATTCATTCGTTTTGTACAATTGAGTGTAAAATTAGACTTGTACTGCGTAGGTTTTAATTAATAATATTCAGTGACGTCACAAATATCGGTGAAGTCCCTCAACACAGCGGTCTGACCTGACGTGAAAGGAGGTTATGTTATTCATAAGGAAAACTAAAACTGGTTTCACAAATTACAGACTGGGCGCCTATCTACGTCTTCTGTAAAATTAACAGGTGAAAAATTCAACTTGGCTCCGAGTCAAACAGGTTTCAAAGTAGGCTGTGTACAGTCTGATTAAAATAACTCATATAGAATAACTATAGAATTAATTATAGGTTATGTTGGCATTATTGTTCATCAGGATTGCGCAGGATTCTGTTCCGCGTCACCTCTTACAAATATAATTCGAATTTAGTTTTAAATACAATAGTATTTCTATAATAAAATCAACTATAATAAAATTTGTCTAATAATTTCTATTAGTGTAACAACAGAATATTGTTTTAGATAATAATAGGTATTTAGGCCTATATCTTTATTGTAAACCAGTGGTTTAACCCGGCTTCGCCCGGGACTTCTAACATGTTATTCACGAATAAATGTTGAATGTGATCTTGATTTCAAACATTCGCAAACCCGTTTGCTAGCACCTTATTGAAGAATCGTGCGCAAGACCCTAAATGAGTTTAATTAAGTATTTTTACAAAGTAGAAATTTACTTAGTTAACTGTACCTTTGTCAAGAGGATCCGGGGCTATAGGATTGTGTGGTAGTTGGAATATAAGGAGATAAACCTCAAAATATAAGAAGTAAAAGCTTTTTATTGAAAAAAGTCCAACTATTTATAATACAGTACTTGTTTATAAACAACATTTTTCATTTTGTTATCTGGGGTATATATATATATATATTTGGATTTCCTACTCGAGAGCAAGCTACGTATAATTGACCGTGAGAAAAGCAGGAATCTTTGAGACTTATGCCGCAATACAAAGTTTGTCCCTGCGATTTGTTAATAGTAAAACTATAGGAAATTGACTGATTGGAAATTGCAGTCTCTTTAATTGGAATGGTAATTCAGTCGATATCAGTGGTATTCTGGGGATAAATACTGTTTTTCCTTTGTATTGTTCGGCCCTTTTATCTTCCAATGGACGCCCTTAGAGACAAAACGGAAACCTTCTTCCCTGATGGGCAATAGAGGACTATCACACCATATACCCCCTTTGATTGTATCGGGATTCGTTTTTGAGTTTTACCGGCACGCACATTCTAGACTTCCTTTTATAATATATATTGATTTAGTAAAACTATAGGCTAGTTTGATTGGAAATTGCAGTCTCTTAAAATGAAATGGTAATTCAGTCGATATCAGTAGTATTCTGGGGATAAATACTGTATTTCCCTTGTATTGTTCGGCCCTTTTATCTTCCAATGGACGCCCTTAGAGACAAAACGGAAACCTTCTTCCCTGATGGGCAATAGAGGACTATCACACCATATACCCCCTTTGATTGTATCGGGATTCGTTTTTGAGTTTTACCGGCACGCACATTCTAGACTTCCTTTTATAATATATATTGATTTAGTAAAACTATAGGCTAGTTTGATTGGAAATTGCAGTTTCTTAAAATGAAATGGTAATTCAGTCGATATCAGTAGTATTCTGGGGATAAATACTGTATTTCCCTTGTATTGTTCGGCCCTTTTATCTTCCAATGGACGCCCTTAGAGACAAAACGGAAACCTTCTTCCCTGATGGGCAATAGAGGACTATCACACCATATACCCCCTTTGATTGTATCGGGATTCGTTTTTGAGTTTTACCGGCACATTCTAGACTTCCTTTTATAATATATATTGATTTAGTAAAACTATAGGCTAGTTTGATTGGAAATTGCAGTCTCTTAAAATGAAATGGTAATTCAGTCGATATCAGTAGTATTCTGGGGATAAATACTGTATTTCCCTTGTATTGTTCGGCCCTTTTATCTTCCAATGGACGCCCTTAGAGACAAAACGGAAACCTTCTTCCCTGATGGGCAATAGAGGACTATCACACCATATACCCCCTTTGATTGTATCGGGATTCGTTTTTGAGTTTTACCGGCACATTCTAGACTTCCTTTTATAATATATATTGATTTAGTAAAACTATAGGCTAGTTTGATTGGAAATTGCAGTCTCTTAAAATGAAATGGTAATTCAGTCGATATCAGTAGTATTCTGGGGATAAATACTGTATTTCCCTTGTATTGTTCGGCCCTTTTATCTTCCAATGGACGCCCTTAGAGACAAAACGGAAACCTTCTTCCCTGATGGGCAATAGAGGACTATCACACCATATACCCCCTTTGATTGTATCGGGATTCGTTTTTGAGTTTTACCGGCACATTCTAGACTTCCTTTTATAATATATATTGATTTAGTAAAACTATAGGCTAGTTTGATTGGAAATTGCAGTTTCTTAAAATGAAATGGTAATTCAGTCGATATCAGTAGTATTCTGGGGATAAATACTGTATTTCCCTTGTATTGTTCGGCCCTTTTATCTTCCAATGGACGCCCTTAGAGACAAAACGGAAACCTTCTTCCCTGATGGGCAATAGAGGACTATCACACCATATACCCCCTTTGATTGTATCGGGATTCGTTTTTGAGTTTTACCGGCACATTCTAGACTTCCTTTTATAATATATATTGATTTAGTAAAACTATAGGCTAGTTTGATTGGAAATTGCAGTCTCTTAAAATGAAATGGTAATTCAGTCGATATCAGTAGTATTCTGGGGATAAATACTGTATTTCCCTTGTATTGTTCGGCCCTTTTATCTTCCAATGGACGCCCTTAGAGACAAAACGGAAACCTTCTTCCCTGATGGGCAATAGAGGACTATCACACCATATACCCCCTTTGATTGTATCGGGATTCGTTTTTGAGTTTTACCGGCACATTCTAGACTTCCTTTTATAATATATATTGATTTAGTAAAACTATAGGCTAGTTTGATTGGAAATTGCAGTCTCTTAAAATGAAATGGTAATTCAGTCGATATCAGTAGTATTCTGGGGATAAATACTGTATTTCCCTTGTATTGTTCGGCCCTTTTATCTTCCAATGGACGCCCTTAGAGACAAAACGGAAACCTTCTTCCCTGATGGGCAATAGAGGACTATCACACCATATACCCCCTTTGATTGTATCGGGATTCGTTTTTGAGTTTTACCGGCACATTCTAGACTTCCTTTTATAATATATATTGATTTAGTAAAACTATAGGCTAGTTTGATTGGAAATTGCAGTTTCTTAAAATGAAATGGTAATTCAGTCGATATCAGTAGTATTCTGGGGATAAATACTGTATTTCCCTTGTATTGTTCGGCCCTTTTATCTTCCAATGGACGCCCTTAGAGACAAAACGGAAACCTTCTTCCCTGATGGGCAATAGAGGACTATCACACCATATACCCCCTTTGATTGTATCGGGATTCGTTTTTGAGTTTTACCGGCACATTCTAGACTTCCTTTTATAATATATATTGATTTAGTAAAACTATAGGCTAGTTTGATTGGAAATTGCAGTCTCTTAAAATGAAATGGTAATTCAGTCGATATCAGTAGTATTCTGGGGATAAATACTGTATTTCCCTTGTATTGTTCGGCCCTTTTATCTTCCAATGGACGCCCTTAGAGACAAAACGGAAACCTTCTTCCCTGATGGGCAATAGAGGACTATCACACCATATACCCCCTTTGATTGTATCGGGATTCGTTTTTGAGTTTTACCGGCACATTCTAGACTTCCTTTTATAATATATATTGATTTAGTAAAACTATAGGCTAGTTTGATTGGAAATTGCAGTCTCTTAAAATGAAATGGTAATTCAGTCGATATCAGTAGTATTCTGGGGATAAATACTGTATTTCCCTTGTATTGTTCGGCCCTTTTATCTTCCAATGGACGCCCTTAGAGACAAAACGGAAACCTTCTTCCCTGATGGGCAATAGAGGACTATCACACCATATACCCCCTTTGATTGTATCGGGATTCGTTTTTGAGTTTTACCGGCACGCACATTCTAGACTTCCTTTTATAATATATATTGATTTAGTAAAACTATAGGCTAGTTTGATTGGAAATTGCAGTTTCTTAAAATGAAATGGTAATTCAGTCGATATCAGTAGTATTCTGGGGATAAATACTGTATTTCCCTTGTATTGTTCGGCCCTTTTATCTTCCAATGGACGCCCTTAGAGACAAAACGGAAACCTTCTTCCCTGATGGGCAATAGAGGACTATCACACCATATACCCCCTTTGATTGTATCGGGATTCGTTTTTGAGTTTTACCGGCACATTCTAGACTTCCTTTTATAATATATATTGATTTAGTAAAACTATAGGCTAGTTTGATTGGAAATTGCAGTCTCTTAAAATGAAATGGTAATTCAGTCGATATCAGTAGTATTCTGGGGATAAATACTGTATTTCCCTTGTATTGTTCGGCCCTTTTATCTTCCAATGGACGCCCTTAGAGACAAAACGGAAACCTTCTTCCCTGATGGGCAATAGAGGACTATCACACCATATATCCCCTTTGATTGTACCGGGATTCGTTTTTGAGTTTTACCGGCACATTCTAGACTTCCTTTTATAATATATATTGATTTAGTAAAACTATAGGCTAGTTTGATTGGAAATTGCAGTCTCTTAAAATGAAATGGTAATTCAGTCGATATCAGTAGTATTCTGGGGATAAATACTGTATTTCCCTTGTATTGTTCGGCCCTTTTATCTTCCAATGGACGCCCTTAGAGACAAAACGGAAACCTTCTTCCCTGATGGGCAATAGAGGACTATCACACCATATATCCCCTTTGATTGTACCGGGATTCGTTTTTGAGTTTTACCGGCACATTCTAGACTTCCTTTTATAATATATATTGATTAGCGTGTTTTATTACAGGCACATTACTCAGCTCTAATTTCATGAATAATTTAGGTTTTGGTGGTCAAGAAATTACCGCAACAATGACATATTAATGAAAAATTATAAGTTTTTAAAAATAGAGATTTTTTTAAATTTGTTTTCTCACACTTAAGCCCACGTTATAAAGTTACATGATTGGTCAAAATACCGTTTTAAGCTTCACCAATGACTACATAAATACTATAAGACACGACATGGCCATGTTAAATATTCTACGCTTTTTCTTGAGTTGACCAATACCCGCTAGGTCGCTCTGCTAGAGAATGATGCTCTGCTATGATGCCACATATTGGACCAGAGATGCGAGGGAAGGTCGAGAATCGCTTATCTCAGCGCACGAACTGACAACACTGACTATGCTGACGGAAGTAAGTGAGAAGGTTTGTGAGAGAGAGGTCAACAGTTGTACAGTCTCAACCAAGTGGGATGCGTACAGTCAGTCACCTGCTGCTAGCGCTTTCTGATAGCTGTGTGTCAAACTTGTGACGAACAGCACCCGTAAAGCGTAGACTATTTCCCTATCCTATGTCGTGTCTTATAGTATTTATGTAGTCATTGGTTTCACTATATTTTTTTGAGTTATGCCGGTCTTTCTTCTGTGCAATGCTCTACAAGCCCTCCCCCCCTTTTGTTTAAAGGCGAGAAACCTTTCAATCATCATCGCTTTATAAAAAAAGAAGAAAATAAATAAAGACCCATAGGTCTTTAATACTCTAATAACTTCAGATGTCGGAAGAGAACAAGAGGTGGTCAAAAGAGACCTGATAAGAAATATGAAAGAGAGGAATCTAACCCAAGACTATATGGAGACAGGTGTATATCCAGCTAGGGTACTTGGGTCCACCACAACTTCACTCATTATGTGTGAGCCCCTGAAGATGCTCTACAGCCGAAACGCACTAACCAATTACTGTATAATCAAATTTGGTATATGGGAATATTATGGCCCATGTAGACTACCAAATTTGATTATAATTGGTTGGTTGTGGTTCTGTAAAAATTCAACAAGTCAGGAATTAACATTTCTAAAAATGGCGGTTTGTTAGTCATAGGTTAGGTTAAGTTAGGTTAGGTTAGGTTAGGTTAGGTTAGGTTAGTTTAGGTTAGGTTAGGTTAGGATAGGTTAGGTTAGGTTAGGTTAGGTTAGGATAGTTTAGGTTAGGTTAGGTTAGGTTAGGTTAGGTTAGGTTAGGTTAGGTTAGGCTTGTTTAGGTTAGGTTAGGATAGGTTAGGTAAAAAACAAAAATCGGCCACTGCATTTTATAAAAGACAAGGTTAGGTTAGGTTAGGTTAGGTTAGGTTAAGTTGGGTTAGGTTAGGTTAGGTTAGGATAGGTTAGGATAGGTTTGGTTAGGTTAGGTTAGGTTAGGTTAGGTTAGGCTTGTTTAGGTTAGGTTAGGTTAGGTTAGGTAAAAACAAAAATCGGCCACTGCATTTTATAAAAGACAAGGTTAGGTTAGGTTAGGTTAGGTTAGGTTAGGTTAGGTTAGGTTAGGTTAGGATAGGTTAGGTTAGGTTAGGTTAGGTTAGGTTAAGTTAGGTTAGGATAGGTTAGGTTAGGTTAGGTTAGGATAGTTTAGGTTAGGTTAGGTTAGGTTAGGCTTGTTTAGGTTAGGTTAGGTTAGGTTAGGTAAAAAACAAAAATCGGCCACTGCATTTTATAAAAGACAAGACTACCGATCTCGTTCAAAATTTAGTGTAAGAGAAGTATATAACTTAAACCCGTGTGCTTAATTACATTTAAAAAATATTATGGTTCAAGAATAATTGTCACCAAAAAAAAGAAAAGAAAACTGCTTATTCCTAGTGAATAAATGGTATATTAGTATTTTTTTATACTTACACATAAATTTTTCAATAAATTCATATACATATTTTAAAAAATAGACTAGAAAATATTTTAAAATTAATTTCATATTTTAGAAATTATTAATTAAAAATTAAATAAAAGTGTTTAAACTGTAAAAACAATAAACCTATTAAAACTAAGGTCATCATTGCCTTATAAAGTGAAAAAAGAAGATAAAATGAAGACCCCCTTTCCCTCAAATAATGTAATAGTTTCAGGTTCGGAAAAGAACCATAGTTGATTGATCTAGAGAGATCTAATCTAAAACTACACGAGCAAAGTTGTAAGTCCAGGTGTAACCCAGGACGTATAAGAAGATAAAAACTAATATCTGAGATATTTTGCATTCGCGTGATGAACAGAACATAAATAGAAATCAGATTTAAACCTGGGAATTCCCCATTCAAAGAAACTTTACGTTTGAACTGTACAATTGGCATGTAGGCCAAGTCCAAGGATATTTCCTCGTCAATGAGTAGTGACGTCACATATGTCTGTGGTTGTAAATTACCGAGTTTCTATATAGGCATATTACTAAGTCCTAATTTCAAGAATAACTTAGGTTTTGGTGGTCAAGAAATTACAGCAACAATTGCACATATTAAGACGATAGATTTGTATTGGGAACAAATTTATATCGGGTAAAAAATATATAAAGAATACTTCGTCATACCGTTCAAATGTTTAAAAAATGTAAAAGGAAGTCTTTAGCTTTATATTACATATATTTTTTACTAATTTTGCTTGTTTACAAACAAGATACAATGTATCTTTCAAAATAAATATGTAAATTTAACTTAGGCTAACAATAAAGGGAAAATGTAAAATGCGATGCCCGTTTTTTCATAAATAAATAACGAAATGTCAATTTTGTATATGCTTAAATAAATTACTCTATAAAGAATGTAATATCAAAAGGATTTTTCATTGTAATAATTTCTCACAGAAATATTTACATTTTTATGTAGTCTTGTTTTTGTTTTACAAAAAAAAAGTTAAATTTTCATATGTCATTTACAGGCCAGAAATTTCACTGAGTAGAAATTGATATTTACTTTAAAATAGTTTTTAATTATAAATAATGTATTTTTTACTATTTTAGTTAGGTCTGGAAAAATTTCTCGCAGATCGCTTTTGTCAATTTTGAACATTCTTAAATCTTATTTTACGCTCAAACGGTTGCAAAAATTTGAAATTGAAAATAATAATTTGGAGAACCATTTTATATCAATTTTACTTTTCATTTTGCAAAGTTTGAAAATTGGCTGTTTTCTCGAATTAATTACTCAGAAAATATAAGAGATATTTTCGAATTGAAAACAGCACAGTAAAATTTGAACTTTCCTCTTTCCTCGTGTAAAATTTCGTATCATTACGATGTATAGTTAGGGAGCTACAGGCGATTTAAAAAGGTATTGCAAGTGGCGAAACGTGAAATGTTAAAATCTGGTTTTTTATTGACATATAAATTGCAATAACTCTTAAACTATTTGAGATGTCAAAGTGATTTTTTCAGGGTTTATTCTCCTTTCAATTCTGTATCTTCTGATATCCATATCATTGGTTTAAAAAAAATTTGATATTTTTTGGAAAAAATTTTAAACTGCAATTACTCGTAAACCCATTGAGATTACAAAGTCATTTTTTCAGGGTTTACTCTCTATTCAATTCTGCATCTATTGATGTGCATATCATTGGTATTGTTAAATGTTGAAATTTTTACAAAAAAACTAGATAAAAATGAAAAAATATTTAAAATTTTGAAATTTCAATAGCACCCCTCGACTCCAAATTTAATTCGTTCTTGGGGATAAAGTTCTGGTTGCGCCACTGTCTCAAAATATTATTCTCCTACGTTTCAATTTAGTCAAGGAACTTTGACGTACATAAGAAGATATTCGCACATCCAAATATATTAAATGATACCACAATAACAGGACCACAGCTTATCAGTTACTTCCTTTACTTTAGCAAGTTTTCCTGTCCATTTCTTATCTACATTGATGTTCATGAATAAATTCCCAACTACAAGAAGAATCAAAATCGTGATTCTATTTCCGTATAGGAAGGACACTCGGTACAGTTTACAAATCCGTTTTGTTCTTAGTTAAATAATTATACTCATGAAATATGAAATAAATAGTGCACAACCTCAACACTCAGAACTCAACTCAGAACATGGTGGAATATTTTACTTTTGTAGAAATCTTCTCATTTCCTCAAAATTTAAATTTAAGTGGTTGTGTCTAAAGTTTTGGATTTAGACCTTTAGTGATGGGCGTTATATTTTTTTAAAGTTTTTACCTACAACAGCCAAATCTAAAAGGTTTTGATCCTTAATGACACACCATTAAATCAAAATTATTAGTATTACGTGATTAATCAGGAGCTAAAAAGTATGATAAATACACTAAAATATAGAATTATTTTGTAGTTGAGTGAATTATTTTTTATCTTGTTTGTGTGTATTCCTTTAATTGTGTATCTTAAAAAAAAAAGAAAAAAGAAGAAAGAAAAGGAAAAGGGAAATAAGAAGAAGAAAAAAGAAAAGAAGAAAACAAAGAAGAACAAAAGGAAAGAAAAAAGAAGAATATAAAAAAAGAAGAAATTCTGTGTTTCAATTGATAACAGAACAAATGGATTGTCACTGAACAAATATTTTAAGCAAACACGTTCTTTTTATTTCTACTGGAAAAAACAAACAATTCCGAAATTTTTAGTAAGACCTCTGTTTTGCTCCACATTATTATGGTACACGATTTAGACACTACGGTTAGCACAACACAGGTTCAGTAAGCAAAAAAAGCTAGCATCACAAACAGGTGCAGTTTGTGAACAAGCTTCCAGACAGCTAACAAAGTTCTAAACTACAACATATTTCAGATAGCCTGACAACTTTAGTTGTTCGGATCTTTTTATTAAGTTTATTAACCAAAAAGTAGTTTTACATTTTTTCTGTGTCTAAGTACAGACACGAATGTGTTAATATTTGTTTGTGATAATAATTTTGATTAGTTTTAATTAGTGATTGTTCTTTTTAGCGTAATTATTATTGTAAATTTTTTTCTTTAATTTGTCTTTGACGTGGGCTTACACAACTATGAATGGTTTTAAAAGATAAATAAAAAGTATTGTGATACAGTAAACAATTTCTATTTTGACTTTATGAAAATTCAGATTTGTCTGTCTATACCTCATGTTTATGTCGAGGTCAATGGTTAGGCACCACAATCTTGCGATTGCTTGCTTTGATCGGGATGGCAGTGGCACAGCTGACGATTCGTCGAGTGCTCTAGACTTGTGTCGAACCTCATGTTTATGTCGAGGTCAATGGTTAGACACCACAATCTTACGATTGCTTGCTTTGATCGGGATGGCAGTGGCACAGCTGACGATTCGTCGAGTGCTCATCACTTGTGTCGAACCTCATGTTTATGGCGATGTCAATGGTTAGGCACCACAATCTTGGGATTGCTTGCTTTGATCGGGATGCCAGTGGCACATCTGACGATTCGTCGAGTGCTCATGACTTGTGTCGAACCTCATGTTTATGACGATGTCAATGGTTAGACACCACAATTTTACGATTGCTTGCTTTGATCGGGATGGCAGTGGCACAGCTGACGATTCGTCGAGTGCTCTAGACTTGTGTCGAACCTCATGTTTATGTCGAGGTCAATGGTTAGACACCACAATCTTGCGATTGCTTGCTTTGATCGGGATGGCAGTGGCACAGCTGACGATTCGTCGAGTGCTCATGACTTGTGTCGAACCTCATGTTTATGACGATGTCAATGGTTAGGTACCACAATCTTACGATTGCTTGCTTTGATCGGGATGGCAGTGGCACAGCTGACGATTCGTTAATTTTATTTTGTCGAGATAAGGCTGGACATGGCGTTCACGACATTCTCGTGAAGCTATAAATAAATCACACAAATCAGTTTATTATAATTAACACATTAAGAACTAGTCTACTAAAGGGATAAAGTGATGTAGACTTCAAGGGAATGGAAGAACACGTTTTCAAGCTTATCTTGACGTAATCCAATTCCAGATATTATATATTTTTAGTTACACTCCAAGCAACCATACCGCCTTCATACTGTGTCTTACAGCTTAGAGACCTGCACAGATTAAGATTAAATTTGGTATATGGGTAAATTTCAACCACAACTTGGAAATTTTTACTTAAAATTTGGTTTTACAAAAACACAAACTTGTAATTTTCTAAAAATCGGTTTTATCGTTTTTGATCAACATTTTCTATTAAAACGTTGGCTACCTGTAATTTCCCCAATAATTTCTTTTTGGAACTATTCTTAAAAAAAATTCTATGGAGCTAATTTCTCAAAATTAACATTATCGATTTCGGAATTTTTTTTTTTTTTGGAAATTGTCAAGATGACTAACAAATGTGTTAAATCGCAGGTAAAAGAAATTTTGTGTTTTTTAAAGACAAATACCCCCAAATTTTGTTTATTTAAAGACAGCTATCCCCAAATTTTGTGTTTTTTAAAGATAGCCACCCCCAAATTGTGTTTTTTAAAAATAGCAACCCACAAATTTTGTGTTTTTTAAAGATAGCTACCCCCAAATTTTGTGTTTTTTCTAAAGATAGCTACCCCCAAATTTTGTGTTTTAAAAAAATAGCTACCCCAAATTTTGTGTTTTTTTTAAAGATACCTACCCCCAAATTTTGAGTTTTTTAAAAATAGCTACCCCTGAATTTTGTGTTATCAAAAATGAAAAAAGTTACGAGATAAATATGGCCTTATACCAAATTTCATTAAAATTGGTCCACACGTTTGAACTGTAAAGAACAAACGACTGTAGCACTGAAAATATGATGGACAAACGACATTCCAAAAATCACAAAACACTTGCATCCGAAAAAAATGGACTTCGATAATTCGACCCATTATAACTATACTATCTATTTGTGAGAAAATAAAAATAAGCACATTTATCAACAGTGATTAGCCCTTGTTGTTTAAAGGCAAAACACCTCGAGGCCATCATCGCCTTATAAATAATGAAGACCCACAGAAGCATGCTCTAAAGGTGTCATGTGGGAAGAGCACAAGAGTTGGTCAAGGGAGACCTGATAGGAGAGGGATCTAACTCAAGGTTACGGAAAAATGGTGTAAAGCTAGTTTAGGTTCCTTCAAGATCGCCAAACCCGTACTCACCAAAGTGAGCCCATGAGGGTTATTTATTATTAGTCAAAGTGTTTGCAATGTTTTGTTTATAACATTTTTTACCTTACACGTCACAAACTACGTGTTTCTATTAATAGAATAGTTTGTGCCTCGTTCTGAAATTCTTTTCAATTCTACCGTGTAAAAATATGTCACTAACGAAGATGTATTCATCAGCTACGGTATGTAGGCCTAATCAGTAGGTGAACTAAACTTTCCTAGAAAACTTTGAATTGTTTGGAGCAATATATGGCTTAAATATCTATGATTCATGAGTTTTTTTTAATTACTTACGTTTGTTTTACGAGCAATATCAAACTTACACCTACGTGAAGGAGTTAAAACATGTCATGACTAAGTGTATTTGGTATTTTTAGAATGCTCTCGTTCGATGCTTGTAACGTCTTATGGTATAACCCAAAATATTGTTTACTAGTGAAAGAGTGCTCGTATGAGATCTAAATTTCCCTATCCCCATCAGACTAACCACCAGTCTAGGTAACCAACTCTTAAAGGGAGTAATTTTACTGAAATATGAACAAAAAAAATCGAGTTTCGGTTATTTATTCTAAATTATAGCCCGAAAATGACTATTTAAATTGATGTATGTGTCTACGGTAATCGAAAGTGAATTTTTTTAATATTTAGTTTTTTAAGTTTTTGGACTAAACTGAGATTAGGTTGCACTGTGCAGCATCCTTAATACCTACATTACTACATACAATAAATGTATACGATAAAAACTAGTATATTTAATTAGCTTTACAATGTTTTACAGGTGTAGGCCACATTTAGAAAAGAATTGGCGCCGGACAGAAATTTATAAAAAGGGGGGGAAATAAAGGTGCTACCCGATGAAATAAAGTGGGTGGGGGGACGTCGCAATCTTGCAGATACAAGAATACTACAAACTTATTAGGCTGTATCAACGACTACAAAATACTATAAGACACGACATGGCCATGTTAAATATTCTACGCTTATTCTTGAGTTGACCAATACCCGCTAGGGTGTGCTGCTAGAGAATCTGAAGTTGATGTGACTGGCGCTAGGAGGCTCTACGGTCAAAAAATGTTTCAGGCGGGTAAGAGAAAACCACTGATGCCACATATGGGACCAGAGATGCGAGGGAAGGTCGGGAATCGCTTATCTCGGCGCACGAACTGACAACACTGACTATGCTGACGGAAGTAAGTGAGAAGGTTTGTGAGAGAGAGGTCAACAGTTGTACAGTCTCAACCAAGTGGGATGCGTACAGTCAAGCACCTGCTGCTAGCGCTTTCTGATAGCTGTGTGTCAAACTTGTGACGAACAGCACCCGTAAAGCGTAGACTATTTCCCTATCCTATGTCGTGTCTTATAGTATTTATGTAGTCATTGGCTGTATTGAGAAACTCGTCTTCTGCCAAACACACGGAAGCTGCAGTTTGGGCTGAGTATTTCCACGTGTGTTTCATATCTCAAGTGGAAGTAATTTTGGCCTATGATCATAAGAAACACTTTCAAATTCTTATAAAACCAATCGTCAGAGCCCATGCAGATCTTCAGAAAGACTTGCATTGAATTAGAAAAATATGTCAAATAAGACTCAGTATGTGAATGTGTCATTTACAAATATTATCTGTATTTTTTGCCCCTACATAACATTTATTAGACTAAACTCGCTGAAAAGCAATTATTTACGTCAGTGATGACAATATTGGCAAGTGTAAACTGTTTTCAAGGTGTAATCTTAGGCTAGGAAAGCAACTTATTAGTGTCATGTGCAAGCTGGACAGGAGGCGCATCGTGAAAGCCGTTAAGATGAGCTCCAAAAGAAAATAAGGCTGTCAAAACATAAACTAATGAGGAAAATTGTAGATGAATATAAGAAGAAGGAAGGAGATAAACCCCTCATATGTTCCTGGAATGTGTTGAAAGGTAAAATTGACGTTATTAAATAGTTTTATCCCCCGTATTTGCTTTACTTTTTTTATGTTTTCCGAAAATTTAGTTTTTCAGAGCTTATACCTTTTTCTCATGAACGGAAAAAATATATCTCAATGAATATTTTTTAAATTCTTCAGGAAAACTTTTCTTTAAATAAACTACTTAAATAAACAGAAATATAATAAACTATTTTGATAGTAGTGTTTTGTTATAATGCTCAACTCGCGGATTTATTGATGAGATGTAAATCCAGATACCTGTAGTTGATTAGATAGCTAGTTTATTTTTAGTTAAAACCTGTAACTACAAATAATAATATAGTTAAAATTTGTATTATTTTTCATAGCGTATATATATATAGTTCTAACCTTTTATATTTATCCATGTTTTTCAATTAAAACTCTTGAACTATATTTAAAAATATACTAAAAATTCTAAAACTATTTTGGACTATAGTTTTAATTTACAGATCTGTCCAAAGACCTAATTAATACAATTTAAAAATGCAATAAGTTATCTTTAACCGTTTCTGAGAAAGAGGAACATATGTTAACATTATGAAGATAGGAGAAGAGTTACCCCCCCCCTTAAATCTAAAGAGAGAACTTATATTTAATTATTAAAATAATTAGACACAAGCAAAATTGAAATATGGGTGAGCGAGGCTATACATATGCCTATTGGTAAGACACTCATTTAAATATATCCGCGTTGCGAGACATTATTTTGGCCTTCGCGACAACGTAAGAACGCCATTTCCCGAAACATAGCCCTACATAATAATTTAATAAAAACTAGTGGATTTTATAAACTCAATAAATTTTGGAGACTTCTTGTAACAAGTTTAGTCGAACTGATACGTCATAGACTTCCTGTCAGTAGTTGATCCACTGCCATCTCGATTGCGGAGGTATTGATTGATGAATCTCCAAGCGTGAATCCATTTATACCCACCTAAATGCCAACCTCTCTAAGCGTTTTTAGACCTACCTATGTATGAACTTTGTATGTTATTTTTAGCTGTAGAATCATTTCCCGAAAGATTGGCGTATAATTCGGAATTACTCTGTAGGTATCGCTTTTTCAACCGTCATTCTTCACCCCCCCCCCTCTTTTTTTGATAAAACCTCCAACAGACACATTTTTTATTTGTTCCTTAGATGTTAATTTCGAGGGAATTTCATTGAATCCTGAATATGAAGAACTTAATAAAACCAATGACTACATAAATACTTCAGTGACTCGGTGCAACACCCGCTTGCAGCACCTTAAGTTTACAGGTTGAGTAGTAGCAATGACTACATAAATACTATAAGACACGACATAGGATAGGGAAATAGTCTACGCTTTACGGGTGCTGTTCGTCACAAGTTTGACACACAGCTATCAGAAAGCGCTAGCAGCAGGTGCTTGACTGTACGCATCCCACTTGGTTGAGACTGTACAACTGTTGACCTCTCTCACACAAACCTTCTCACTTACTTCCGTCAGCATAGTCAGTGTTGTCAGTTCGTGCGCTGAAATAAGCGATTCTCGACCTTCCCTCGCATCTCTGGTCCCATATGTGGCATCAGTGCGTTTTCTCTTACCCGCCTGAAACATTGTTTGACCGTAGAGCCACCTAGCGCCAGTCACATCAACTTCAGATTCTCTAGCAGCACACCCTAGCGGGTATTGGTCAACTCAAGAATAAGCGTAGAATATTTAACATGGCCATGTCGTGTCTTATAGTATTTATGTAGTCATTGATAAAACAAAAGAAGTCTTTTAATGATATCCTTAGAAAGAAGGATGTCATGAAATTATTGAAAACAGAGAAAGGTAAAGTACCCTGACAGACAGAACAACTAAAAACTAATTTCAGTAGAATCGTGTAACCACTTTTCTCGAGCTGGAATAATGTCACGAAATATTATAATTATGAATCAAGGAGATTTATTCTGCAATATTCAGAAACCTCCTCTGTAAGAACATTCATAGCTGAATGAGATCATCCAAGATGTCGTTTTAGAAACTAAATTCCTAACTTAATTACGCGAATATGTAAATTAGCTCGAGGTGAGATTTGATGTCAAGTTAGAAAACACCGTAAAGTTTGAAATTGCCCATAGTAACCCGCCTAGCTTATACCGTAATATGTTACGTTTGTAAACGAAATCAAAATTTATAAATCTAGTTTATCTTGTCTGGCTAAATCGTCAGAGGAAAACGAGACTCCTAGCATTACCGGGGGGGGGGGGGTATGGAAAAAGGGTAGTCCGGGTATGTTTTACAAAATTAAGAGCAAAATTGTGATTTTCTAGGCCACGTATAATAAATCTCTTTTCAAGTATAGCTAACCTTAAATTTCTACAATTTCAAAAAACAATTTTAAACCTTAGCTATATATTATTAATATACACCTCTAGCTAACCCATAAGTTTTAAATATAATGAAAACAAGTTACAGTTACATTGATTTATTGTTAGAAAAAATTTACAATTTTAAATAGTTGTATAAGTAAATATTAATTATACAAAAATAGGTATGTTTAGGTTTTAGAGTATTTAGATAGCACACAAAATTAGGCATACATTTTAAACTTTAAAACTACTTGTTACTATTTGTATCTTCACTAATATCTTCATAAGTCTTTCTTCTCTATTATATAATTATAAAAATGACAGCGGTCCATTTTATACTTAACTGTATAAAACTTGAAGAATAACAGCTTCCATTCTAATTCTATCGTCTTTCCACTGTATATTTATGAGAGAAAATGTTATGGGCAGGTATTGCAAAATAGATACTAGCAAATGTTCAAAAATCCGGAATACTGTTCAAATCTGTCACAGCTTTTGAAAAACTGGACTCATTTTTAGTGGCATTGCAGAGGTGTTTTGTCTGAGTCGTACTGAGAGCTAAATAATTTAAATTTTATTTTTTAAGTTGAATCTTATTAAAATTAGATCTTCAACACCTTAAAAAAAAAAATCAGTTTGTTGCTAGTAAATTGAAATATTGGACGATTTACCCGTTCCGAAAGAGTTTTCTACAGTTCCTAAATAAAAACGGAACACCGCTAAAAACGGAACGTTTTTGTTTTAACGATACGTCACCCTAATCTGACCACAACATCAAAACTGGAGTAGCCTACTGATGGGTCCATTTGTCTGTGCGCGCGGCATGCTATGGCGCGGTGGGGAAGAGGGGAGTGATTATCGCCCATTTCCAAAAACATGTGGTCCCGCGCGGCGCGCCGGACGTTGATTAATCACATGTCTTCAATGTAGCTTCGAGTTGTTTGTAAACATCATGTTTCTATATGCACTACAAATCTTGTAACCTGTAATTATGTGTCGCGAAAGGTAGACAAACATAGTTGAGTGAGCGAGCCCTACTTTTACAGAACGGCTAGTAGCGTTAGAGCCGCGCGCACAGACAAATGCTCCCATCAGTATATTGTTATTTCTGCACCAACAGGAAATGATATTGTTTATATTTCGTAGAGATAGTAGGCCTAAGGTCGAAAATAAACTCTGTTGAGTGTACTGTAATTCTAATCATTAAATCTTTTTAAAAATAGTTTTTCAGAAAAAGAAAAAATGATAACTGTGTGTATCAACAATCAAGTATTTAATCAAGTTCACAACACGCCTATAAATGGCTAAATCTATTGTTTCCTGCTCTTAATCACATTTTCACGTAAACAAATTGCCGTAATAGATTAGATTAGCTACAACACTTAGGCCTAGGTTTGCTAAATAATGTAATGGAAATACTTATTTGTCATGTTTCCACTTCCGCTCAGAAAAAGTAACACCTACGCCTTCTATATTTATTGTACTCACTCACTCATCTACAAATTCTAACCTACTTCCGGATGAGCTAGAAACATGAAATTAAATAGGCCTAGAGTTAGATTTTTGATTTAAGATAGATATTGTAGATTCTCTGCAAATTATTTAATCTCTTTTAACAAACTAGAACAGCTAAAATCATTAAATTTGACACTCTTATGGCAGTTGGATGTGCCAGTATGCCTGACAAATTTGATGATTTCTGATGTCATAAGTGTGTCAAAAAATTAAATAATGTGTGGAAATTATTAAGTTATGTATCTACAACTTTGATTAAATCTCCCCGGTTTCTCAAAACCCACCGGGGGTTTGGGGCGATGTTGGGGGTGAAGTCCTCAACTAGCGAAGGAAGTTTAAACCTAACCTAACCTAACCTAACCTAACCTAACCTAACCTAACCTAACCTAACCTAACCTAACCTAACCTAACTTATTCATTCAAATTCTAACCTACTTTCAGATGGGCTAGAAACTTGAAATTTAGTATTTAGCCTTTAACCGACGGGAAATTCCAAAAGTTTAAAGTTTTAACCACGATTAATTCAAAATGGCGAATCGGTGTAGACCTTTTTATGTAGCTATGTAGTGTAAAACATGTCAAAATATCGGATTTGACAAGATCTACATCTTTGTTTCTATGAATTTTACGCATCTCCGTCAGTTATACCTAAGACAGAGCTAGATTTTTTATTTCAAGTAAATTTTGTAATGAATTCATTTTTCCAGTATCCAAGTCATTAATATATATAATAAAGTATTACCTTAATTTTCCGTCAGTGAACTTCTTTTTTCTTTACTCTTGACGCGTTTCGAGATTTTTATCCCATCATCAGAAATTCCCTCTATGGATGGAGGTCGTCAAAACGTTAAATACACACATACATACACATAACTGTGTACACATAACACATAAATGTGTTGTGTGTTATGTGTACGTATGTGTGTATTTATCGTTTTGACGACCTCCATCCATAGAGGGAATTTCTGATGATGGGATAAAAATCTCGAAACGCGTCAAGAGTAAAGAAAAAAGAAAAAAGAAGTTCACTGACGGAAAATTAAGGTAATACTTTATTATATAAATTTTGTAGATTTTCCACAAATTATTTAATCTTTTGGCACACTTATAAGACAGTTAGAATCACAAAATTTGTTAACCTAACTTTATCTTGTTTCGAAATAATTCTAGTTTACGGATGTGTGACCCAATGCTTCCAGTGTGACGGGTGTAATGTGAAATAATGCTCCCAATTAGTGACAATTAGTTTGTTGACTTTTATAATTTAGATATAATTGTGAGAATTTCGTGTTAGGTATTTGGTTATATGATGAGATAACGTTAGTGACCTTGAGATACTTGACTTGGCCTCCTCAGTAAATGTTAGGGCGTGTCAGTGGTCTGTAGTTCTTAGAAAGCAAAAGTACCCGGCATATCGACACTTTCACTTCCCTGGCTCTAATCCATACCCACTATCACATTTGAAATGACTGTACGAATATTATCACATTGGTGTTATAAAGTTTTGAAAGATTATTATAATCAACATGGGCTCAGAATAAAAACCTTGTGATACGCCAGCTTTATTGTCGTTGTTTGGTTTATATTAACCCTAAACTTTAAGCCGGTAAGGTGAAACTTAATGTTTGTTAGGTTATGTTGTACGTATTTAAAGTTGTAGTACTAGTTTGTTTGAGTTTACTGCGCTCTCGTCAAACGATGAGTTAAGTACAGTCAGCTTTATTATCTCGCAACTGCTATTTGTTGATTTTAAGAGCATGCACTCATGTAATCGAAATAGTTTATCATATCACTTATTAGGGTAAAGTTCAGTTATAGCCTACATGTAACTAAATGTTATATAATAGGGCTTAACCATCAGTAGCGAAACTAGAAGAGGGGCGGAACAGCTGTCCCCGGAGGTAAATTTGGGGGAGGGGGTGCAAAATGAGGGATATGTATATAGAAACCAAAGGAAATAACTTGGATGAAGATTCTGTAAACATCGAAGGGGGGGCTGATTAGACTGTACTTTAGACCTTTTTATAGACGAAGTACATACAAATAAGTTTGTTAGATTATAAGTATTATAAGTATAAAGCTATTATTATATAATACATTATAAAAATCCTGCTTGCGCGTTATATTATTTGGTTTTGAGGATGGATGAGTGGCAAACTTTGCACAATTTTTTTTTGCACCGTTTATTTTTATGTGTATACATCAATAACTAACACATTTTTTCCCAGGAGAAAATTGTAAAGCTGAAAATGAGCGGATTTTCTATGACTGGACAAATAATGAGACAAATTTAAATCAACAAAAGCGTGCTAATCAGTCTCATGTGATGTGAGTGTAATGTTTTGAATGACATCATGGCCGGAAGAAGAGGAAGTCTAGAGCTACTGAATCACTTGGGTAAATAGATGCAATATAGTCAATGTCGAAGATTAGTAATGATCATGTGTTAATTAACAGCTGTCACCCCGTCCTTGTAGATTGTTCTTTTACAGATCTTTGATTTGAGAGTACACCGTACGGGCAATGCAGAACCGGTTTCTAAAAGTAGAAATAAGTCAAATTTTCAGTAACTTTTTGTCGATTTCGGCTTAGTTTAGCAGTAATCCAGTTTTTTTTTTTAGAAAATTATTATTTCAAAAACCGTTCAAGGTATTGTAATGAAATTTGGCTAATGTCTTACGTACTTAAATCTCCGAAATTTCCAATTTTTTTTCTTTTTAACTAATCAAATTTTAAAATGGCGACCTTTTAAATATCTCGAAAATCATCAACTTTACAAAACAATTACAAGGAGAAACAAATATTTTTTTAATTACAAACAAAATGGTTTTTATATTTTTTTCTGTAGCTCAAAAGATAATCGAGTCATCGTGAAAAGTATGGAAAATAATCTTTGTCTACAGTTGTTGACAAAGTGGCATTTTGTTCATTTAAATTAGTTTGCAAAACAGCTGATTTCTCAACAGTTTCACTTTGCCCACTACTTTGCACACTATTTTGCTCACTCCGAATGGCAACCGAACAAAACGAAATTTAGGTTAAGTTTATTTGATATGATTTATAATATACAAGAAATGTCCCGTATGTAGGTTAGATCAATTCTTACATGTAAAATAACATAAATAAACAACAAAACAACGTTTTAAAGTTGAAAAAGGAAGTAATTATTCATGAAGATGATTGACAGTGTATGTACACGGATAGTATTTTTCGTTTGCCGAGTTTTGAAGTTGGCAATCCCGTTTCCTCAACAATACACCTAAGTTATTTGTAATATTCATAAATAGCCTCAGTTTTTACGTGAGAACTTCTACTCAGTGTTGCTTTGTTGTTTAGCACTACTGCTATATTTTGTGTAGTTAGTTTTAAAATATGGACAGTTCAGAGGATGAAAACCTGTCAAATACCCCGCCTAAATTAGCGGAAAAAGCTAACAACGTTGTACTAAATCTCCTTCCTGTCAAATCAAGGAAAAAGTACGACCGCCAGTATGAACTGTTTTTATTGCCAAAATAACAACTGTAGACAAAGTATAATGTGCAATTCGTGAGCAAAGTGTCTTTTTTAAACTCGTTAAAATTGACGCACTCGGCAAGCGTCGTGCGTCAACATTTTTCTCACGTTTAAAAAAGTGCCACTTTGCTCACTAGTTGCACAAATAACTATTCTCGGTAGTTAGTTGTCTACAATAGTAAAAATTAACATAGAATCAAACGATTTTTTAATTTTGATAATTTTTGTAAAAGTAATAAATTTCATTCCCCATAACTTAATAAAACAAGTCAATTTAACCCTAACTGATTAAAAAAAGGCTTTTTATTGATATGTTAAGGGCCTAATATTTGTATCGCAAAGTTATTGATTTTACAATAACTTCGCTAGAAAAAAAGCAATATTGTTTGATATGAACATTGAGATATATGAACTAATCATTTAAAAAACTCTCAAATTTGACCAAAGAATAACTTTCCATTACAAAAATAGGGGTTACCAATAAAAAAAAAAAATTACATGCTTAATTTTAATGAAATTTAGTACTTTATCAAAAATAGATTTCCATGTCATTTTAGTGATTACAAAAAAGGGGAGTTCTCCATTAAAACGTATTTGTGCCCCCAACGGTTCAAAAGTTAGCTATTGTAACATTTTAGGTTGGAATCAATTATTTGTAGGCCTATCAAACGTTTTATCTTCTGAACTTTAAAAGTGCCTGTAATTCCTAAAATGATAGGCTAAAGATTAAAGGAAATATCCAAGAATAAAAAGTTCTTAAAATATTGTTTTACACTTGTAAAAACCATAAAGTACAGGGTGTTCCATAACAAAATTCAAATTTCCCGCCATATTGGAAAAAAGACGGCAATTTTTAACATTTTACAAAATAGATTTTAAATTTCATTGAAAAGAAAGGAAGGTTCCCCATTTAATTAAAGTACTCTATCATATTTATAAGCTATTGTAACGTTTTAGGTGGGACACCCGGTATAACATTGTCCAATACCTATATCTGCTATATAAGCAATGTCGTCAAAAACTGGATTGAAGACATACTTATTCAAAGATAAAACAGCTGTTTCAAGGAAAAGTTGTGATCCGGTGGATCAAATGATTTGAATGTTAACAAAATAGTTTGAAGTGTTCTTGAATTATTATCGTAAAGATTCGCCTATCTGCTTTTCCGTAGCCTCAATCAACAATTAATTATTATTCATCGATGAACCTTATATCATATTCTCAAAATAAGCGAACTCATTACCCCTTAATTTATTAGTATAATATTACCCCTAACTTTATTATTAATTATATACTTTTTTCAATTTCATGTCCTCCATATTGGATCCACCATTTTGTTTCCCCCAAAAAATATATCAAATTCAAAACAAGCAATCTCAAAAATACCCTTTAATAGGCTACCTACTTTTTTAAATAAATTATACACTTTTTTCAATTTGAACTCCGCCATTTTGTTTTTTAAAAATATTACAAATTCAAAACAAGTAATTTCAAAAAATATCCATTATTACCTACTTTTTTTAATAAATTATACACTTTTTTCAATTTGAACTCCGCCATTTTGTTTTTTAAAAATATTACAAATTCAAAACAAGTAATTTCAAAAAATATCCATTATTACCTACTTTTTTTAATAAATTATACATTTTTTTCAATTTGAACTCCGCCATTTTGTTTTTTAAAAATATTACAAATTCAAAACAAGTAATTTCAAAAAATATCCATTATTACCTACTTTTTTTTATAAATTATACACCTTTTTTTCAATTTGATCTCCGCCATATTGGATCCGCCATTTTATTTTTTAAAATAAATATTACAAATTCAAAATAAGCGAAATCAAATACTTTATTTTTTAATACATTATATAGGCTATACATTTTTTCAATTTCATGTCCGCCATATTGGAGCCGCCATTTTGTTTCCTCCAAAAATTATATCAAATTCAAAACAAGCGATTTCAAAAATATCCTTCAATACCCACTTTTTTTTATAACTTATACACTTTTTCCATTTGATCTCCGCCATATTGGATCCGCCATTTTGTTTAAAAAAAAAATTACATATTCAAAATAAGCGAAATCAAATACTCCATTTTTTAATACATTATATACTTTTCTCAATTTCATGTCATCTATATTGGATCCGCCATTTTGTTTCCTCCAAAAAATATATCAAATTCAAAACAAGCGATTTCAAAAAATATCCATTAATACCTATTTTTATATATAAATTATACACTTTTTTTCAATTTGATCTCCGCCATTTTGTTTTTAAAAAATATTACAAATTCGAAATAAGCGAAATCAAATACCTCATTTTTTAATACGTTATATACTCTTCTCAATTTCATGTCCGCCATATTGGATCCGCCATTTTGTTTCCCCAAAAAATATATCAAATTCAAAACAAGCGATTTCAAAAAATATCCATTAATACCTACTTTTTTATATAAATTATACACTTTTTTCAATTTGATCTCCGCCATATTGGATCCGCCATTTTGTTTTTAAAAATATTACAAATTCAAAATAAGCGAAATCAAATACCTCATTTTTTAATACGTTATATACTCTTCTCAATTTCATGTCCGCCATATTGGATCCGCCATTTTGTTTCCCCAAAAAATATATCAAATTCAAAACAAGCGATTTCAAAAAATATCCATTAATACCTACTTTTTTATATAAATTATACACTTTTTTCAATTTGATCTCCGCCATATTGGATCCGCCATTTTGTTTTTAAAAATATTACAAATTCAAAATAAGCGAAATCAAATACCTCATTTTTTAATACGTTATATACTCTTCTCAATTTCATGTCCGCCATATTGGATCCGCCATTTTGTTTCCCCAAAAAATATATAGTAAATTCAAAACAAACCGTCATGGTCGATTTTTTTTACCTATAACTCACGAACCGACAATTTTAGAGAGATATCCTCTACAATACGTTTTGTATGGATCCTTAGACTTGATCAAAACAAGAATCAGTTAGCGAATCATCCTCTATAATATAAAATCAACTATTTTTTTATAAGCTACTTCCAGTTGGAAAGGAACTCGCTTTGACGTCAATGTTATAATGAGTAGAAAGAAGGAAAGATGCACGACCGTAAAGGACCCGTCTACACTTTCTACAGCCCTGAGAGAGTTGAACCATTGACGTAAATCAACGCTAATTTCTTTAGTTCCTTATCCAGATTTTCCTTAATATTTACGTAATGAAGGGTGTATATTGTACGTCTATACATAATGAGTTATAATAGTTGTACATGACTCAGAGACAGTTGAATAAACGCGAAAACTCTGTCGATTATTATCGGTTTATAAAAATAAAATAAAAACCTCTAGCCCCGTATTAATCTAATAGCGTCAGAATCGGAAGAATTTGTTAAGAGAGACATAATAGGAAAGATTAAAAGGAGGGGTCTAACTCAAGACTATGTGAAAAAGGTGTAGTTTCAGCTGGAATACCTTGGGATTGCCATCCTCATACACTCTTTAGTGAGTTCCTGAGGTTTACATAACAACACTTTCATTTAGCTTTAACAAGTGCAAGTGTTGTGCTATTGTTTTTGTTGATGTAATGAAACCATTTGATACTGATACGGCCTACCCTAACCTACCCTAACATAACATAACCTAACCTAACCTAACACTTTCATATTTAGCTTTAACAAGTGCAAGTGTTGTGCTATTGTTTTTGTTGATGTAATGAAACCATTTGATACTGATACGGCCTACCCTAACCTACCCTAACATAACATAACCTAACCTAACCTAACACTTTCATATTTAGCTTTAACAAGTGCAAGTGTTGTGCTATTGTTTTTGTTGATGTAATGAAACCATTTGATACTGATACGGCCTACCCTAACCTACCCTAACATAACATAACCTAACCTAACCTAACACTTTCATATTTAGCTTTAACAAGTGCAAGTGTTGTGCTATTGTTTTTGTTGATGTAATGAAACCATTTGATACTGATACGGCCTACCCTAACCTACCCTAACATAACATAACCTAACCTAACCTAACCTACCCTACCCTACCCTAACCTAACCTAACACTTTCATATTTAGCTTTAACAAGTGCAAGTGTTGTGCTATTGTTTTTGTTGATGTAATGAAACCATTTGATACTGATACGGCCTACCCTAACCTACCCTAACATAACATAACCTAACCTAACCTAACCTACCCTACCCTACCCTAACCTAACCTAACACTTTCATATTTAGCTTTAACAAGTGCAAGTGCTGTGCTATTATTTTTGTGGGTATAATGAAACTATTTGATACTGATACGCCCTAACCTACCCTAACCTAACCTAACCTAACACTTTCATATTTAGCTTTAACAAATGCAAGTGCTGTGCTATTATTTTTGTGGATGTAATGAAACCATTTAATACTGATACGCCCTAACCTAACCTACCATCTCCTAACATAACTTAACACTTTCATTTAGCTTTAACAAGTGCAAGTGTTGTGTGTATTGTTTTTGTGGATATAATGAAACCATTTGATACTGATACACCCTAACCTAACCTACCCTCTCCTAACCTAACCTAACACTTTTATATTTAGCTTTAACAAGTGCAAGTGTTGTACTATTATTTTTGTTGATATAATGAAACCATTTATTACTGATACGCCCTAACCTAACCTAACCTACCCTTACCTAACCTACCCTCTCCTAACCTAACCTAACACTTTTATATTTAGCTTTAACAAGTGCAAGTGTTGTGCTATTATTTTTGTTGATATAATGAAACCATTTGATACTGATACGCCCTAACCTACCCTAACCTAACCTAACACTTTTATATTTAGCTTTAACAAGTGCAAGTGTTGTGCTATTATTTTTGTTGATATAATGAAACCATTTGATACTGATACGCCCTAACCTAACCTACCCTAACCTAACACTTTTATATTTAGCTTTAACAAGTGCAAGTGTTGTGCTATTATTTTTGTTGATATAATGAAACCATTTGATACTGATACGCCCTAACCTAACATACCCTAACCTAACCTACCCTACCATAACCTAACCTAACACTTTCATATTTAGCTTTAACAAGTGCAAGTGTTGGGGTATTGTTTTTGTAAATTTAATGAAACCATTTGATACTGATACGCCCTAACCCTACCTCTCCTATCCTAACCTAACCTAACACTTTTATATTTAGCTTTAACAAGTGCAAGTGTTGTGCTATTATTTTTGTGGATATAATGAAACCATTTGATACTGATACGCCCTAACCTAACCTACCCTAACCTAACCTAACACTTTTATATTTAGCTTTAACAAGTGCAAATGTTGTGCTATTATTTTTGTTGATATAATGAAACCATTTGATACTGATACGCCCTAACCTAACCTACCCTAACCTAACCTAACCTAACACTTTTATATTTAGATTTAACAAGTGCAAGTGTTGTGCTATTATTTTTGTGGATATAATGAAACCATTTGATACTGATAAGCCCTAACCTAACCTAACCTACCCTAACCTAACCTAACACTTTTATATTTAGCTTTAACAAGTGCAAATGTTGTGCTATTATTTTTGTGGATGTAATGAAACCATTTGATACTGATACGCCCTAACCTACCCTAACACTTTTATATTTAGCTGTTTCAAGTGCAAGTGTTGTGCTATTATTTTGTGGATATAATAAAACCAATTGATACTGTTGATTCCCAAATTTTGCTGTCAAGACTGAACGATGCTGCAATTAGAGGTGTTATCTTCCGTTTGGTTTCAATCGTATTTGACCAGCAGAACCCAACAAACAAGATAAAATGAGGTAGTCAGCAGAGTGAAATCTGTGATAGACGAAGACCCACGGGGAACTCAATATATTGTTTGTTGAGATAATTTTGTTTATAATAAAAGTTAAAATTAAAAGTTTAAAATTATGAGATATGTACTAGATAGAATAAAACTCGAACACAAGATATCACAAAAAAAAAATGTTTACTTAATCAAACGCATTTCAACGTCAAAGTCGCCATCCTCAATAATACATAAGCTACTATAACTAAACTATAACTTGTATATATAACTTATATGAGATCTTGTGTTGGAGTTTTATTCTATCTAAGATTATCTCAGAAGTCAAACTCAATATTTATAGAGAAATGTACTAGTTTTTATTTTGCTTAGGCCTATTGTTTTTTTTTTTTTTTTTGCATCATGATAAAAAGTATCGTTCATAACTCATAGACCTACAGAAAGTATTTTTTCGGTGCTTGATCGAATTTCTGGTTTTGTATTCCTTTGTACATAAAACACTACTGTATTTACTATTTCACTTATAATCAGTTTATTATTTTTTTCAATATTTTTCCTTCTCACTCGTCAGGTCACTTTAATTCAACGCCCTAAAACATGTTTGTGACATCGAGGTGGTTCTTTGAAACACTGTAAGTTTTTTATCATTATTTTGTTTTTGTAACGGTATATAAGCATTGTAAGGAATAGATTTCATATTCAATATTTCATTCATATATTTCTATAAAATAGGCCTATATTTTATATAAACCCTCCGTATTCCGTCCGTGTTTTTCTATCTAGTTTTATCAGTACACCAAAACAAAAACTACTATATTTTGTACTTTTTTTTTAAATAAAGGGTGTTTAAAATTTTTATGTTGAATATTGTTTAAAAACGCTTTTTTTTACAAATGAGTAAATTACACGAGTAAAAATATAATGCCTTTTAATTATTGTACAAGCCGCCACGAATGTGGGTTCCTATTGGTTTCTTCAAAGTCAGGCTCGGAGCTCAACGGACTAGATTAGTGGGTGTGTCTTGTATGACATGATCAACTATATTACAATAAGGAAATGAAGGATTCCCCGAATCAGTTTTAGCCTTAACTCTCTGAGGAAAATGACTGTCTTCAAATTGTATAAGAGTAAAACATAATTGGATTTATTAGAGTCTTAGTTTTTTTTCCCTTGTTTTTCTGGTTCAGGGAAGTTTTTTTTCCCTTATAATGAATAACATGTCTGTTTTATTGTAAGCCAAAGAATAATAAAGCTATTAATAACAAAAACAAGTTTATGGAGGCAAAGAAGTCTACTTCTTGAGGTGTCAAATTTGATTATATATTAAAATTTTAAGAAAGAAATCAATTACTCAACCTTAGCCATTTTGGCGAGGACTCGAAAAGTTCTCTATGACTTCTGTAATCTACATTTTCTGCAAATGAATATAATTAGTGACTTTACTGAATTTAAATGACTGATTGTGATTGATGTTAATGAATTACGTGTTTTTAAATTTAGAAAAAGGGGGAACCGAACATAGGACTTCATTTCTTAAACTGTCCTTAAATTTGATATGTAGGCTTATTGAAAATTCAATATTTGAGTTTTTATTGTTTAGGATAAGTTAGCTTGGTTATTTTAATTTACGTTATGGGAGATCAACCACCAAACTCAGGGGTCTTTTTCTTCTATCTTGTGGGGGAGCAGATCTGTCACCATTGATATGTGAGTTACCTACATTGTCTAGACCAGGTGACCTTCGGAAGTAAAGTGTGTGTATAACTTTGGCTACCTAATCATGCGTAAATGGATCAGGGAGCAGGCCAATGGGGTAGCTCAGGTATTCCTCGAATTAATTTTCTACGTGGTCAACCATCTAGATTATGACAATGAGGTGTGAACTGGTCTTGTAAGAGATTGGTTTCTAATGTTAGAGCAATATCAAGATTTCAGTCTTGGAGGAATTGTTGAAGTTCAGTCGTACGATTGAGGACTCCAAAGGAGTTCCATGCTAGCACATATGCCTTTTATCCATGATGCATGAGTAAGGTAACTTAGGGAAGTTAGAATGGTTATTATGATTGTTTTTGTATCTGTCATTGACATGACAGTAGATAGGATCCCTTGGAACCATGTGAGGACATCATGTGTTTTGACTTTTTAAATATTGAGAGGACGCAACCAGGTTCCTCAGTGGATTGGTTTTGTGACCTGGGTCACTGCTTGGTTTATACTGCCACTAGTCATGTAGGGATGTTGGTTTTGGGGGGTGGTAGGGTTTTTTTGGTTGGCTGCTGAGCCTTGGGGGTAGCAATGTCTATTGCATATCCAGAGCACCCTCTATAGATTGACAGCTGTTCACCTCTGGAGTTTACATGTTTGGGAGCGGTATCCTATAGTTTTGTGCACTGTGTGCGGTCATGATTGCCAGCACATTTGACAAAGCGGGCTGGCAGATGGCAATTTTAGGAGTTGTATCCGAATCGCTGACAGTTGTAACATTGTGCAAAAGAACAACCTTCACTTCCTTTTCTGAGGGGAATGTGAATGTATGGAAGTTTACTTTTTCTAGGAGTAGTGTGGTTTTGTGGCGGCACAATGGTTGCAATGGAACGGTCGTGAAGGGAATAGATTTGACTATTGGCTGGTTCAGCAGAATGATTGCGAGAGGCTCTAGGGATTTTGCAGTATTTATATGTTTTGACTTAGGGAGTCATAAACGAAGGTGAATTTTCATTGTGTCCTGCAATGAGATGTGAACTAAGAGCCAATCAGCTTTGACCCTTGTTATATAAATAATGAGGTTTATCTGCATCACAAGAAATGAAATGAAATTTTTCAAACCAGTTTCAATGATAGTCACCATCTGCAGTGATCCATAAGCTACGATAACTAAACCATAACTCAGTAATGTATCTTATTAATAGCCTAGGTTCTAATATTATCATCAATATTCTAGGTTATCTGGTTTAATTTATTTACATCGTGGTTATATTTAATTTCTGAGAGTTTTAGATAAAGTTTTGATTATTACTCTAGATATCCAATTCTATGAATATTATCCTCAACACATATGAAGATGAACTCTTCATCACCATTCTTAAGGATACACGGTACAACACAGCAATTTCGGTAATTTAATACGTCAAACTATGCACTACAATTCAGAATGCAAAGGAAGCAATTGGAAGACAAATAGCATATACATTGAAACAGCTCCCTATTGTAGGTAATTAAAATTTAACTTTTAATAAGTAAAATGATTATATATTTTTTCTCTTTCTTAAAATCTAAATTAGTCAAAACCAAGTGCCGCACATCTGTTACATAAAAAAATTCACATATGAATAAGGAACCAATTTTGTCTTAATTATTATACAATCATTTATTTCCAATATTAATTGTAATAAGATACAATTTAATAGAATATTTCAAAACATTAACACAACATATTCAATAAGCATCATGACAAACACAGACAAAACAAAAACATAGAATTAAAAACTATGCTTTCTAAGTACAAAACATGTATAAAAATCTGCAAGAAATCATTTTCCTTTGGAATAAATTTATTATGCTTCTTCACCTCCTTCTTCTTCCTCCTCAAATTCTCCTTCTTCTTCAGCAGTTGCTTCTTGATATTGTTGATATTCAGAGACCAAATCATTCATATTAGATTCAGCTTCGGTGAACTCCATTTCATCCATACCTTCACCAGTATACCAATGAAGGAAAGCCTTGCGTCGGAACATCGAAGTAAACTGTTCAGAAACTCTTTTAAATAGTTCTTGAATCGCTGTAGTATTTCCAATGAATGTAGAAGCCATTTTTAATCCTCTTGGTGGGATATCACAAACAGCTGTTTTACAATTATTTGGGATCCACTCTACGAAATAGCTTGAATTTTTATTCTGAACGTTTAACATTTGCTCATCTACTTCTTTCATGGACATACGTCCACGGAATATTGCAGCAACTGTAAGGTATCTACCTCGTCTAGGGTCACATGCTGCCATCATGTTCTTAGCATCAAACATTTGTTGCACTAACTCTGGAACTGTCAGTGCTCGATACTGTTGACTTCCACGAGAAGTTAGAGGAGCAAATCCAGGAACAAAAAAATGTAGCCGAGGGAAAGGTACCATATTAACAGCTAATTTTCGAAGATCAGAATTAAGCTGGCCTGGAAATCGAAGACAAGTTGTTACTCCAGACATTGTTGCTGATACAAGATGATTTAGATCTCCATAAGTTGGCGTAGTTAATTTTAATGTGCGGAAACAAATGTCATACAAAGCTTCATTGTCAATGCAAAAGGTTTCATCAGTGTTTTCAACAAGCTGATGTACAGAAAGTGTTGCATTATAAGGTTCAACCACAGTGTCGGATACCTAAACAAAAAATCAACCATAATACATAAATTATAAACACATTCAGTTTGTGTAATCTCAAATTTTGTTGTTGAGATGTTGTTTTGAATAACGTTATTACAACGTAATAAATCTAATCAACAAAAGGAAATAAATTTTGACTGAAAAGATTAGAAAATTGATCAAAATACCGATTAAAATTTCTCAAACTGAAAAAATTAAAAAATGAATGAGCTTGTACAAAGCTCAAGATTGACTTCAGCCTTGGTTTGAATATAAAAAGTTCTGTTTTCGGACCAATATTTTGTATAAACTAAATGAAGACTGATAGTAATTCAGTTTGTTAAGAACACAACTTTTAGTTTTTACACATACAATACACTAATTTTTTTTGACCAAAATGCCTTCATAAAGACCTTTGGTGAGAACAAACTATCACTTAATTTCGATAAAATTAAGAACATGTAGTTTTATACAAAGTTGTGTCTATTAAATAATGAGACTATGTTTCTAGATCTTAGAGGAAGAGTGAGAATTGATTGTGAGTTATTTGGCAGGGACCTAGGACTTGACGAACATGCATTATAAACATCAACACTGTTACGATTGAATCGTTAAACTGACTGGGTTATTTACTTTTAATATCATCAAATGGTTCAGTAATCAATTAATAGGCCTATTTATTAACAAGAATAACCATCTCCTATCTTATTACAATGCTAACAATATTCTTATTATTACTATTAGTCCAGAACGACTAATTGTTGTGACTCACAGATCTGATTCTACGTTATAGTTTAAATTATCTGACTCTGAAATTATTTCAAGTTCCTTTATACACGAAGTTTGCTTACCCTGCTTGCAACTCTTGTGGATGCTCGTCTGAAGTCTCAATTCTCTCAGGAAGCTTTTTCAAGCCAAGTCCGTCTGTCTATCTTCAAGAATTCCTACAGCACCCTCACTTGATCAATCTTGGCCCACTGACCACCTACCTCCCACACAAGGGTTTACAGTATATATCATTGTAGCATGAATGACATCCGCCTTGCTTTTTCATCCGAAAGGTAAGCAATTTCGTCAGTTTTCTAGGTCTGTCACAATAATTATTGTCATTCTGGCTTCTTAATAAGAACTTTCTAACTAAAACTATTCTAATTCCAAACAACACCCACAGCCGTTCAGTTGATTGAGTCATTGCTTAGTGCAGTTGTGTGTCTGAATAATGCTAAGCTTAAAGTTGAGCAAGGTGTCAATTTGAAATTTTTAGTAAAATTAATTGAATACTGCATTAACAGACACTGTATGAAAAATATTGCTGTCGCAATGTGAAAAATGATCCACACCCTGGATGAGCTCCGTTTCAAGAACTGAAGAAAATATCAAAAAAAAACAAACAAAAAAAAAAACATTAGCCAGATTGTTCGAGAAGACCTAAAACTCACTATCTGAATGATAGCTGAAGCCGTAAATAACAATAACAGACACTGCATGGAAAATTTTCCTTGATGACTTCAAAAAATTGTGCCCAGTTGGTTTCTAGGATTCTCGCACTAGAGCAAAAAGAATCCCTCAAGGAAATTTTTGTTGACATACTACATGAATTTGATGCCGACCCCAACCCTTTAAAAAATTATAATATGATCTGTCACATTGTTTATTTTTATAATAACTATAGATGTCAAACTTATAATTTTTTTTAAAATGAATAAATGAAAATCTTACCTTAGGTGAAGGGACGATGCTGAAAGTATTCATAATTCTATCAGGATATTCTTCTCTAATTTTAGATATAAGCAGAGTCCCCATACCTGACCCTGTGCCACCTCCTAAGGAATGAGTCAACTGGAATCCCTGTATATAACAAAAACATTTCAAAGTTGTATCTTAACAATACTGTACAACTCAAATACTCAGATTAGATACAAAACTCTTCTTGTTTTTAAAGGCAAAAACCATTTCGGTCATCATCACCTTATAAATAAAATAACATAATTTAAAGACTTCTATCCCTCGAATAGTCTAATAGTGTCAGAGTTGAAAAAGAAAAAGAGTTTGTCAAAGAGAGGGATCTAATCTAAGACTACATGAAAAAGATATAGATCTAGCTAGGTCTTCTCAGAATTGCCAAACATGTACTTACTATACATGAGCCCCTGAGGGTTTAGATTAAAAAAGAATACAACATTACTTCTTCATAATGGGGAACAAGTCAACAATTAAGTAAAGTATGTTTTCTCAAATGCTGTACATTAACATAAATGTTAACTTTTTACTTCCTCACATAAATGTAGTATAAAGAAAGTTATGTGATAAGTTAAAAATTGATGTCAAATTTTTTATGGATATATCAAATTTTGAGGCCCACTAAATTAAAAAAAACTGGTTTTTGGAATGATGTGTGTCTGTCATCTGTGAAGTGCTCTACAACCCAAACGCATGAACTGATTTTAATGAAATTAGTATATGAGTATATTTTGGTCATATATCAGGATTAATTTTTTTTTTTTATAACTCAAAATTTTAGGGAAAAACACCAAATTCCAATTTTCTCAAAATCTGTTCTAATACTTTTTTGATAACATTTTGCTCAAGTGTAGCCTCAAAGGACCCAAACGAAAAACTTATTGGTTGCCATCTCTCAAAAAAATGCTGATACATGAGTTATCTGTAAAAAATTGACTGTCATAAAAGATGTAATTTTAAATAGACTCTACCAATTTATTTAAAATTTTAGTGAAATGTGAAGATTAATGATCAAAACTTGTTTGAAAATCTGAAGTAAAACAATATTAAGATTCAAGAATAATTGGGAATAAAACAAAAATGACCCATGACCAGTGTCATGAAAAGATAAATTTTAATTAAATACGATTTAAAACAAGAATATGTTTATGGGACAACCGATGTTAGTTTATGCTCTATTTAAATATATCATGTTATTTTGGTGACGAGTAGTTCCGTCTAGTTTTTATAAAGTTTTGAGGATGTGCGAGTGAGAAAGTTTGTGTAATTTTTTTGCATCATTGATTTTAAGAAGTACATATTAATTTAATACATATTTATTAATGTTATTTCAGAATATTTCTGTACATTGAAGGTATTATGTTTTATTCAAACGAGATTTTCTTTCTAGTGTTTAATTAAGGATTTGAATTGTAATGAATATTGAAGTGTGTGAGATTAATTATAACAGTTTCTAATAATCTGATTGATAAGTTAAATTCTTGAACTATAGTATAATAATAACAACAAAAATACTTTCTATATAAAATTGGCACTTATAATAAATAGATTGAAATACCTTATTTCAAGTCGATAGTCGTTTTTTATATTAGAGTAATAGCTACATGTTTCACTGCCATAGGCAGCATCATCAGGCTAGCTAATAATATTAACACTTTGTTCAGATACAATGTTGTTACATACATTATTGTAATTAGCTGACCTGATGATGATGCCTATGGCAGCGAAACATGTAGCTATTATTCTAATATAAAGAACTACTATTGACTTAAAATAAGGTATGTTAATTAATTAAAGTAGTTCTAAGGCAAAATTATGAATAATAAATAGATTGCTTGTGTTATATGTATGTTTTCACAAAATCAAAAATTTATTTACCTGTAAGCAATCGCAACTCTCGGCTTCTTTTCTGACAACATCAAGTACAGAATCAACGAGTTCTGCACCTTCTGTATAATGTCCTTTAGCCCAATTGTTTCCAGCTCCACTTTGACCAAAAACAAAATTATCTGGTCTAAAAATCTGTCCAAAAGGGCCTGATCTTACAGAATCCATTGTCCCTGGTTCTAAATCCACCAAAATTGCTCGAGGAACATATTTACCTCCTACAACATTTATACATTATCATATCAAAAAATTTTATTTAATTAATAATTTTTAAGTGGAAAAACAAGATCTCCTATACTAATCCAAGCAAGTTCTATTATAGCTGTTTTTATATTATGTACAGTACAGGAGACACAGGCTTATCTTGGAAAATGGTCTTTGGTATTACCTAGTAGTACACAAATAGGAAAACACAAAATTAAATACCGTACTAAAGTTAAGAACTATTTTGTAAATACTGTTCACTTTCTTAATCAGATAAGAAATTTTCTTACTGGAAGTAGTGATAGGTTACTTGAAAACATTTAATAGAAAGAATGATCTTCAAAAAGGTCTGTGTTGATTATAAAGGTAATAAACTTATTTATTTTTATCATTGTATCGTCACAATGTTTTATTACAATTATAGCAAAAGCTGTAAAATATATGACAATGTAAAAAACAAATTCTTTACAAATAAATACGACATCTATAAAACTAAACACACAACAAATCGAAATTACTATAGAAAGGTTTAAATTGTACTTAAAACCTGTTTACAATAAACAAGCTACATAACTTTATCACTTAAATATTCACTAGGTAGTTATATTTAGGCGATACTTTGGCAAATAAAAAATTGGACCTTTTCCGTTATCTTACATTATCATCATTATTTTTCTGTTATTTCAGGTCATAAGTAAGAGAAAAGGATTAAAAATTAAAATGCACTTACATAAAACAATTATATTTATTTATTAAATAAAGTTTAATAACAATTAACAGTATTTTTAAAGTACATTATGAAGGAGCCATAAAATTGGCTTATATGCCAATGATAAAACTTAACCTAACCCAACCTATCGTTACTTGCGGTGTACCTATGATTTTACCTAAGATTATGTAAAATACCTTTGCTCTGTAAAAAAACTAATAGTTTTTTCTTTGGTATCTGAGATGCAACCTCAAGAAAGTTCATCTTGTCTGTGTTAAAAGTAGCTAATTGTTAATAAAAACTCTAACAAAAACTTCTAAAATAACTCTAATCAGCTGAGTTTAAACAATAATTTAAAAAAACATAGAAGTTGTAAAAGTCAAGTCTATCTTGATGTTAAGAAGTGTTTACAGAAATCATCATAATAATTATGATCTGAAATAACAGAAAAATAATGATGTGAGATGACAAAAAAAATCCCAAAATTTGTTTTTCTTTTAACTACTGTATTGATTTTTCCTCTTTATTGTATAAATCAGTATAACGTCTTTTTATAAATAAAATACACTCTAAAATTATACAATGATGAATGTGTCAGTATTTTAAATTTCTTAAAGAGATATTGTAAGAAGTAGATATCTTTGAACAGGTCATATGATGAATATATATATATATAATTAAAACATAAAAATTAAATTAATTTCTTTTACAACGTCCTGCAATAAGTTCCATATTTCATAACTCAACAAAAGCTTCTATGATAAATTATTAACTTAGTTTTAAGATACTGTACTCCTTAGTATAGACATTTGGAAACAGGTTGTATTAAGTTTCTTTGGAGTATATTTTATGATGAATACACTTTTTCTAATTGAAGTGGATACTGGTAAGTCTTAGGCATTTCCTGATAAACCTACTTATTTCTAACCTGTAAAAACCTTTTTACTCTAAAACAAATAGGTTTTTAGGTGTATACGTTAAATTTCATAATTTTAGAGTGGATATTCTATTTTATTTGTAGGTCTGAAATTATAATGGTAACAAAAAAAGAGATAATAATAGTTATATGTCTGTCTAAGTGATCCTCTTTTTGTGCCGAAAACTACAGCAGTTTCTGATGATATCACTCATCCATTATCAGGTGTTGAAAATATCACTCACATGAGGTTGTCAGAACATTAAGCATTGTTACAACGTGTAAACATTTACATACATAACGGCTCTCGTACTGAAAACCACGAATGTGCCGAACAAACTAATTAAATTGAATGTATACGTTGTTTGTGTCATATGTTCGTGTTGTAATGTTAATGTGTTGTAACAATGTAAAAAAAAAACATTTGTTTGATTTTTTCTGTGATCAAAATTATCTGAAGAAACCAAATCAAACCAGTGCAAAAACAACTTATATGAAGAAAACCACAATAAACCAGAAGTACTTTATTTCAATAGTCCTCATTCTATATTTCCAATCGATAGTTATTGGAAATTTTAAAACAGTTTTTTTTTAAATATGCTAGAACTTTTGACATGGTAATCTAAAAATGTATTGGCTTTCAAAGTTTAATCATCTAGCTGTCAATTATCTCACTTGAGTTGGTCAAACAAGTTTTGTTTGTTTACTATCATAATATAAATTATTGTTCAAACAGCTTGTTTTTAGTTTCTATATGAAGTATATAAGAGTCCAACATGATAATACCAAGAGGAAATGTTAGTTTCTTTAGTAATATAGAGACAAAGTGAAGAAAAAGTGCAGAACCATCTTATTTTTTGTGCATTTATGTAAATTTGATTGTTTGTTTTTTTATTTTATTCTTTAAAAAATCTAATAGAACTAATTTGATTAAAACAAAAAATTATTATTTTTAGTAATGTATACCTTATTTCCTAGACCTTTGTAGTTTAATATGTGGAATCTGACAGTGTAATAAGTGTTTATTAATCAATTTGCAACTTATACAAAGTGTGACCCATCAAATTTACTAGGTATGTGCTCATATTAATTCAAGTAACTTCTATAATATTATATATTTTACTGTTTAGTATAAAATTCTGCATCGATTGTATAAAGTAATATTTTTTTAAATATATATATAACACCATAAGTTATAAGTTTTTTTTGTTTTTTGTTTTTTTTTATGCAACACCATAAGTAGAAAGTTTTGTAAAACTTTTTGTTCATTTTTTTAACTTCTGTGAATTTTAAAAGAAATCTGTTGATTACACTAGCCTACTTATTTTTGTTTCATAATTTTTGGGTTAATTGAACTGAATTTAATAAAAATAAAACTATGGTTATAAGCTATAATATTATAAGGTAATTAATTAAGCAATATTATAAATATATGAAATATTATACACCCAACCTGTCGCTTCATTGTAATATACATTGATTCTTTCCAGTTGTAAATCTGAATCTCCATGATAGGTGCCAGTTGGATCAATTCCATGTTCATCTGATATAACTTCCCAAAACTGTAATAAACCATCATAGGCTAGTTAATTTTTCTACTCCCATTTTATAATAAGCTAATATAACTACTTCAGTAGCTTTCATATTATGGCCTACTAAAGATTTTAAGGTTGTTAGTAGCTTGCGACATTTTAGCATAAATCAGTATATAACTTAAACTAATTTATATTTTTTATGGTACCTACTATTAATTATTATTTATTTATACCGAAAAAAAAATTAGAAAATATTTACCTGTATTTATATATACCTGTATCTATTATACATACATGTATCTGCACATAGCCTAATATATAATCTGTAGACAAATTAAATCTGTACACACATACCGGTACATACACACACACACACACACACACACGCATATACATACACACACACATAAACTAAAATAAAATATTTATTTAGCCTATGTTATAGTTCCCTGATGTCCATTTCAGTTACCAAGTTACCATCATCCCAGAGATCAGATCCAGGAGTATTATTCAGATCCCTCAGATGATGGTAACTTGGTTACCGAAATGTACATCAGGCAACTATAATAACATAGGCCAAATACCTAAATATTTTATTTTAGTTTATTTGTGTGTGTGTGTGTGTGTGTGTGTGTGTGTGTTATTGTACCAAACTTGTGTTAGGTGTTTCAGTGTTTTAAATATCCTCTTTGCATTTGCAATATTTAGAGCTATTACAGCTAAGTGTCATTTAGTGGGTATAACAATGGGGATACACTACATTGCATAATATTATGATAGTGAAATTACATACATAGGCTTAAATATTTATGGTTATTGAATCAACTATTTTATTAAATTTTCCTTTACCCCCACTCCCATCTAAATTAGGCTACATGGATTACTCCAACACCATACAGGTTTTAGCCTATAGCCTACTAATATTCATAAAGAATAAAAAAAGGAGAATAAAATTATCAATGGGGGAACTTATTAATAAATATATATAGGCCTACACCTCAAATAGGTTTTAACTCCTTCATATATTGACGTATTAAATTAACCGTATTTTTAGACACATTTGAATTATATAATAATCTAAGCTAAAGTATAGTTAAAAAGAGCCTCCTATTTAACAGTAAAACGTTTTATTTTATTTTTGCTATTAGTATAACTCATACTTTAAAATTGGCACAAACTGACACAGTAAAATTGTAAGAATATAATTTTACTACTCAATTAAGAAAAGATTACTTTGACAAATACCTTGTAAGCATATGTTAAAACTTCAAATAAATCCATAATATAATTAATACATTATTTACAAATAATTACTAGTTGGAATTAACGTTCTTATAACCTACCTTAGCTCCTATCTGATTGCCGCATTGGCCTGCTTGAAGGTGGCAAATTTCTCTCATTTCCTTTTATAATTTTTTTTCGAAAATATACAAAAACTCCCGTGTACAATTTATGATGGCTTCTTCAACAATTAATTGTGAGGATATTTTATACGCCTATGCCGATGTGAAAATTTTTCAATAATGTTTGAAACATGCCGGAAGTTTGGCGTATTTTCTTTTGCTTCTTTTAATGCAAAACTGGAAAGCCTAGAGGTATTCAAATTTCAATGGCACCACTGGATTCTAGACATAACATATTTATGATACTTGTAGCAGTAATAAACAGCTGATACGCTTTCGAGTTCCGAATGAATTAATAATGATTAATAGTTGCTGGAAAACAGCGTCTGTTACTGGAAGTAAAATCACTCAACTTTTTATTTCAGCAGTATATTTATTTATTACCAATGCCTAAATTCTGCCAACTGTAAAGTAAACCTGAATGGGCTTCTTTGTGAATGAAATGGCGTTAGTCTATATAACCTAATTATATCAATTTTTGAGCCCCGGATTGTCTCACTGCGTGCTCGCTTGGGATCGGTTTCGGTTTAAATCCTTATGGAGGTTTCAAATTTTAGTGGAATAAAATTAGTAACACTGTATAAGGGTACAAGACATGATATATCCAAGTCTACCAATAGACAAAATAGGGAAAAAATTAAAACAAGATAATTAATCAAATGTTTGGTTAAAATAAGAAATTATCGTATAATTTATAATCTACCTTGAACTAGGTACCCAAATTATTATAAAATAGTAAACTATTATAATCTAACATTTTAGAAATTTAGACTTATCAAGATTATAAGAGCCTTTCGTCAAAGGAAATATGTTTTTTGAATCATAGAGTCATTTCAAAGGTAAAATAGACATCACCTGTAACTCATGTTAGAGTACAATATATAAACAGCTAGCACAACAGTGCTGCAGTACTAGTGAAGTTGGCAGTTTATTTCTCTTCACATTCTCCAATTAATATTTTTCTCTATAAATAAAAGTAATTGGCACCAAGAATGGATATTATATTAAGAAAAATTATTAGGTACTTCATCAAATGAACACGGAATTCAGCGCGGCTTGATCCTTTGCATTTAATATTTCCCCCTTGTTGTTTTAATGACAAAAACTTCTGTCATTATCCCTTAAAAAAAGAAGAAATAAATACCCCTTAGCAATCGAACACTTTAATAGCGTCTCTGATCCAAGAGTTGATCAGGAAAGACAAAATAGGAAAGATGAAAGAGAGCCATTTAACCCAGAAAAGGTGTAGATCTATACCCAAGTTCTCCTCATTGCTGCTAAGTGTGCTATTAGTAGGCTAATGTATTTTAACAAATTTCTAATATAAAACATCTTAGCTATTGGAATTTTGTTAATCATAGAATCCTGATATAATGAAATGGTTACTGATCCTACTCATAGGAATGATGACTCAATTATTCTTGACATTCAATTGCGAGTATGGGGGTGTAGCAATCCTGAGGTACCCCAACTAGATCTACACCTTTATCTAGTCTTGGGTTAGATACCTCTCTTTCATTCCCTACCAAGTCTTTCTTGTTCTCTTCCGACCCTAAATCCATTTCAATGACTTATTTGAAGTTTAGGGTCTCCATTTTTTTATGGTCCTTGAAATGATGGTCAATTAAAAAAAAAAAGATTTTTGCAAATAACTTTTCCTTTGTAGTTTCTACAATGTTTCAAAAGATGATAGGTACTGACACATATCTTGTTTAATAATTTAAGATAATATTTTCAAATTATGTAAATGTACTTCAAGCAATGTTACAACTCTCAAATTTTAAAATATTAAATTACTTTAAGGTCCGTCTTGTGACTTCATTTTGGTAATTTAATATTTTATTTAAGTGTGACTTGGAATTAAAAATATGCTTATCTCAAATTTTGTAGTAAGCCTATAGGAAAATTTGTAGCAGAAAAATTGCTGTAGCAACAAAAAAATATTAACTAGAAGCTGAAAATTGGCAGAGATGGTTTTTAGTGCATCTAATTTAAGGGTCAAACACTATCACTTTCTCTATTTACCGGTATGAGGGATTTTTTGGTAAAAAATTCAAATTTAGTGTTTAATCCAAAAATACAATGTATTTTATGAAGTTAGAAAATATCTTTAATTTCGTTTTTACACGTCTTGGTATGATACAACCAAACTTAGCTATTTGATTGTTAATTTTTTTCACATCAATTTAACTGAGGCTAATCACCCCAGGCTCTAGCAAAATAATTTGTTAAAAAATAAAAATTGATTCCCAAAAAAATTCTCTTAATTTTATTTTATTTTATTTATTATTATTATTTTTTTTAGTGATTTAACTTGACCTAATCACCAAACAAAGTAGTGGCGCCAAAACAATTTCAAAACTAGGATTCTCCAATTCACATCTAAATACTAAAAATAAATACCTCTCTATTTGTAAAAATACACAAAAAATATACTACAGGGTTGTATAGGGGCTCTGCAATGAGTTAAAAATGGTAAAATTCAATAAAAAAAAAAACAAAATAGAATATTAAATCTGTAATGGGAGTCCTGCAACTATCTAATCTAATAATTTTAAATTTTATAAAAAACTTTCAGGCAAAGTAAAAAGGACATATACATAAAAAAAATATACATGACTAAGGATCTCAGCATTGTCCTCCAACAATCACCTGACTCGGGGCTAGAACACCTCAGTACATTAGGATATGGCTAATCATCAGAATATCTATATTGAGGTTTCCCGTGTTCAATCAGAAATCTATGTGTAATCATGGAAAGACCAATGCAATAATCACCACTTCCATAGCTGTCAGTAATTTTAACTGTTTTAAGTTTATTGAACACTGCAATTACCTATCCTTCCTCCAACTGACAATGCAATAAATGTTTATACACCAATAAAAAGTCAGATGAAATATCATCCTACATGACTGACAACTGATTTGGAACTTCCTTTGCTGCTTCTCCTACCTTCTTCAACTTTTGTATTTCCAGTTATTCCACAATTTACAGGTACTCAGGAAAACAATACCCCAACAAATCTTAGGTGAAGTCTGTATATGGAACACAAAATTTCCTCAATCAAGGGATTAGAGTACATATCCTGGATACCTGTAGAGCTCTTTTAAAATTGGAACATAAAAGATAGTGGTAGAAACCAGAAGGAATGGTATTAATAATTTAAAAAATAAAGTGTTCGTGCAGTAAAAACACTACTAGATGATAAGGGGTAATCCATATATATATATATGGATGCACAAGTGACATCTGTGAAAATAATTTCACTGAGTGGGTAGTTATAAACCTAAACTTCTGACAATATACTACATTAGGAGTGTTGTACTTTATAAATATAGACAGTGGGTTTTGAATAAGTAATGGAGAAATAAAGCTTGGATAGTACCCATAAATTGGAGGAAGTACAAGTCTCAAATTGTCGAGGATCCACAGTTTTGTTGTCATTAACACTGAACTAATGGATTCTGATAAAGTTTTTAACCAGCTTGAATTAATTTAACAAAACAATGTTTTAATGAGGAAAATAATTTGTTTTTGTAAATAAATGTTTTATACATAATTTAATTTCATAAAACAAAAGACGAGCAAGTTTAGCTCAGTTTGTATATTTCGTTTTTGAGAATAGTTAGAAGTAAATATAAATTCTAGTGGTACATGAGTTTAGGAAATCATTAAACACCAAAAGACTCCACAAGCATCTTCTTTTGTAATTTTGTACCTGAAACAAACAATGACCACAATAATGTTAATTAAAAAAAAAAGAAAAACATACATTAAATTATATCTATGAATAATCTCTACAAATAATAAACAACTTTTCCGCAGGACAAAGTTCTATACTTTATTATTATAACATTGTTTCCCTTGAGCTGTGCCTATTTTAAGATGACCTATAACAATCTAACAATCTATATAATCAACAAAAAAGAGAACTTATAATACAAGTTAACAACTAAAAGTTAAGATGGATTATTTATAATAACTTTGCTATGGTAGAGTTCTAAGGAAATCAAACATTTTTTGACGGTAATTTTAAAAAATAAATTAATAGTTATTTATTTAAAACTGATCATTTATATAAATTGGTGATTTATAAATTTGTTATTTCTAGAATTACATAACTTCAGAGTAATCAAAGTAACTTGAACTTTTATTTTATTTTCATATTGTAATTCGGGATAAAATTTTAATAGCGCAAGGTAATTTTATATCAAAACGTATATGTGTGAAAATAGTTCAGGGCCTTAAATACAAAATTTGATCAAAATTGTTAAAAGCCGATTTTGAGAAAATAAGTATTTTGTGTTTTTTTGGTATAAATGCTACTCCCAAATTCCTCCCAAGTTATATAAAAAAAGTCCTGAGATATAGCAAAAATATGGTGACATACCAAATTTTATAAAAATCGGTCCATACATTTGGGCTGTAGGCCACTCACTGCACATATGACAGACACAGTCATTATTCCAAAAATCAATCTTGGATTCAGACAACCTCAAAACAGATATATCCATAAAAAAATTCTACATCAATTTATTGACCTATTATATAACTGGCTTTATACTATTATTTATAAGTGAGAAAGTGAAGTTAGGCTTTGATCATTCTGTTTTAAAAACTTTAAGTGAAAACTTATTTTCATCAACACATTTTGTTCTAAACAATTTTGAACAGATTAACATGTTTTTGTTTTAAATTTTTCAATCCCAATATACAGGATGAGAATTGCGCTTTTGGGGGATTGAGTGATTCAGTTAACATAGTCAAATACATTAAGTTTATAATAACATTTATATAATTTGGACTGTATGTAAATACACAACAAGGATACTATAGGGTTACATACAAGATTATTAACGCTTACCTATTTACAAGAACCATCCTTCCATCCGTCCCTCCATCTTTCATTTACTTTTGAGCAATCAAATATAGGTTTACCAGTTCTTTGATTGACTTTATTATGAACCCAGCATAACCACTGAGATAGACTTTCTTGATTCGTTACTGCTGGTGGACTTGATTTTAACCTAAAAAAAAAAAGAAAAGAACCAAATTATTGTCTGTAAAACAATTATATTCTATTCACGAGGGGAATTTGTGCTATTTGATTGAAACATTCAAGTTATTTACCCGTTGCTTTGAAAGTTTTTTTTTTACCAAAAACAAACCACAAAGGAGTAAGAATTTATTTAATTTTTTTAAATGTGAAAACTTATTTATTTAAACTCAAAATAACATAAAAACATATTTTAAATTATTTAAGTTTTTTAATTTACTTTTAGAATTGTTAAAACGTATGATATTCTTGGAAACAATGATATACATAGGGAGTAAAAAGTCTACTCCAAAGTAAATGTCTATATAGTCACTCATCTTTACAAAGATTTATAATAAACACATCTAAACAACCACAAATAAGCGCCAACGTAAACTACTCTTCTCACAGCTAACTAGTAATAAAGTATGCCAAACATTGTAAAAATGTGTGATAAAGGCAGTAAAATAAGTAATTGTTTTACATACCAGATGGCACTGATACCGTTACAAGCAGATTTGTTGCGATAAATAAATATTTAGGAAGTCTATTTAGTTCAAGATACTGCTGCTGAATGTCAGGTTATTGACAAAATAAAACAGGTTTAGAGTAATGTAAAAAACAGCAAATGTTGTGCGTACTCGTTTGGAAACTTACGGCAATTACTGTGTGCACTCTTTTGGAATCATTACGCTTAGTCCAACTCCCCAACAGGTTAATAATTACAACTTAACAATACAGTAAACATAGACAACATAGTTAATTTAATAATAATTTTATATAATATTTACAATATTTAATATTTTTTTGATGAAATAAAACTAAGAATTACAAATCACGATTTTTTAAACAAATTTACAATATAGGCTAATATGTTTCAGTATACGAGGTGTCGATTAAATAACGAGACTGTATTTCCACTTCTAAGAGAAAGCAGTGAGCTCTTTGGCAGAGACCTTGGATGTGTCTGAATCTGCATGACAAACATTAATACGCTCGGCCTCTTAGTTAGTTTAGTGCAGTTATGTTTTCTGTAGTGCACCGGAATACTAAGTTGAGGAACGTGTCAATTTGCAATTTTTAATCAAATTTAACGAAACACCAAATGGATGTTTTCATATGTTTACTGCGAATTATGGAAAAAACTGTATGCCTCATAGATGTGTTTTTGAGTGGCAAAAAAGATTCAGTGAACAACATCACAACATGGAAGATGATGAACGACCACTTCGAGAACAACTGAAGAAAATGTAGATCAAATTAAGCCACATTGTTCGAGAAGAGAGAAATTGTAGACACTGTGTCCCAATGATAGCCAAAGTCATGAACAAAGAAGCTGCATAGAATTATTTTGTTTAAAGGCAAAAAAAAAATTGTGGTCATCATTGCCTTCACAAAAAAGAGCATAAATACTTCTAAACTTAAAAGTAAACTCATAAAATTAAAAACAATAGCATAAAATTTGGACAAAATTAACAACACTAAAACTAGTTAACAATCATACATTTTGAAATATTCAATAAACAAAAAAATAACATATTATAAGGCTATAAAGTGCCCCTGCAACAAATTATTAATAATGAAGTATGATCAAATTCATTAACAAGAATATTAAATATTACAGAGCTCTAAAAAGAAATTGATTCAATTTCATGATACTCAAAAGAAAACAAAAAAGAGTACTATAGGGCTCTGCAACAACCGAATCTAAATATTACCAAAAATAATATATTTCTTCTTCTTTACTTAAATGACAATTACCGTTTATATTTAAACACAACAGGTTTAAGTTTCTTAGGCTAATACTATTTTGTTCGATCAGAACCCTCTTGAAGATAGTGTGAGGTCAGAGGCTAACACTTCCTCTGTCATACAAATTAATAGTTAGTTATAGTGTGGTAAGACAGGAGGTTATGGAGAACCATAGTGAATGCTCTGAATCAGAAGTAGCTCGAAGAAGAAAAGCATATGTATGTAAAAAAACTTAAAACAAGCTCTGAAACTGAAACACATTTATGGATTCTAAATAATAAAGCAATAAAGCAGAAGTTGTCACTTTTTTAATTACAGTAGAACCCCTCAAACTCGACATTCCGTCAAACTCGACAGGGCCAGTGACCAGGAGCGTGGGATTTCCAAGGTCATTCACTCCATTGTTTTACGTCATGTGTGCCTGCCAGATGCCGGGAGGTTGAGGCTTGTCACTTTTGCTTATACAGCTGTGAGGGTTGCTCCTTTGTCTAGCCACTTTCTAATCATACTGTATAGTAGAGGCCAAAGTTAAAGATAAAGGGTCCAGGTAGAACGGGACAGCCCTAAACATGTATTGTCAAAACATTCATATTGTTGTGAACCCAAGCGCCTAACCACCCGGATGCTACCGGTCATTAGCACCGATTCCATTAAAGTAAGCGCAAGTCTTTTGTCATAACAATTCAACGGAGCGTCGTAGAACTATGATTCAAATTTTGCACTAAAGGTCTTAACCAGGTGAGAAAAATGACCCGACTCTTAATTATATGCGATCAGCAGTTCAATTTATAGCATTTGTATTGGACCGTGTTATTTCCAAGAATTTAAGGGAATCGGTGCTAATGACCGGTGGCATCCAGGTGGTTAGGCGCTTGGGTTCACAACAATACGAATGTTTTGACAACACAGGATTAGGGCTGTCCCGGTCTACCTGGACCCTTTAACTTTAACAGGTATGGACATTCTTTTTTTTCGGCGACTTCGAGATGAAGCTGCCAGACGTCGAGTCGAAAATGAAAAACAAAGATCAATCAAAAGTTTTTTCAAACAATGCTAACTTTGCTCTAATTTTTTTTTATATAAAATTGTTTTAATCTTTAAGAATATTTAATGGACTGTATATTTTTTACTGTAGACTTTACTGTAAATTTTATTACAGCATATTAGGATAGGTCTTTTTAGTTTACTGAGCCTATTGTACAAGGCCAATACTTTTAAATCTAATTTGACCCATCGATAAATTTCATTTTAATGTGTGATTGAACACACTATTTTTGTTGTTGTCAGGCAGAGACTTTTTTGCAATAAACGTGTAATCATTGATTACAATCAATAAATGTACAGTTATTTAAAGTAATTTTGAGTATTTGTTGCAAACCTAACCATTAAATACCAAAGTTCCCTAAAACTCGACAACCCCCAAACTCGACAACCTTAAAGTCCACATTGTGTCGAGTTTGAGGGGTTCTACTGTATTTTAAATATTTCTTAACATACTATGTTACCTATAATAATATATATTTTTAAATATACATACATTATTCTAAATTGGGAAGCGCAGGACTCGCAAGGATAAATTTTAGAGAATATTTCAAAGAATTGAGAGATATCCTTCTTCTGCTCCTGTGTAGGTTTATCAGGATAGTAAGCAGCCATTGTATGAAGGAATCTCCAGGTACTTGCACCTGTTAAATATATACACAGTGTACAAAATAGCACTGGGATGGTAGAATATATTGAAGGGATGAAGTTTTAGGAAAAAAATGTTTTAGACAAAGTTGTAGAACTCAAAATGGTGCACTTGTTGGTGAACTTCATATTGGGACCAAATTTAGGAGTTATTTAAAGATCACCTTGATTTAAAAAATGGAAACCTCTATTTCTGACATCAGAAATGGAAAGAAAAAATATTTTTAAGTTCTCAACTATCGATTTATGTTAAGGAATGAAATAACTTTCTGGGGTTAGCCTATTTCAATGTCAAATCTCTTTTTTTTCCCTTCTTTTTTTTAATGAACCTTTGTGATTATCATTGTGACAGGACATGTAGAAAAGATTGCAGAATTGAGAATCGTCCAGCTAGCCATAGGAATTACTTTTGATCCTGATATGTTCTCTATGTAAGCATGGGACATCTCTGAACTGGTAAAGTTAACACTTAAGAGTTAATGTTGCGTTCACATCTATGAATGCAATTTTAATCCGTACAGTTTTCATTGAAAGACTTTCATTAGAATTTTTTATCATAATTTTCGTGTTCATCCATTTGACATAGGCATACTAGTGCTTATTTTTCACCATTTTAGTAGTAAGCCTAAAGCTTTTTTTATCTTTTAAATTTAAAAAAAATGAGTGATCATATTTAGAAAAACCAAGTTTGCCTTAAAATGATCCTTAAATTTAAACCTAAGAATAAGGCCACCATTTAGTGGCTCTTTTTATGCCCAATAACTTTTATTCCCAAAACCTCATCCTTTTAAGATATTCTACCATTCCAATACTTTCATACACTCTTTATAAGTCAACCATTTATAAAAGTATTATACAACCATAATAACCTGTTTAAAATTAAACATAGTTTATAATCTGAATATATTGTCAGAATGTGTTATATAAAGCCTGTTTGCTATAGCATGAAGTAAAAGACTAAACAAATGGAGTTATACGAAACTTGCGTTGTAATAGACATTGTCACAACTGGAACCGTCTTGTAACAACCATTTCACTAACTGAATAATTACTACAGGATATAGCTTGAGTCCTTGGAGCTTGAGTCCTTGGAGCTTGAGTCTTATTATAAACAAAGAAAATTTTGTTCCGTTTTCCAAGCCAATATTTAAGCTGATAAAATTTAAAAATGACAGCAGTGATTGTCCCATTGAACAAAGAGTTTATAATTTGAATTAAATAGTACAAATTTAGATGATCTAACTTAATACTTACCTAATTCATCTTTATCTAAAGGGCAGTCTGGCCGTCGAGGTACAGATGTATTTGAACTTGGTACTATGCCTATATCCTTCTGCTAACCAAAAACAAAACAAAAGAACAAATTACAAAATACAACCTATGTTACACAACTCAAGCTTTTAAATTGAAAATAATTCTTGACTGGGCTTAAGTTTGAATCTATGACAAAGTTGTTCAAGAGGATCGTTTAGGATTAATAATTAATTGTTAAACATAACTGACCACAAGCTCAAAAAATTCAATGAAAATGAGTATTGGTAATTGGTACTGCATCTTAATATGCTTTAATGAAAAATCTATGCATTTATAAAATAACATGTCTGATAAAGCTGACAGACCAATTGTTTTATTTGTTGTTATAACAGTAACGTAAAAAAAAAAAAAAAGATATAAAAATATAACAAGCTTTCTCACAACCGAAATACTAGCTAAATTCAACTTTTACCTCAGAAATATCAGTTCGGTAATAGTCAGTAAATAATGAAAATAAACCATGTTGAAAATAATATTTATATATTTAAATAGGGCCTAAACTTGCTTCGCTTATGACATATACGAGCTTTTAATCATTGTGATCAGGTTCATTTTTGTTCTTTACTAATTATTCCTGAACTGTTATATTTTTTAATTTTGATTTTGCACACGGGTTTGGGTCAATCATCTTCATTTTTTAAAACTTGAAAGAAATTGTAAAAACCGATTCTGAAAAATTATGTTGTGTCCCCATGTACTATTTTTACCAATAAAAAAACCAGCATTTTCGGAGAGATAGCAACTAATATGTTTTGTTTTGGTCTTTAGAAGCTATGTTTGTGCAAAATTTGATTAATATTGTAGGACCCGATTTTGAGAAAATCATAATTTTGTGTTTTTTTTGTCTTTTTCTTTTTTCATATGGGAGCTACCTCAAAATATACCCCAAGAAATGGCCGAAATACCCATATACCAAATTTGATTAAAATTGGTCCACACCTTCGGGCCATAGAGCACTACACCTATGACAGACACCAGATAGAAAGACATAATTCTAAAACCATTTTTTGGGCTCAGAGGATGTCAAAACAGATATACCCACAAAATACTTGACTTAGATTTTTTACCCATTACAACACTTTTACTATAGGCTAAAAATGTCAGAAATTAAATTTTTTCCATGATATTCTATTTAAAAAAATAAAAATTAATAAATGTGACATGCCTATTTTTACATTCTATTCTCACTATAGGCTACTCTAGACATAATTCCATAAGGTATAATAAAGTTTTGTATAATTATTGAATCAATTATTAGTCCCATAAATTGACTTAGCTTAAGGTGGAACAACTAATATGCCTTAGGTAAATTTACTGGAAGAATCTCATATTTATAAGTCAGGTCGTATTTCTTTTATTAAAACTAGAACCATTTACTCTTCAATACTGAATATTTATATAAACAGGTCTCATCTAATTTTCACCAACACAAAACTATCTGGTATGTCAATTTAAATTCAGAATGAAATAATCTCTTTCATTCTTTACAAAATTTAGGAACAAGAATTAATGAGGCTAATCAGCAATTATTTATAGTTACAACTTATTTAGTTAAAACCAACAGAATCTAATCTGTCCTAAAAACGAAATATTTATTGTGTAATTTTAGTTTGCTGAATAAGCTGATTCACTCTAGAACTTTCAAGGTTCCATAATGTACTATCCTGTAATTGTGCTTCATTTTAACTAATGTTTAATTAGATTGAAATCATGATAAGCAATAAAAATCAAATTTCCTTATTCCAAAACCGTTTCTGAACCTCACAAGCCAGATATCACAATAAAATATCCATCGTATAATACCATTTAAGGTCAAATTTACAATTTAAAAATTCTCTAAATTTTTAAAAGGCAATAAATTATTGTGGTAATTATCTATTGAAGATTTCCCTAGACTTTAGTTGCTAAAAATCATGCAAACTTAAATGATTTATTTTTTGTCATTATTTAATTACATATTTTGTAACAATGCGAAACAATTTTCAAGTCTCATAATCTATTAATATTGAAGAAACTAACAATTTTCAACAAAAGGAATTAAGGCTTATTTGGGTTGTGACGTGTACAATCACAACGTGAGTCAAGTTTGTGACTACATTATGAGTCTATGTTTAAAAAGGCCTGGTAAGGTAATTGTGTTATATATATATATATGTATATATATATATATATATATATATATATATATATATATATATATATATATATATATATATATTAACATAGATCATAACATATAGAACATAGGTTATATATAGGTTATAACATATAGAACATAGGTTATATATATATTACCTTCCTAGATCTTTATCCATTAATTTACAGCGTATAATATAAATATAGACTGTATAATGCAGTCACAAAATTGATTCACATTCGTCATAACCCAAAAAAGTCTAAATCCTATGTTTCTAAAATTGTTTCGCATTGTTAAAAAATATCTGTTTAATGACAAAGAAGATAAATAGTTTTTCAGTTTGTATGATTTTAACAACTAAAATCTGGGGAAAGCTTCAATACATAATTACAATTGTTGTCATATACAATTCTGAAATATCTGTAAAAAAATATCTAATCTGCTGGAAAACAAGTTAGGTCTACATCTTAAAAAGTATTCACTACTTGTCAACTTATCCAAAGTCACTAAAAAAAAAGTTTAAGTAAACTTGTATACCCCTGAAAAAATGTAGGAATGATGATCATGGCAGTCGCTCGAAAGTAGTGAATAAATCCGGTTGTTTTGCATGATGTACTTTTACAAATTTATGCAATTTCGAAATCTTGAATTGTCTTCCACTTGAAATTCATGTCAATAGAACAATAATCCACACTAACTTATAGGCTAATTGTGCAGAAGTTTTTAGAAAATCATTAAATTATAAACAAGCCAAGATAGTTGCAACTTCTCTAAAACCGTATTTGTACTGTTAATTGTATTCATTATGATTTTGAAATGGGTCTCAGAATTGTAGAGTAGGTTTTTTAAACTATGATTACATGTTGTATTATTTATGGTCAACTGTTAATTTATGAAATGAAGTTGTCAAAATTTAACAATGTTGTAGATAAACAGATGTTTCTTCAAATTCATCTTCATTGTAGTAATTACTCTAATAACATATGTAATGGTAGAAACAGTCTTACCCGTGTGTTTAACCAAATTATTTATAATACTTTGTATTGAATATTTAAATCTTCTTCCATAATTAACAAATTAACGTTACAAGAAAGATAACCTATCATATTGCGCAAAATGTGTAATAAGCTAATACAAACTTTTTTCCCGGGATTGAACACTCAAACTTAAACAGGTGGTTCCAACTTCCAAGGCAACTTCAACTTAAAAACAATACATTGATCAATGATCATAGATAAAGTAATGACATTGAATATAGTAAGAAAAAACGTGTATGTATACTTAAATGACTTAATAATTTATGTACATGGGCACCATATTGTTATTTGTGGAAGTTTTAATAGCTGAATGACCATGGTTGAATTAAAAATCTATAGCGACGTCAAAATATTGTGATGTGTTAAATACATTGTATAACGGAAATTATATCGTTTTGGCGCTTTATCCTTAATTTTCATAGATATGTACTACAACTAACTATTATAGAATGGAAAATATTTTATATTTAGAACAGATTAAATAAGGTTGTCTAGGTTTTATTTACAAATTAACACTATTATTTACATTTACTTAAAAACCATTAAAAATAATATTAAATAGAAAGATTGAAACTAATACCACATTTTTCTTGATCTCTTGAGTAATATGTACTCTCTTCTTATGGATAGAAGTACTCTTTAGTCTTTAGTCTATCTCGTATCTCGTTATCTTGATTCTCATTGGTCGTAGCCGCAGGCACTGACTGCGTAGAGCGTAGGCGCACATCCTTACCATAATCATAATCAGTATTTCAGTATTAGTAAAAACTAAAAACAGTAGCACTAATCTATATAGCCTACTAACCAAGAAATGAATTTAAATATTAGTTAGGTTTGATTTAGAATAATCATAATTATTAAATTTTATTTGTTTAAACCATGTTAAAATATGGTATTTATCTATGTACCTTAACAAGTATTGCTGTAATATCAATTTATATGTTAAAAAGAAAGAAAGATGTGAAGAAACCAAAGCCGAACATAAACAAAGTGTTATTTTTTAGTGAGAAGGGAGTAATATGCAGGCAGCACCAATCATCATCATGTAACAAACCCTTTTGTCCATTTTATAAATTAACGTAAGTAAGGTTAAATAATTTAATGTACTTCTTTTATTTATTTGTTAATATGCTTTGTCGGTGCTACCAATAGCTATATTTATTTATGGTTGAAGTTTTCACAGCATAGTTCTGTTTGAATCTAAAGGAAATTGTTTACTATGATTTAGTGACGACATCCGGCAGAAATCCAATGTCACGGCAGTAGGTAGTACACATTACTGCTATTGCCAATTCCTACTATAATGGTTATGATTTGTTTCTATTTTTATGTCATGATCTAATTATTTGTATGTGTTGTATTATTTAGATTTTCAGTTTCACTAAAATAAAGTATAAGTCTAGTTATAAGTCAAAATGAAAAATGGCAGAACATATGAAAATTAAGTTCTATTCTTATGCATCATTGCAAAGTTTTATTGCTAAAAAAGAAGCAACAGATTATATTCAACTTTGGACTTCAGATTCGAGGACTATTCGAGGTGCACGGAAACGTGGAGTTCTACGCATAATTCAGGCGGATTTAAAGTATTATGAGATAACCTACAAATGTATTTACAGTGGAACAAAGAAAAGTATATCAACAGGAAAAATACCTTGCCAGAGGTAAGTGGAGTACGGTACACTTTAGCCTAAAATATTTTTGATTTGGCTTAGCCCTAATATAGAATGAAAAATGAAAGCATGATCTTTAGGTACGCAGAGTATTTATAAGGTCCCTTGTATTTATTTAGGCGATAAATTGCAGGAGGCATGTCCGATCAATATAAGTGTGAAATCTCGGCATTTTGTCTTCAAAATTGTGTTTTTTTTAATAATTTCGACCATTCTGAACAAAACTACTCACTTTTTATGTTTCCTAATTCATTACTTCTGTAAACAAATCCTTGTTACACAATGTTTAAAATATTTTAGCTTTCTAATATGGTAGTTTCAGGTTTCAATTAATCAACAGTTTGTTTTCTCTTTTTTATTTCGCTTTAGATGTGGCCCCCTTTACAGTTGAGTATTTTGTGGCCTGTAATCTGCGCCTTCTGCCTCCGCCATGTGGGCGGCCCTGTGACTAATCAACAAAATTGATGTTGATTTTATTTTGTTTTTTGAGGTCCTCTCAGTCCAACCAAAAACGTGGTTTTTGGAATGACATCCGTCTGTTGTCTATACAGCTCAAATATATGGACAGATTTTAATCAAATTTTTGATCTGGGCTTATTTTGGTCATATCTCGAGACTTTTATTATTTGTTTAGGAAAATCCAAATTTGGAGATAGATGCCATAAGAAAAAGCACAAAATTAGACTACATTTTTCTCAAATTGGTCTGACAAATTTTACTCATTTGTAGCCTCTAAGGATACAAACAATACGTTTTGATCGACATCACTCCATAAAAATACTGGTGTGGGAGTTACCAGTTTAAATCAAAAAAAAAAAAAAAAAATGGCTATAAGGCTGTTATTTTTAACAAATTTCATTCTAATTTTAGTGAAATCTGAAGAATGTTCTAAATCTCTGACCAAAATCATAAGTAAATATTGAGGCTCAAGAATAATCGAAAAAATAGTAAAATAAAATATACCTTGACCTTTAACGAATCAGTAAAAGGTCAATTTTAATAAAATGTAGCAGAGCAAGTTTAGGTCCTTTTTTAAAATATAAATATTTTTTCAAAGCTGACTTAGAGGTTTATTTTCACTTTTTGTATGACAACTGCTTAGGGGCCTACAATTAATTTATGATGACAATTAGTTTTGGTGGGTACTTATTTGGATTTGGGGATGAATGAGTTCACTGATTATTTGTAGAAAATGTTTTATATTAAAATCCTTTTATCATTTGTTTCGGTGTTAGTGTGTGTTCGTAGGTGTTGTAGGGCTATATAGTTTTTTGTATTTATTATTATGTAAAATTGGTTTTTATAATGTGACCTAGGTTTATAGCTTTTCATATCTTCAATTAAAATGTTATGCGACAGTAAAATGAAATAAATTAATTACACGAATGATTGATTACTAATGAAAACAAAAATAAACTCATTGGGCAACAGCCTGTAAAGAGCCTAGGCCTGCTAGACGGCTTTTCAGTCAGCGTTCACAACCATAAATTTGCTACTAATTGTAGTTTCCAAATTCTCCTTTAGAACAAAGCTGGGTCAACTTCGTAAAGTTTGAACTTCCATCTGGGTTGAATCTGAAACCTTCAACTCATAAAAGTGACCACAACCTTTAACTAGTGGCTAGAGTGCTGCTAACTACTAGACCAGCTGGGGGCTTTCTCGATTACTAATAGGCTTATTATATTCTGCATCCAATGTACATATGTGCAATGTTTTGTATATAGTATTATTTTGTTATAGATCCTTCAGACAAAATTGTCCGTTTGTCATGAAAGTTAAAGCTTCACTAGATGGAAAATTCTTGGCTATCGAGGAGTTAGTCGATGAACACAACCACGAACATACTAAGGTAAGTTATATTTATATTAAAATCAGTAGTGCTGGTTGAGTATTTTGAGGCCACTCTGAAAAATATTGAACAGGCTTCTCCATTAAAATGTAACCATTAACCTTTTGAGTACTATGGTTGTGTCTTTGGAATGAAACTACTGGCCGGCAACAGCTCGCCTAAATCAATCCCCCAAGTTTATGAATAGGGGATTACAAACTATTGTAAAAATAATAATAATTAGTTGTATAATTAATTAAGTATATTATATTTTTAGTAAAAATAAACACATAATTGGGTCTATGTATATGAAAATAAGCCTAAATAATAAGATTTCCACTAAAATTATTAGTCAAATTGAACCCATTATTTATACAGTAATTCCTATTTACAATCACATTAATATCACTTTTATCACCTGTTTATAGTCATATCATTATCCCTCACTATCACTTGAAATTTCACCTTCACATACTGTATAATTCATAAAAACTTTGACGCCATCTTAAAATCACTTGAGTGTTACAACCTCGCGGTGAACCACTATTGTACGGCTTCTAGTAAAAGTAATATAGTTCTACAAATTCTAATAGATGTCATCACTGTAAGAGCAATAAAATAATGTTATAAGTTAAAAAAAAACTGGCTTAGTGTTAGAATACAAAGTTCAAATATGTTTGAAGACGTGGTCTGATTTTAAAGCTTATAAACGTGCATAATTCCAAGGGCAAATATTCTAATATACTCCATTGTTAAATGGTTATTGACGCAATACAAACTTGTGTCAAGTATATGAAATACTATATATTTAATAATAGTATTTCATTTAATAATAGAACTATTATTTTTGGTGTTTACAACTCTCTACACCGCTAGGTTTGTGGAGGCCTTGTCACCATCACTGATTTTAATATCTGATATACTGTAATATATAGTGATTAATCAATTACTAATTTCATTAATCTTTCTTAAGAAAATTGGTGTAGTTATTGATGTAAGGTTATGTATATGTGGTAAAGACATTTGGGATTGTTTTTAATTTAATGAAAACAAATTCATAATCAAAATTTCTAATTAAAACTAAAAATAGGAGAATGTTAAAAGTTTGGAGTATTTTTATACTATTTATTATCATAAATTTATGAACACAAATTTCTAAAAAAATTGTAAACAAATTTGTTTAAAAGACTTTTTAACATATTGAAATTCTACAGCAGTTTAAAAAAAAAACAAGTATTAATAGGCTATATATAGGGTAGATGTTTTAGTTTGACTTGGAACCGTGCATTGTGTACTGATATTTTTTCAAATTTGTATATGGTCAAAATTTCGTCGTTTTGCGTAAACTTTTTTTTTATGTAATGATTTGGACTAGCTTGTTAGCACAAATGATTAGAAATTTACTGATTTTTTTTTTATAGATAACAGTCATAATTTTATGTTTAATTTTCAACGAATTTGATATACACATTGACATTTACCATTGTAACATTGAGACATGGTTATTTGCCATTTAATTCAGAAGTTGGTTTTAATACTAACTTTTCTTGAGATGTTCAAGGATTTTTAAGTTAACAAATAAAAATGAACAAAATCTGAGAAGTATACACATTTTCAACTTTATGGCTTTTTAATAATTGCTAAAATTGTAAGGAAAATGTACTTTCATTTAGAGATTTTATGAGATTTATGATGTTTTTGTTATCAAAATAGTATTAGTTTAATTATTTAAAAAAAAAGTTATTCCAAAAAAATATTTTAGAACAAACTACAATTTAAACCCTTATTTTATTTAGCTCTTTACAAAATTAAAACTGTAGATATTTGTTGGCTATTGGACACTTTTCTTATACTCTAAATAATTTATACTAACGACTATAGTCCTGGGTAGAATTCCATTATAATTAAATAATAACATATGTACTTGACACTTCCACATATATTTTTTTTGCTGTGCATAGATTAAGTTGATAATAATGAATATTAACATCGAGTTGATATCATTGAAGGCAGCTTTCAGATTAATGATACAAGAAATTTCTTCACAACAAACCTTTTTGGCCAACTTTCTCTAGGCACTTTGTGAAGAAATTTCTAATATCCTTGGTCTGTAAGATGCCTTTGAAAATACTGTAGCTGACGAATCCTAGATCAGAATGGCAAAATAAATTTTTGTGGAAGTGCCAAGTGAAGTATTATTTAACTTATATACTCTAATATTGAGGAGAGTCTAATGTGATGGTTTTATTTCCTCAACATCCACAACGTACTATACAACTAAAACATATTATTATTGTAAATGTAATATAATATTCACAATAATAAACAACAATCATTGAAACTTTAATTACCAAATAAAAAAAATAAAAAACAGTTTTTTACAATAAACACATTATTTGTACAATACAATAGTAGACTATGTCTCAACAACTGAATCATCATCTTCAATTAACACATGCACATAAACCTTTCTGGTACTACAACTAGGAACGATTTCAGGTGCAAAAAGAGATGGAAGTAGCTAGAGGCGAGGTTAGGGCTGTATAGAGGTTGGTCAATCTTATACCAGCCAAAGTCCTGTAAGAGTTGTCGTCACATTCACAGTAGGAGGTCGGGCATTGTCATGAATCAAAACGATACTGTTTGTGAGCATTCCTTGGGGTTTATTCTGTATTGCGTGACACAGTTTCCTAAGTGTCTCGCAGTAAACATTTACATTGATTGTTTGACCTTGTAGTAAACGATGCACCAGTAGAATATGATTTTTTAAGTTGTCAAGATTTGGTTCGCTTTACTCTGCTGGTGATGAAGTGTGTCTCCATTCCATCGATTGTTGTTTTGATACAGAAGATTCATAAGCAACCCAAGTCTTATGTTTAGTCATTATCCATTGTTGTTGTAACATATCAAAAAGTCAAGTTCACTGCCCTGACACTGTTTTTTGCATTGCTCTGTTAGAGTTTTTGGCTCCAACGAGCACAAAGTTCTTGAAATAGCAGTTTTACAGAAACAATTTTATGAAGAAGTGATCTTGAAATTTGTGGAAATTCCACAGAAAGAGCAGAAATTTTAAACTTACGGTTTTCCTTAATATTTTCTCGTACTGCACGAACCACTAACCAAAGATGGACGCCCAACTTCGTTCGTCATTGTGTACTTGATCACGTCCTTCATTGACTGGAACCCATCTCCTTAAAATTGAACCACTCGTCGCATTTTCTTTGTAAATCTGACAAATCTGTCGATGAATGTCGACTGATTTAGTGTTTTTCGCATTCAGAAAATGAATTATAGATCTAATCTAATGAGTGGCGGGATTTTCAATCAACTTGACCATTCTAAAAAATCACTACGAAGAGTAAATGAAAAACAGTTATGTCAAAATGGCATCATCTCCTTCTCATTGACTCAGAGCAACTACTATGCATGCACCGAGCTCCAATCACAGTGCTGCTGCAGCAAGAAATTCAAACGGAACTTCTTTTTGGACATATCTTGTATTATATTGTATAAAGTATTTTTCTTTGTTTGGTGACTTTTAGAATAGCTAATGTTTTGTGATCATCCAAAGAATGATATTTAATGACTTAGAAAAATCTATTTTAAGAGCCGAACATAAATGTTTAAATTTGATTTTTCCTGATTCTATTTGCCTATACTTAGGGTACAACTTTTATTAATTTTTTTTTCTTGCTTAGAATTTGGAAGAATCTCTCATGAGACTAAAATCCAAAATTCCCGGCTTGATGATTTTGTTCAAGTTTTGCTTAAAACTGATTGGTCATTTTTGTCTTGAACATCCAGAGTTATTAGATATTGATCTAAAATTGGAACAATGGCTGTTATGATTATATGAAATTAAGTTCAGTGAAGATTAACCCCTAGAGTGCAGCCACTCACACCTAATTTCCATTGTTAGGGGCAAATAATTATTCCTCTAAAGGGGAATTATTTCGCTTGATTTAGTCTAGAAAAAAGTCAAAACACTTTTAAATTTTAGGGAACTTGGAGTTCTACACTTACAGTACTTGAAGTGATTCTATATTTTAAACTTAAGTGTGTACATGTCCAGAACAAGGACATTCACAACTATAGCATCAGACAAGCAGATAATTACTGCGCTAAACAGCATAGATTAGACTTATTTAGTAAACTTCCTTCCCAAATTGGTAACAAGCAACCAGGCAATATTAAAATTTTATAAGATTATAGACAGCTTTTATTGCCTGGATCGTTTTATTCGGTGGGTGAATTTGTGCACTATATTATTATGTTTCTTTTGAACCATGATAAATAGAAGTGATCTCTTATAGCAGGAGAATCTTGGGTTGTATATTGGAGTTGAAGGCGATCGCTAGTCTTCTTGAATTGTGTTTTATATTGAATCTCTAATATTGTGTGACTGCGTTGTTTGTTTGATTTGTTCATTGGATTGTGTGGCTGCACTGTGTTTGAGTTTTAGTGTATTTGGATTTTAATGTGTGACGGTTTGAATGTATAATATTGTTGATTGCTCTTTGGTTGATTGTGTGTTTGTGTTTGTTTTATGATGTTTTAAGTTAAATTTGTGCGATTTAGTTTTGGTTCACTTTTATTTGGTTTGGGGGGGGGGGGGTGAGTGAGAAAATTTGTGCAACATTTATTTTGATAAAGTCCATATTATTTATTTTTACTCAAATAAAATTGTTTAATGATTATTTTATTGTTGTAGTTTTCACTATTTCTGTTTTCTAATATATATATATATTTTTTTTCTAGGAATCATACTCACGTTTGCCTCGTAAAAAGCAAATGGATGCTCTGACAAAGAAGATTGCAAAGAATACAGTCAAGTTGCAGGCTTACAAAAATAAACTGCAGGCTAAGCAATCAAAACCACTTCAAGATAGTCAAATTCCAACAAATTTGTATGAAGAAGAATGCACTGTGGAACATGCTATAGAGATTTTGTCCCATAAAAAGGGTTGTATTGTTGAACTAGTCCACAATAATAATATACTTACAGGACTCTTCTTCCAGGATCAACGCATGAGACATTTATTTTCATTGTATCCGGAGATATTATTCGTAGATATGATCTACAAAGTTTCAAATATGAAAATTCCTATTTATATTTTCTCTATCGAAGATGGAAATGGTGAAGTTGAAATAATAGCATTTTTCTTAGCTACTTCTGAGGAAACTATTAACCGAACAATAATGGTGCAACTCTTCAAGAAGCATAATCCAGAATGGGAGAAAACAAAAGTTATTATGACCGACAAGGACTCGCAAGAGAGAGAAGCTTTCAAAACTGAATTTCCAAAAGCAGTATTACAGATCAGCCTTTTTCATTGTCTTCGTACATTTCAAAGAGAGATTACAACAGTAAATATGGGGATCACCAAAGAAGAAAGCGATTTGTGTTTTGTATTGGCAAAAAAAATGGCTTTTGCAGAGAACAACTTTGAATATAATAATATAAGAAGTGAAATTTATAAGACAAAAATTAAAATGTTTATTATGTACATGGAGAAAAATTGGTATCCTATAAAGCATGAATGGGTTCCGGCTATGCAGAATTCAGTGAAATTAAAGACTTTTACGAATATTCGGTTGGAAGAACTCAATTCGAAAGTTGTTGAGGTAGTTAAAAAGTATTCAAACTCCCCTAACATAATAAAAGACTTGAATAACTTATTGCTATGGTTACGAACAGATCATAACAAAATGGCAGTTGAACAGTCAAGACAATGTAACCCTAATCATGTCAAATTGCCATCTCAGGCTTCTTTTGAAGAACAGCATTTAGATTTAAATAAAATGAATTCAAAAAGAATTCTCTCAGAATATGAAAAGTTCCATCTTGTTTCAAGTAAAAGTCAAAAACTGGGATTACTTGTTTGTGATGCTCCATCTCAACTCTTTGAACAGAGATTAAATACTTTGGAAACTCTTGTTAGGCATTGGGAACAGAATGTTGAGGTGGTTGTTAATGCTGTAAATGTAGACATCGGTGATAATTTTGTAGACCGTATGAATAATGTATCTGCGGAAGAAGTCTGTGTAACAGTAGTACAACCTGAAGTTTTACTTCCTGAAATTTCTCTCAATCAAGAATTTAATTCATACAACTCTCATACAGTTCCAGTTCATGATAATGAAAAAAATCTGTCACCAAATATTTTATATGTTTTTTAGAGATTAGTCATTCTTTCATTATTTCACCATTAATTGGTCTAAGAACAGGTCTAGCTGTTGATAGACTATTTACTAAAGTGACAACGTGTGATCTGGTACATAACTTGTCTTTAGGTCAATGTCTACTTAAATGACATGGCATAATAGTGATTTCATATACATGCTACATCAGTGTCTGACAAATGCTGCATGCTCCACTTTTTGTCACGTGTTAACCAACAACTAAATTAAAATAATTTTATTAGCTGGACTTGCCTTTTTTGAAGTTTCACAACATTTGAAGACAATCCCATTTTCAATATCAACTTCGTTGTTTTAATTAAAAGGCATTAGGATGGTTATATCAATTCAAGTTATTGTAATCAGAATGTTTAGGATAAAACTTAGGAAACAATTACTTAACTCATCCTGCTCGGGCAGTAGTACGACCGTGTGATGAAACAAATATTTGTTTAGTGATTAATCAGCCCTCGTTGTGACACACATGAATGCGTCAGCTTGGCTCAATCTTTGTATTGATGAAATTAATTTTAATTAAAATAATCTTTCTTAATTGTATGTGTCCTTTATTTGTATTTTAGTGTATTGTTGAAATGACGTCTAATCAACCAGACACTGAGTTTTCCTGATTTGGAAGGGGCTATTAGTGATGAAATTGAAATGATGGGTCAATGAAGAATATTTAACTGCTGATGACGACATTGATATCAACACCACTCTCCGCCCTTGTTTAGTCCATTAGTATCAGTGATTTTGAAACCTATTACTTTTAAATCCAGGGGAAGGTAAACCAATGGATTTCAATTTATTATTAGATTTTTTTAAAAAGAAAATGTAAATAAACAAACAAAAGTGGTCTGAAAGCATTTCGTGGCTCTTCAGGAACTCCCCCCTCCTCAATAATGTATTTTTAAGTACAAATATTTGACCCTACTTTAGCTAAAAATATTTAAACGGTTAATACTATGTACAAGAACTGTAAAAGTGAAGTGCCTGGAAAATCATTATTTATTTACTCTTACATATTTTTTAAAGTTCATGAGTTGCGGCAGATTTGATTGATTTTACCGACTATTGCATCCAAGAACCTCAAGATCGCTTATAAAAAATTGGATTATTCATTGATTATTTCAGTAATAAAATGAGTAGTAATAACTATCTCTAGCTCGAATTGTTTTTCATAATTTCACAAAGTTTTGGTTATATCCAGGCTTCATACACCAAAAGGTAAGATTAAAAAAAAAAAACAATTAGCATTAGACCTATATCATTAACATTGTTTTCATCAGCAAATGTGACAATAGTATGAAAGTAATAATAATAATATGTATACAATGGCGCTAAAGAGACATTTCAATATTACACAACAATACAACAAATAAATCAACAAAAACTGTTCAGTAGTCAGTCAATACACAAAACAACATTTCACAAATAATTCCAACTATCAATTAACTAAAAACAACAAAATAGTGACAGACAAAAGTAAGTTAATATTAACATATACAATACAGACATGTTTAAGTATAATTACAATAGTATAATCTGTCTTACAACATCTTTCATTTCAAGGCCGTAGTATACAGTCCACGAACTCCTCCACAGAGTAAAAGGATCTAGACAATAGCTGTCTAAGGCGGTTTTTAAATTGTAAAAATACTGATGGATTTTAATGCTTAATGGGAGGTTATTTATCAGTCTAACACCAGCCTGGGAAGTAAGATAGCTATATGAATTTAATCTGTACTGTTCAGCATAATAATTACTAGCTTGTCTGGTGCTATAACTATGTATATCTTTAACTAGATATAATAATGAGACATACCGTCACAATAGTCTATATTTGTAGGTAGTTATATCACTACGGCCGTTTCGGCTATTCAGCCATTTTCAAGTGTTATGCTGGGTTTTCCCGTTGTCTTAGTTTAAAATCACAAATTACAAACACACGACACATAACAAACACACAAGTTCTTTAAACATTTAATACATGATGCAGTAGGCTACTAAGATGCAGCTAGTAATTTGTGATTTTAAACTAAGACAACGGGAAAACCCAGCATAACACTTGAAAATGGCTGAATAGCCGAAACGGCCTTAGTGATATAACTACCTACAAATATAGACTATTGTGACGGTAAGTCTCATTAATATATCTAATTATTAATCAGTAGTCGGAATGGCGAAAACAAATATGTAAGAAGTATATCTTTATTTTGGATATGCTCACATTTGAACCTGTAGTAAAGTATCATCTCAAGTATATACATACTCGAAGTGTAAGAAGTCTAAACCCTTTAAACACAACCCTACATGAATCAGTTTTTTTTTTAAACCTGCATAAGCCTTATAAATTTTTTTGTAGGACGAAAACTTTCCATATTCCGAACTGACAAATCTCCCCAAATACGGATATACAAGACCATAGTAAGCTGTTAGTGGAATCACATGATGGCAATACAAACTTAATTTTCTAAGTAAATATATTCCCTTACCACTCTAGCACATTTAATATTTGATGTGTGATCAACTCATGTCAACTTTTTGTCAATACAAAACCCTAAAAACTTGTCACTGTTGACCTCTTCAAGTACTCTCTTATCCAGCATGACACTTGGTGTCTGGTTTGAGCTATTTTTCAAGTTAAAAGACGTACTTTTTCTTATTTTAATTTATGGTCAAATTAGTTTCACAAATAAAGGTGTAAAGAGCTCTCTCAATAAACTATGACCTTTCTATAATAACAATATATTCAGAAACTAATGAATATAGACAATGGTCTTCATATGAATGCAGATAAATCACATCTTGTTCAGTCTAATTATACAAGATAACAACCACGTAAGTTTCATTAAAGAATAGTTACTACCAACTTCAAAAAAAAAAAAAAAAATCAATGTTGCATGGATTAAAACTAATGTTTCACAAGTAATCTCCCATCTTTCCTTATTTTCATAATACATTCAAACATATTTTCACCATACAAATTTACCTATTTATCTGCAATGTAATGCAATTATTACATCAATTATTACATTCCCATAACACAAATAAAACATTAGTCGTACTGATAATATCTTGGCAATTGTTATATCCAAGTTTTGTAATATAAAAATAGTCTTTGAAAAGAACTAATTTAGTAATATATTCTTGATATAAAACTATCGATTGATTTTCATAATACAACTTTAGATTTAATTTCAAGAAATATTTCCTAGTGCCTTATCTAAAAAGTTGTTTTATGATAAAACACTTTTGTTTTTTTAATAAAATATTGAAATCCATCAATATATTAGAGTTGAGTCTTCTTCTTAACTCTACTGATTGAGAAAGTGAACATTGTTTACGAAATATTTCAAAACTATAGTGTTTTTTGTGTGTGTTTTCTTACTTATGTACTATTAGGTAATACCAAGGATCTTTTTCAAGGTAAGCCCGTCTCCTGTCCATACAAAATCTAACATATCTTTATATATATATATATATATATTTTCACAGATAAACTGTAATTTACAAATGCTAACTTCCTAATGTACATGTTTCATTGGCCTGTACAAGGTTGGCGATGCAACTCAGTCGCTGAACAGTGAATAAGAGTAGTAACTGTATAATGATGAGATCGTTTCTATTGTTAGCGAGGAGAACCAAGGTCGAAATAAAACAAAAGATAGCAGTGATGATAAACAAATCGTGAAACTCATTAGTTTCTGAATTAGAATTAATGAAACTCATTAGAATTAATAATCAATGAAATTCATATTTATCAGATCATTACCAAAAGGTGGTCATTGGGAAAACTCAACCCTTCAGTCAATTCCTAAAAATCGGTTCCGGGTTCCTCAAGGTTCAATTTTGGAGCCTTTACTGTTTATAATCTATATAAATGACCTACCACTTTATGTTGATATATAAACATGATCCTTTATGCTGATGATACAACGGCAGTGATTTTAACCCAAACAAGATTGGAGCTGAATTTAAAACATGATTTTAAGGCTGTGAATATATGGTTTAAGGACAATGGTCTTCATATGAATGCAGATAAATCACATCTTGTTCAGTCTAATTATACAAGATAACAACCACGTAAGTTTCATTAAAGAACCCTCAAATCATGTAAAATTTCTTGGTTTTAAGGTTGACTGCAAACTCACATGGGAACAATATGTTTTGAATGTGATTGGTAAATTAAACATGGCATTTTATGTAATTTTAAATATTAGAAGTGTAACCAATTTAGTACCACCATGATAGTATATTATGCTTTTGTATATTCATACTTGTCGTATGGTATTATTTTTTTTGAGGAAATTCAGTTAAAAGTAATCAGGTTTTTATTGTACAAAAGAAGAGATAATCAGGGATATATTGAAATTGAAACTATAAATCATGAAAACCAATTTTCCAGAAGCAAAAAAATTTATTAGTTTCTTGTATATATTTACTTGTAAAAAGTCATGTTTTAAAGTTTACTAGTCAAAAAAATCATCGGTATCCAACACGAAACAAGGAACTACTTAATTATCCACGACATAAAAAAAGCATGTATGAAAAGTCGCTGTACTAATAGTGGCATAAACTGCCAGAACAATAGACTGCCTGGAACTATTCAAGAAGCCTCTTCTTCTTTATTTATATGAATATTCCTTTTATTGCATAGAAGAGTTTATTCTGCAGGGATAAATGATGTATTTTGTACCAATATTTCAATTGCGATGTGGTTTGTATTTTGTTATTGTAGAATCTATATATTAAGATGATTATGTTATGTACACAATTATAATAAGTACAATAAACTATTTCTCAAGATAAAACCTGTTTCAGGTAGTCTGAATTAATAATTTTGTATAGCCTAATGCTCAAGATGGGAAAAAAGCGACTGATCGGTTTACAAATTGTTAATAATATGTTCATGTACGTAGAAGATACAATATTTTCTTCTGTTTTTTATTTAATAAACATGAAATGTCAAATTTCGCAGTAAATGTAAAACTCTCTCTCCCTCTAAATCCGAACTGTCGTTTACTAAAAACATTTTATACTGGGATTTTTTGGGACGATTACAAAAAATAACCTTCCTCTTCCTATTTAGTTTGTGTGTGAGAATGTGTGTAATATTTTTACATTTGATATCATCATTTTTTATAGTGGAAACCCACACACCATCACCATATAATTTACCGTGTAGATATTTTACTCTCTCAAATTTACGTATAAAGTTATGTGATGAGTCAAAAAATCTGTCGAGTTTATTGATGTAATTGTTTGGAAGTCCCTTGACTCCAAAAAAAGTAGGTTTTGAATGATATTTGTCTGACATCTGTTGTATGTATTAGTGTGTTGTATCTATGTTGTAGTGCTTTACAGCCCAAACACATGGACCGATTTGAATTAAATTTTGTATATGGGCATATTCTGACCATATCTTGGGACTTTTTTTTTTCTTTTCAATTTTTGATAAAATTAGTAACTGCAATAAGAAAAAATTATAAAATTATGATTTTCCCAAAGTGATTTTAATCAAATTTTTCTTAAGAGTAGCCTCTAAGGAACCAAACAAAAAGTATTTGTTGCCATTTCTCTAAAAATTAAGTTCCATTATTTATTGGAAAAATAGAATTAGTCATGGGGCTATTATAAAATATGTTATTTCTCAAAATCATCTCTACTGATTTTGTTCAAATTTTAGTGAAGGATGAAGATTATTGACCCCAACCCATGTTGAAAATCTGAAGTAAAAAATATTACAGTCTGCTGTTATTAAAGGCTTGATTTTAAACAATTAAGATTTGTACTGTTATGACACAAGTAGGTTTAGACCTTTATTTAAATTTTCCATGACTGTTTTGATGATTCATTATTACCAAATTTTGTTGATTAACAACTACTGAACTATTTTCGGGAATGAGTGAAATGAGAAAGTTTGTAAAATGTTTTTGCAACATTTTATTTACAGATACACTTTCAAAAGTCCCTTACCACACTTGGGAATAAACAAAAAACAAAAATTTTTGTCAAAAAGTAAAAATGACCACAGTGCTCTGGTCTTTGTTTAACATTTTATTTGATAAAGTTTTTGTTTTTATTTAGATCTATGATATCATACCTGGACAGCGCAGTGAATACATTAGATGTTTGTCTTTACCTTATAACAATTGATTACTTAGCTAAAGCTATCGTCAAAGCCCACAAAAGAGGGGTTCGAATCAGGGTGATTTCAGATGAAGATATGTCATCTTCTTCTGGCTCCCAGATGATTTTCTTTAGGAAAAAAGGTTTGTATCTTATGAAGTTGTACATCACCAGTATTTATTTTATACATCATACTTTTGTTCTTAACTTTTTAACACTAATATACCATAATTTAATAACAATGTTAAAATTACAAATATTTTAGGTTTATTTCTAAAATTCTGTTATGTTATAACTGCTAAGTATATACTTATTGATGAGGGTTTGATCAGTTGTAAATAATTATAGGTAGGATTTGGACTTTAGTTACTTAAACTTCATTTTCCTCCAAAGTGATAGTTTTTCTTTCTCTTTTAAGTCATTACATATAATCTGAATGCTATCATTGTTGATGTTGCACAAATTACATTATATGGAGATAGAAAATGTGAATGATATTTGTATCTAATGTGGTATGGTTTATGTTTTTGGTCGTGTTGGTGAGTGAATATGTTTAACCCTAGATTACTACTCTTAGTTCATTGTTACGTGATCACTATTCATTAGTAAATTTTACCACTTTCTGTTTTTATTTTTTAAACTTTACTATAGTGTTGACTATTTTTTATATTAAATCCTCTATTGTTTTTAAGTGTTTTTAAAAATATTTAACAATGAACTCCTACATATTTTAACTGTAAAAAAAATGTCTTTTACCACCACTACAAGTACGTTTTAAAAAAATAATTAATCTGGAAAAAAAATCGAAAAAAATATAAATTTTATTTTATTGGAAAAATTAATTGGATATTCATAAAATACATCATTTATAAGTGTTTAATTTATATAAAAAGAGAAAAATGATTTACAATAAGTTCATTAGGTAGAATACCAAAAATGCCAAAATTAGAGTCCTGTCTTCACTGAGAATCACATTCCTTGAAGTGATTAATATACACTTAGTAACTAAATCAAACACTTTGAACTCTAAAATCACTATATACACAATAAACTATTTACAACACTAAAAAACTAACAATATAAAAACAATAATTTACAAAAAAAATATTCAAACACTTAATAGTAAAAATTTCGCAAACACTATTCTTTCGTAAAATATACGACGCGAGCTTGAGTACGGTAATAACTTTGAGCTTAGCCGAAGAGACAGTGGCCTCTATTCACAATGGCAGGAAGGTAAACAAAAAGACAGAGCATGTCCGTCTTTTGTCTACGAGTTCTCCGAATTTTACAAAGGGCGGGTCGTAATTTTTACGAATGAGTAGTGTTCTAGGGTTAATTGGGTGATTTCCATGTTATGCATATATAATCTTATAACGTTGGAATTTCGGTATTGCTTTAATGGGATGTACATTTTTAAAAGTACCAGTTATAAAATATGTTTAATTTTAGTGTTGGAATTGTTATAGTGGTCATTAGTTTCCATTTATTATGTTTTATGTACATATGTTAGAATTTATATTCTAATTGGTAGTGTTCCATTACTTTTGATATTAACTTATTATTTTACATTGCAGGACTCAACATTCGAACGAGAAAATCATCATATTTGATGCATCATAAATTTGTTATTGTGGACAATAGTTTAGTGATGACTGGATCGTTGAATTGGACAATGCAAGCAGTTTGCGGCAATTGTGATAATTTGATTATTACTAATCAGAATGAAATTGTGGAACAGTTTTGTGAAGGTTTTAACGAGATGTGGGACAATTTAAAGACTGAATGACTAATGTATTTATAGACTTTTTACAGTGATTACTAAGTGTATTTTTAAATTTTTTTAAATTCGTTTATATAGAAGATATTTTAGTACATATATTTGTTTATATACTATAAATAATATGAACAAGGAAAAACCTCAAACCACAAAATAACACAACTACACAAAACTGTATAATGCGTTTATATTACCTTATGTACATTTCGATAGCTCTGCTATCATCTTCAGAGGTACACTTCAGAGCTAACGGAATGTACATAACGCAATATAAATGCATTATACAGTTTTGTGTAGTTGTGTTATTTTGTGTTTTGGGGTTTTTTCCTTGTTCATATACAGTCACCACAGTGATTTGTTTACCATAAATAATGCTGAGTAAAATATTTATTCATATATTGGAACACATTGGAGCTTGTGTATTTTATTTAATAAGAAATTGGATAGATCATGAGTAACAGGATACTATTGTTCTGGATTAAATTTTGTGTGGTAGGACTCATAAGGGTTTATGTATAAGGAGGACTGTCTGAGAGTCAAGTTTAATACAAAGTGTGTTTGTGAAATAATGGGACTGATAAAATAATTCTTGTTTATTTATTTGTATCTCAATTTTAATGATTGTCCTTTTTAATATAGTTTCCATTCGCACTTACACCTCAATGCAGTCTTGTTTCCCACTATTCAAGATGTACAGCAGTTCAGTTTCCATCAGCTGTTTTAATTTTTAACACATTTACTGTTTTCTTTACAACATTAACTGACTTAAAATCTATTCCTTTAATTATAGATTTCACTTTAAGGAAAAGAACAAACCAAATGTTGCCAAGACTGATGATTTTGGAGGATGTTTCAATGTAGTAATGTGTATCACAAAAAGAGTTGCCTGGGCAAGTGTATCGTCCTGATGTAGAAAGAAACCACTTTCCTGCCTTTTTAGTCAGTTTATTCTGAATATTTCTTTCAGTTTTGTCAAAACTTCCTTACAATGCTGGCTTACTGTTGTGTCATCTGGAACCCATTCTTCAAAAAGTATACAATACAATTGAGCATGGCTTTGAATTTAGAAAGCTTTTTCATTCTTGATGACATTGTTTTCCAATGTATCGAGTGTCATTTTGTCTCAGGATCTAACTGGAAGTTCCAGGTTTTGTCGATTTGTTTCAAACGGTTACGATTGAATCAAGTGCCTGGATCGAGGCAAAGTAAATTTCCTTATGGGGTTCTTTTGGTCGGATGTGAGGACCCTTGGAACTTTCTTAGCACAAACTTTTTTCCTGTTGAGATGTTTTCTCAATGTCTTTGTCAATGATAGCTTCAGCTATCATTCAGACACTGAGTCTGTGGTCTTCTAAACACAAATCTGGCTAATTTATTCCGTTTTTGAAGATAAATAATTCAAGGGATGCTGTTGTTCATCACTGAATTTTTGTACCATTCAAACACATATGTACAAGACATGCAGTTTTTCCCCATGACCATTTGAAAACATTACTCCGAGAGTGTTGATGTTATCATGCAGGTTTAAACACATCTAATATCTCTCAATCAGTTCTCACTACTTTCTTAGACAGTCTCATTATTTAATAGACACAGCTCGTATCTCTGTTCAATCCTTTGTCTTGGTTTGATTAATTGTAAATGTCCAAAATGTATTACTATATCTGTAAATTAATTAAATTAAGTCATTGTACCATGTAAATTAAAACAACTCCAAATGATGATGTAAAGAAATTTGTTCAATAGAAAATAAATATCAGGAATATTATTCAAACGAACGATTGATTACTACGACACCTAGCGGCAAATTTGCGAAACAAAATTAAAATGGCTTAGATTACAAGATTCCCGACCGAATAATATTAATAACTAAACATTTCGAAATTTAACATTAGCCTAACCTATATCTAATTAAAGCCTAAACTTCCCAGCTATCTGTAAAAATAATAATACTGTGGTAGAATGACGAGAATAAAAGAAATCGACACAAACAAAAGCGAAGTGTCAAGCCTAGAAATGTCCGTGTTGGAACAATAGTGTCAGCAATTACAATTTATAAGAAAACGGTAATAGCTACGACCAAACAAACCTGGCCTATGTAAGAAACAGATATTTTTTTATATAAAAGGTCACCTGAGATCATATCTAAACCCCAAAATAACTTACAATCTGTATAAAACCAACGAAAGTCCTAGTTAAAATGGCGGCCGAGAGAAAATAAGTGACAGATATTTCACTGACAACCAAATAACATGATTGGAGAATGTTCCATAGACATTGCGATGCGGGAATTTTCAATTAGATTTAGATTAAAACCAAGATATATGTATGTTAGTTGTAAGACGGCCTTTTAGCTTTAAGAGGAGTTATTTGGATCCCTAGTATGTCTTCAACAATTTAATTTATAGAATTAGAGTCAGTAAATGTAAATGAGGTTATTAACAACTTCTTGCTTAGTAAAAAATAGGATCATATATATCATTTCATTAGTGTCCCAAATCCATTATCAATACAAAGAAATAGATGTACAAATATGAATCTCTATGGATATTCTAACAATGGAATTTTTTTTTAGTTGTTGGGAATAGCTGAAGCAGGCAATACGTTTCCAAGTCCTGCTCCCGTTTGAAGAAATTTAAATAATGCCTATGTGGCCTAATTTTCATCAACGTTAATATCCACAAGTTAAAAGTGGAATAAATATAAATCATATAAACTGAATATGTATATCTGTACCAAGAGTACAGCATAAACTTTCTGAACAGTTATAAGCTGCAAATTTTATTCATTTCATTTTCTTTTATGCCATCAGCTAAAACTAATTCTTTAATCTTTCAATTTCATGTCTTTTGTATTAATTGTGTATTATACCCACTTCCTTGACAAAAGCTGCACCGACCCGATATCCCGAGATATATAGACTCTTGTGCTAAATAAATAATACCCCGAGATATAGACTCTAATTAATTGTGATTTCATTTATGTACCGGTATGTGTTATGATAATTCCCCGAAATATATAGACTCTTACATTATTCAATTGATTCCACGATATAAAACTATAATTTCAATTGTGATTATTTTTATTTTTATTGTTATTTATGTGTAATGACAATTAATTCCTCGAGATATAAACTTTATTCAACCTTGATAATTGTTTCATGAGATGTGAATATTTTAAAATATCATTAATTTTGTATTTAAGACAAAAGTCTTTTCCTATCAACTGATCAACAGATTTCATTGAAGTTTAATAACAATAAATAACTTGTTATATTGTAGTTTGTATTCTTATTTCTTAAAACAAATGTGTTAGAAAGTAAGACAAGATATTTATCAATTTCAAAGTAAGGTACAGAGTAAAATTCAAAGCTATAAATTCAGTAGCACATCTATTTAGAATAAATTAGAAATGAAGTAAATTATCTGGAAATGGTGCTGGATGGAAACTTAACTTGGTGGAGTTACATAGATAATGTATAAAACATTCAATTATACCACAAATTTACTTCTTTAGATCAATGTGCCCATCTAAACTACTAAACTAAATTTATTTTGGACTCTTTGTAATCCCGTCGGGATATATATATATATATATATATATATATATATATATATATATATTTAAACTGATCTAGTTAATTCTATAATTAATACAAAGAGTCACATTACTCAAATTAAAAGACAGCGGCTTTTAAAACTAAAACTTTTTATAACTTCGAAACGTCAAACGATTTTAATACTTCTAAATAATGTTTTAATTTTGATCCAACTTTGTTATAAAATGTACGTTTTCTCTGAAATGTCAAAATTATACATGAGAATATAGATTTCATCTTAATCGTTAGCAAAAAGTTGATAAATTGTTAATTCGGAACTACTGCACAAATTAAAAAATGTTTTTAGTTTCAATTAGCGTTTAAATCATATACCAGTTTTGTCAGCTGTCATATATATATATATATATATATATAATATATATAATATATATATATACTGTTGCTGAGAAACTAAAAATGGTGCATAATAAGTCATAATATCTGGATTTCCTTTTTTTCAGCAGCAAAAAATAGTTATCTCGGAAACTACTCCAAAGTTTTTAGTTACATTTAGCATTCAACTCATATACTATCTATATCACTGAAAAAAATAAATGTTTTGAAGTTGAAATATAGAGATGAAAAATAAATCTGAAAAAATGGATTTTTTACTTGTCAGTATAATAAGTAGTTCTAATTACGGAACTACTGCACACATTTAAAAAAAATTACTGTATTCAAATCAGTAATCAATTTTGTCACTGATAATTCATATGTTGTCATTATTTCATTCGATTACTTTTTATTCCTTTAACTTCTATGCCAATATATATTTCAAAATATTTTATTATAAAGTTTACCAGTTATGTCCACCTCTGGATGAAATTGAATTTACATTATTTTGAAGTAGGTAGGCAGTACAGGCGAGTGATGAAACTATCTTGTTAACAGATGCATAGTAGCAAAGAGAAAGTTTGTGCATGCACAGGACAACCCGTTCAGTTGGTTTTATGTCTCTGTGTGTAGTGTTTGTGTTACGGCGTTTCTGAAAATATTTCAGTATATTTTCAGTGTTGTGTAGCTATTGTCTCCAGGAATGTCTGGGCCATCATCGTCACATCACACACCATCAGCGAGTAAGTCTGTAAAGAGAAAAGTGATCCACAGCCAGAGCAGGAAGATTATTCATAATGTTTACGATTATATGAAAAAAGAAAATGACAGCAAGTTAAAAATCTTTACAAACTAAAGTAGCTGCTGCTTGCGGTGTATCTTTTAGTAGTGTGAGGAGAATTATCAATGAGCATACTAAAACGTCTGGTATAACATCTCCTAAGTTCACTAGGTACCCCAAGAAAAAAGTGGACTAGAAAAAATTTGAAAACTACATTTGATGATTTCGACTTATCTATAATCCGCAAGACAATTCATGAATTTCATTTAAGTGAGGGTGAAAGACCTACTCTAAGAGGAATACTACATGTATTAAACAATAAAATAGATTTCAAAGGAAGTATATAGTGTGTCCGTAAGGTTGTTAAAAAATTAGGTTTCTGCTGGAAAAATTATTTTTATATGTATCACAATGCTATTAGTAAATTTTACTGTGTAAATATTTTATGTAAATAATAAACATGTTATTTTTTGTTTTATTTTATATCGCAATCACTTATTATTACGCCTTTACCTATAAATTTTTGTAATCTTACATAAAAAAATCACTTGAACAAGTTTTGCAAAAATGTCGTAAATTGTAGTCATACTAATCAGTACTAAGAAAATATTACCGTACTAGCAAACTCGTAATATGTAATTTAGTTAAACATAATCGCTTCATTCTCATACTTTTCAATATTACATAGGCCTAAGATTAACATTTTTTATTTCGACATTTTGATACTTATAAAGTTATTATTTTAGTAATATTATAAACAATATAGGAGAGAGATATGAAGCATTATGTATATTCATTTCAATTGTATATTTAAATGAGTTTCCCCCCCTTTTAGTTTAAAGGTGAAAAATCTCTCGGTTGTCGCATAAAATTAAAAGATTATAACATAAATACTCCTAAACTCTTCAATACTCTAATAGCGTCAGGGTTGGTACAAGAGTACAACTCTAAGAACAAGAGTTGGTAAGAGAGACTCGATTGGAAAGATTAAAGGAACTTTTAACCCAAAACTACTTGAAGAAAGGTGTAGATCCAGCTAGGATCCTCGGGTTTGCCACTGCCATACTTACTATGATTGAGACTCTGAGGCAATATATTTAAATGAATAACAGTAACTAGTAGCCTTTGTTATTTTTCTATTTAAAAAAAATAGGAAAATTTATGTTAATATTTTAGATTAGGTTTGAAGATCATATTTTTATTATTAACTTGTCTTTATCATAGAAAATAGAAATCAGATAGAATGGATGAACCACTTAATTTTTCTGACCCTAAATTAATTTAAACTAATTTTTAGTTAGGTGTATAGATTTCACTGTCTCACATAAAGTATAGAGAATGTTATGTTGTGAGAGTTTTTCAATATATGAAAACTAAAACTACACCTCAAACCAAAAATCAACTTCTGACTTATCACAGTAATCACGAGGCACTTCAAGTGTTCTCCTTTCAGAATGTTATTAAATTTTACTCTTGCTTCTCCTCTAGTACTTTCCTGTAATATTGATGATCTTTTTTTTGGGGGGGAACCAATCTGGTCCTAATTTGGCATAGTGCAAGAGGTTAGATAAAACATCTTCAAAGCTCACAATAGATCAGTCTTTCATTATAATAAATAGTGGCATCCTTCAAATTCGGTCATAGATAATCATACTGCTAAGCTCATACCCTGTGGTCTGGTACTTTCAAAATTCTTGACTATGTTATCCCGGTGACACGCAAATAATGATACCGTGAAAGAGTATTATTATTGTTATTGTATGTGTGTTACATATTTTGTTTAAATATAATTACCTGTATTCCTTGTTGGACCTACTCATGTCATTTCATGCTAGGTTTTGTGCAAAAATACTTATTTAGACATCCACTTTTCATGTGAAGATATGCAGTAGCGGCCGATGGTTAAGGGCAATGGGAGGGCTCTGTTTTATTTTATACACGTAAGGCTCTGTTTTATTTTATACATGTTATCATTCACTTAACATTCACAATCACAAAGGGTTAAACTTAAAAACATAAACAAACAACTCGTGTGAGTGGCGAGACACTATTTAGAACAGTTGCGCCAACTTATTTTGCCCATCAAAAACAAGGTTTTTAGTAATGCGGAACATCTAATTTATGGTGGCTGCACTGACTGATGTCTGCGCGCGCAGCTTCGGACTCTGCCCTAGAAGCCCATTATACGCTGTGTAAATGACGTCACGGCACCCTCAGCTCTGTCTGCTGCTTGCCCCATATGACTAAATGCAATGAAACTGGGACGCTCTGGCCACCGTCCGAACTCCAGAATACATTCGTCAAATATTTTATATTGTAAAACTTCCGCTACAAATGATGGTGAAATCCATAGCGGCAATTCATAATTCATTTATCTCCAAAGAATTAAATACATATACTGTAGGTATTTACATTATTAAAATAATATTATCAATGGGGGGGGGGGTCCGAGAGTCCTTATGAGTAAGCCGCCACTGAAGATATGTTTGGGGAAAAATTATTTTAACCTTATCATTTTCCTTGTCTCCCAGGGGTTCTAGTTTTCTGGGGGGAGAGCTGTGACAGTTTTTTTTAATATATGAAAATTAAAACTACAAATCAAACCAAGAAACAACTTCTGATTTTATCACTGTACCTAAGAGGGTTCCAACTTTCACTAATAGACTGCACGATGGGCCCCTTGCTTAGGAATGCTTTAGAAAGTTCTGAAACGTAACTTCAATTGAACACGTATAAAGACATTCCACAGCTGATATAGATGGAACACTTTTCTGCTCTAACTAAAACCAGTTAATACTAGGATACCACCATAACAAACTACCAACATCTCACGATGGCAATACACTGCTTTGTGCAATCTTAAATTTAAATACAGTAGAACCCCTCAAACTCGACATTCCGTCAAACTCGACAGGGCCAGTGACCAGGAGCGTGGGATTTCCAAGGTCATTCACTGCATTGTTTTACACTATGTGCGCCTGCCAGATGCCGGGAGGTTGAGGCTTGTCACTTTGGTTTATACAGCTGTGAGGGTTGCTCCTTTGTCTAGCCACTTTCTAATCCTACTGTATATTAAAGGCCAAAGTTAAAGATAAAGGGTCCAGGTAGACCGGGACAGCCCTAATCATGTGTTGTCAAAACGTTCATATTGTTGTGAACCCAAGCGCCTAACCACCCGGATGCTACCGGTCATTAGCACCGATTCCATTAAAGTAAGCGGCAAGTCTTTTGTCATAACAATTCAACGGAGCGTCGTAGAACTATGATTCAAGTTTTTAATAAAGGTCTTAATCAGGTGAGAAAAATGACCCGACTCTTAATTATATGCGATCAGCAGTTCAATTTATAGCATTTGTATTGGACCGTGTTATTTCCAAGAATAGTATTATTTCCGTGTTTTTTACTGTAAATTTTATTACAGCATATTAGGATAGGTCTTTTTAGTTTACTGAGCCTATTGTACAAAGCCAATACTTTTTAAATCTCATTTAACCCATCGATAAATTTCATTTTAATGTGTGATTGAACACACTATTTTTGTTGTTGTCAGACAGGGACTTTTTTGCAATAAACGTGTAATCATTGACAATCAATAAATGTACAGTTATTTAAAGTTTGAGTATTTGTTGCAAACCCTAACCATTAAATACCAAAGTTCCCTAAAACTCGACAACCTTAAAGTCCACATTGTGTCGAGTTTGAGGGGTTCTACTGTATATTGCAATATCAGTAAATAATATTACCTTCTGAAATTACTGTAAATTAATAGAATAGCATTTTTACAGTTTAAAACTAAATATTAGAGACTGTGACCTCTGACCAAAAATATAAGTAATTATGTACAATACAAGGGCTGCGAACAAAAAAACAAAACTATGCTAAAGACCGTAGGTGCTTGGTGGTATTCCATTTTAATAATTAAAACAAACACTTTTTAGTATAAACCACAACTTTATTAAAAATTTACCGATCATGGTTTCGCTAGTTACAGCATTGTCAATGTAGTTTACCATGGTCAGTAAATTTTAAATAAAATTGTGGTTTATACTAAAAAGTGATTGTTTTAATTATTATTCCATTCATGTAAACTACCTTGACAATGCTGTAACTAGTGAAATCATGGTCAGTAAATTTTAAATACAGTTGTGGTTTATACTAAAAAGTGTTTGTTTTAATTATTCTGGCTTCTTAATAAGAACTTCAGACCATTTTCCTATATCTATACCTTACTTCCTAACAGTAATTGTTTTCTCTTATTGTCTTTACAACAGTAAGACTAATGAAGATGGGGTGTAGTACTGTAGGAAAATAATTAGTTGAATGTAAATATTTTTTTACGTGTATTCTAAGCATTTTATAGAAAAAAGCTTTGTATAAAATATGAAGGCAGTTGAAACAAAAGAAAAGTATAAAACTGATCCTTTCAATCAATTGATTTTTTCATCTAATATTTTAACAGGGTTCTTCCATGATGAGTATAAATACTTAGTTAAATATTTAAATAATATTTTTTAATGGTACCACAAGTTTTTGTTGTATAATCATAAAGTTACATACGTTTTATAATTTTTTAAACAATAAATATTGAATATTAATAAATTTTTTTGAACATTTTTGCAGTTTTATGTAATTGTTAAAATAAAAAGTGGTAAAAAAGCTACTATAATAGTACAGTAATGCTGAATGTGGGCTGTCTGGCCACTTAGAGGTAACTTGCTTTTTGCTTTCCGTTGGGTTACTAGGAAAATGGATCAAGTTCAGTTCAAAAATACACATAATGGGGGAAAGATCTTTTTAGTGTTGTATTTTAAATTTTATATTACTTAAAAAAAAATAAATTAAGTATGTAAAAGTAAATAACGGGAAATATATCCTAATAATAATATTCCCTAGGCGCCCACCTTGGATGGAGTTTTATGAAACAGCAAAATTAAAAAAAAAAAATTATTTTAAAACAGATTTATAGTTTTAGTAATAATAAAATGGAAATGTTATTCCCATAAGCATTAAAGTATGTAACTATTCCCTTAGTGTTTATTTCTTAACTCAATCCGAATGTGATATACACTGGAAGTACTGTTAATATTTTTATGGTGTACCACATTTCTTAAATAAATGTATACGCTGTTATTAAATAAAAGGAATTGATAATATCAGAAAATAAAAACAAGGAGCTTTTTAATTCTACCTTTCAACATGTTTATAGTCATATGGTATTATTTTTGTGTGTTATTTTCATAAATTATACATTTTTGATAAAAAGATCCAGACCTATATATTTAGCTAATAATATTGTGTAATCAAGAAATTCCCCGACTTATTTACTTTAAAATCTCATTACAGAGTAACTACTCTTAGTTCCACAAATCATTATTTCCTAACTATTTATCTATTGAATATTTTCCATGACTTCACCAAAATTCCATTAATTTTTTTCAAAAAAATCAAATTCACTAACTTTTCCCAGTCACTAGCCACCCTGGAGGACCATGACATGAAATATTTTGTAGTAATTTATTTATTTTTAACTTTATTTTCCATATTAGTAGTTTTAAGACATTGGTAGAATTCCAGGAGGGTGAGGGGAGAGTATAGCAGAAGGTGGCAAAAGTCTAAATCCATCCTAGAAAGTAATGAGAGACAATGAAGATGAGTGAATTGAAGTTATGCTAAAATCATTATCATGTCATGGATCACAGGAATAGATGAGGATTATAAATAACTTTAATAGTTTCATATTAATAAACCACCATTATGTATTTAATTATAAAACAAACATATAGTAACTCTTTTTTCCAGATGTTTTACTATTCCCAAACATGATACTGAAATATTTTAATATATTTAAGTTAAAATATTAATGGCAACATTTAAGTTTATTTGAAATTAACATAACAGACAATAAAATTCTTACATGTAGTTTGTACACTTATATAATATATACCATTGTAATAAAAGACAGAGAGAACTGTTGTTAGTATTCCTCGTGAAATTAAACTGCATGTTTTCCAACTGACTTAATTAATTGAGAATCATGTTAACGGACGCTCATCACCACGTATAGCACGATACTTAGTTAATTCATTAGGGAAGACGTTGTTTAATTCCACAAGCATGAGTGCTTTAAACTTTCGATAAGCATCAATTTTCCCTTTAACTTGCTCATTTTTTGTTAATGCCTTTTCAATGCAATCTTTGGTATAAAGTTGAGGGTTGCGGCCATTGTCGATGTAACTATAAACAAAATTAATACATTTTTAGGCACAATTCATTGACAACTTTTTTAATAGGATAAACAACTGAAATTTGTTAAATAGTGTCTAAACTTTTAGACTTGCATCCAATAAAAAAAATTATATGAGTAATATTAATATAAAAGCTTTTATAAAAAATTATCAGTATCCAATTTGTTTGGTTTAATTAAGCAATGTCAAAACGTACAAAATAAGGTATTAATTGACCAGAAATGAAATGTTATTATTTTGAAGGGATAAAATGACCCAAAACATATACGTAGACAACTTTTACACTTTTGTTGAATACTAAATTACTAATGTCAATTTTAAAGATCATCAAATTGAATTCAAATTTAAAATGTCAACAATAAACAAATTATTTTTGTGATATATCACACACAATTAATTTCATATTTGTGTCACCAACGCATTGTCTGACCGTATTTGTAATTAAAGTCTTTTTAAAACTTATTTATGTGAACAAGTTTTTTTCTAATGATGCTTGAAAAATAGGTGAAACAGGTATGGAAAAAACTGTCAACAATATAAAAATAGTAAATTATAAAACCAATTGGCGGAAACATAGTATATATGCACAAACAACTACAGCTTTGTATTCATTACTTACTCAAACACTTCCAATGGGACAGGAACATCTTGTAGTTGACTTCTTAACTTATCTACTTCTTGTAGGCCGTAGACCAAGGATTGTCTGAAAATAAAAAAAAATAAAAGTGGTTTTATTTTTTCTACCATGCAAAATCACAACAAAAATATTATAAGAATAATAAAATAAGGTAAAACTCTTATAAGTTTTATAAATGGTAAACCATAAAATCAAAAGGAATAAAGGAAAACGACAACATTTGTGTTCACTGAATCGTGAAAAGCAGCAATTAACATTGCTTTCATCAAATCTTCTTCTTTTTTTTTAGTACCGGACATGTGCAGTTAAAATGGTAGGATGCAAATTTCATTTTTCTTTTAATATGTTTATAATATATAAATAATAATAATTGTAAAATTTAAATAAACTAACATAGCCTAAGTTGTCATATATGCTGAATATCTGTTGTGTAATTTATAAACTTTATACATTTTGATATGTTTTTATGGATATATAACATAGAAATTTGATTAATTTATTCTAAGGTGGCATTCTAAGTACAACATTCAGTAGCCTATTCGTGAAATATAATTTATGCTAAAAGCTTTATGATGAAATTTTTTTCTTTTAATTTATGATGTCCAAAGATAATATTTCCGAAAAAAAAATTGGCTGAAACATTCTAATCATAAAAAAATAAAAATAAAATACTGAAAATAACATTTACTGTACTGTTGAAACACTTTTAAGCAAATGTAATTTTTGTGAGATTTTGTGTTAGTTTTATTCTATCTTGTATATAATAATATATTATAATTATATTTTGTGAGAATTCTCTAAAGTAGGTTGCTTTAATTTTTAATTATAAACTCTGGTTGAACAATATAGTTTCAATAATCTTTATTAAAGTAATGAACACATGCGAATTATAAATATTATATATCACAAATAAGTAGATCATAACAAGACAACACAGCAAAAATGTATGTGCATTATATACTTTTGGAATGGTGAGTAGCTGCTGAGTGAATGAGATGTGCATGAGCACAGCAATCATGGTCAAACCTCAAGATATCCTGCGTTATGAGTAAATTAGATTAACCCACCGTTGTGATAACAGTTACCACTGTGTTTTTGCAAAGTATTCTAAATCGGCCTTTTCTATAAAAAGTATTAACTAAATATTGAAGGTTTACAGCTATAATATAGCCTAGTATAAAATCTTACCTAACTTTTTCTAGATATAAAATATTCGTAAAAATAGAAAACTCAAATCATACAAATAAAAATGTTTATGAAATTCATTCAGTACAAACCTTACTTTGAAAAAGAAATTTTAGTATGTAGTTTACTTTTTTACTGAAAAAACTGAAAATCAAAAGTATTAAATACTGTACACATAAAGGGTTATGTACAGATAGCAATAACGTTTTGGAAATTCCATATTAACATCTACAATGGTTACCTTTAAAGTTTATAAAAAAAAGACAATTTATTTTTAAATCTTTAAAAAGTTTATTTAAAATTATAAGACAGTGTTAATTAAGAAATAAGACTTTGACTACAATTTAACCATCGTTAACCTCTCACCATATTAACCATTTTACAATTAGGCCCTAGACTTATTGCTAAACTTTGAAAATTTATTACAAAATTCATATTGAAAAAATTAGCCTATTAAAGGTCCTAGGCATAGAGTCTCTAAATGAGTGTCATTATGGGTTGACAAGACAACCAGGGTGTTAGCTATAATTTGTTATAAACTTTCAAGTAACCTACTCCACATATAAAGCTATTACTGTAGGCTCACAGTAAAATAAATTCATTCATTTTGATGGCAAGAACATATATTTAGTTTGATATTTCCTGAAATAAGTTAAGTCTAAACTAATAATAAGTGCATAAGAAACTATTTCATTAGGCTACTCTAAAATAACCATATTAATAAACAATTAAAAAATCTAAGCTAGCTTTGATCTATTATGTTGACTAAGCCTATTAATAAAACATTAAAAATCTTACATTTTTTGGTTCAGTACATTTTGACCTTGTGGTTGAAAATCGCCAACTATAATTCGAATTTGTCGAACATTTTCTATAAACATTTCTAAATGTGTTTCCAAATCCACCAAAGTCGAAGAGGAAGCCATTTTTCTAAAATACAGTTGGAAATGTTGGAATTGGAATGAATAAGAATAGGACTAGGGACAACTAAGAATCTGTACTTTGCACTTCTTTCAAAGATCATAAACCATAGCATAGATAGGTGATGAAGATTATAGCATATAACTCTCTGCCCCAGCCCCAGCGCACAGATGTTTAGGTAAATGTTATACATTAACTCATAATGAAATTATATAATATTACGACATATTATTTTACTTTTCAATTATTTTTAAAATTGTTATATACGTCAGGTAGGTATTCGTTGTGTAGGCTGAATAGATATAGATTTAGCAGGAAATTATTAATATGTTGTAGCCATCGATTTTAAATAAGCGCATGCGATTCGACTACTAATACTGAAAAGTGAATAGAAATCTAAGAATATCTATGCGCAAATCAATATTTATTTTGCTTACAGCTGATTGGAACTTATGGGCAGAGAGCACTACGGTTTTAACCTTACTTTAAATTTTCAAACTTTATAGATTTTTGCTTCAATTTTGATTGGAATTTTAAGTTTTAATATGTCTTGGACCTTTACCTAATTTTGTTTACAACGGTAAATAGTGCAAACATTGTTTTGTTTGTTCTTTATTTGACCTCAAAAAAAGTTTTTCAATGACAACTTCTTCTCTATGCTTGTTATGTTATCTTAGTTTTGTAACACCAATTTCAAATTTATAGTCTTTACATTGTGTTGATAAGAAAATGGCGAAAATCTTATCTCTTGTTCATGTAGTATCTTACAATTTCTGTGTATTAGGTACACGATTTTTGAGCTCTGCTTCTAGTGGATCTAGTCCAGGACATGTCCTTTTAGGTAGGCCTAATATAACACTAAAAATAAGATTAATTTTGTACATATATCTCTGAAAATATATAAATATGTAGTTTTAATAGGGATCTGCATGATCAGCTGTTATGTAATATGCTTTATATGCTACAAGACCATGCCAATGACATTTGTTGTAAATTGATACTTTTATGGTTGGCAATCTTCCATTGATGGAATCCAAAATATTTAATTTGGTTGAAATCTCATAAAGGTTACAAGTAGTCAAAGATAGGTTTCCCAAATGGACCGAAACTTGTTTGGATATTTGGATGCAATGGGATAGGATAGATTAGGTTTTATACACAATATGTAGACTGATTAAAATAGAGCACTGATGCTATCAGTAGTCCTTTCATTGGTAATTCTGCACAATTACTTGGTCAACCCCAATTTTTTTCATATTTTACTACGATCATAAGGACGTTCTCAGAAAGCAAGAAACATAAAATTTAAGGCCCGCAAGGCCATCTGCCGAGCGATAAGAAGGTTCAAAGTCCACGCGATAACAGTGGCTTGCGGGAGACGCGTGGAAGGCCAGTTGTGACAGTACCGTTATATAATTATATATAATGACAGGTTTGGCCAGGTAGCTATATATATAGGCCTATATATATAGCTACCTGGCCAAACCTGTCATTATAGGCCTGTAGAGATGTATGTGAAACTAAAAAAAATAGAAATTACCTCAGTAATCTCCGGGTTCAACGTCCTCATCCAGATGGCAACAAAACGACAAATAGTTTGCTGTGACAAATTATGACTCTCAAACCACGTATTTTTATACTGCGACACGTATTTTTTACACTGAATTTTGACCTTTTTTTTACTACTATTCACTGACTCGATTCTATTCCAACAGTTAAACGCGTGTTTTTCTTCATTTAACGTCATCGACCCGCCACATGTTGGACACACTTTGGTACGTTGCAAAACGCCGTGTTCGTACAAAAAACGTGTTAATTTTTCCCGATCTTCACTTAAAACCGTGAAACTAAGTACCGTGTTCTCACACCCGTCACATAAAAGAGGATTATCGGAGGAACCACTAGTCATAACGATACTGTCACAACTGGCTTTCCGCGCTACTGCTGCAAGCCGCTGTTATCGCGTGGACTTTGAACCTTCTTATCGCTCGGCAGATGGCCTTGCGGGCCTTAAATTTTATGTTTCTTGCTTTCTGAGAACGTCCTTATGATCGTAGTAAAATATGAAAAAATTTGGGGTTGACCAAGTAATTGTGCAGAATTACCCTTTCATTTTATATCAAGGCAATACTAGTCGTGCCCAAAGCAACAACCTTCTTAAAAATATAAAGGCATTCAAATTATATTTTATGACACTTAAATGAAAGAAGTACTTAAGTTACACATAAGTTTAACATTAAAAATATTTCTTGCTTGCCGAGTTTTGAGAAACTTCTCTACTGAATATTTATCAAACTCTTACAAGTAAACTATGAGCTGTGTTTTAATTTTGGTAAAGATTTACTTTACCTTTTGTTAGATTAAATATAAATATATGCCAAATTTATTTAGTACATAGGTACCTTTTATTGAAATAAGTAATATATATATAAATATATATTTAGAGAAACTAGCCCTGCTTTGATAGCTGTTTATTTCTAATAACTTCATGCAAAACCTCAGTCGCTCTGTTACTCTTTCTTATACTTTTTGTAGAAAAATCAGGCCTTCTGATACCTTTCTGCTACCTTTTTCATACAATTCTAATGAAACTATTGCAAATCCATTCTATTGCTGGGCTAGTCCTATATATTATTTATTCATCAATGTATTTCCCCAATTAAGTATACGATTACCATTCATTTCCTAACTATGTAGTCACACTTCACACACAAATACAGCTGGACAAAACAAAATCAAGTCATATGTAATTTATTCATGAAACCTACAAGCAGAATAATTACAATTTTAGTGATACTGACTGTATCTCACACCAAAATAAGTTATCATACGTAATCTAATCATGAAATCTACAAGCAGAATAATTACAATATCAGTGATACTGACTGTATCTCACTCCAAAATCAGTTATATGTAATTTAATCACGAAACCTACAAGCAGAATAATTACAATTTTATTGATACTGACTGTGTCTCACTCTAAAATAAGTTATCATATATATAATCAATCATGAAACCTACAAGCAGAATAATTACAATTTTAGTGATAGGCTTATTGACTCTATCTCACTCCAAAGTCAGTTACAATTGGTTTAAGACAACTAGGCATGTTACCAAGAAGTCATTTTATGTACACGAAACAACAGAAGATGATGTCAGTCAATGAAATCTCATCTTGTTAGAAATAGAGTGTTTATTGTGAAAAATTTTGATTTCTTTCATTTGGTGAACCTTTTTAACATTAATAAGGTGTATCTATATTTTTTAATTAATTTTACAGGTGGTGGAACAGGTTTTATTGGCAGTGCTTTTCAGTATTTATTAAAGAAGAGAGGTTATGATGTAACAATAATATCTCGAATGCCAGGTCCTCAGCGTCTCACATGGGTATGGATATACATGTAACCTAATGCTATATTCTATATTAAATGTAACCAGAGTATGTTATAGTATCTGGTTAATGTAGTCTGGTTTTTCCTTTTACCAATCAGCTGATTTAATTCCTCTTTGATTGCTTATAAATAAATTTTATATATCTTGTTTTGGACTTTCATTATAATATTTTTACTGTATATTGGAGAGAATCTATTATGATGGAGTAAAAATTGATATTTAGTGTTTTATGAATATATCCATTTTAGTCTCCCCATGTCCAATAAAAATACAATAATTATGTTTATCTATATGTCCTTCCGAAATAGTTTGAGCTATTTTGTTCAGAATTAGTATTATTTGTGTATTTTTATTCTGTAACTAAAAATAAATTACCATACGGTATCTAAAAAGAAAAAAAAAATCGTATAATTTAATAATTAAATATCTTGGTTGTATATTACATAAATTTTGACATTATTGTTGAGATTTTAACCATATTTCAATGGTGAAAAACAAACACAATATTTTGTAAATTCTACAATTTTATTGAGTCTTGCCGACCATGGTTTTGCCAGCAACGGCATTTACAAGGGAGCTTAACAAAGACATTGTTAAGGCAGCCTTGTCTTTGTTAAGCTGCCTTGTAAATGCCGTTGCTGGCGAAACCATGGTCGGCAAGACTCAATAAAATTGTAGAATTTACTAAATATTGTGTTTGTTTTTTCATTAAAATGGAGTTCTACCAAGTACCTTCAGTCAATAGTGTAAATCGTATATTTCATTGGTCTTTCTCAAGGACTTCATTTTGTTCATATGTAAACATTGAAGGACAAGTGAACCCAAGGACTGGAGCTATGGTCCAACTTCCCTATGTGAAAGGTAAATCCCTACAAGGAAAATCTCACCATACTTAGTAAATATCTAGTATGCAATAGTTTTAGTACAATTGAAAGTGTTAGACAGAGTGTGAGATCCATAAAATCAAAGATCAAACATGAAGACGAAAGTGTTTACACGGTGCATGTAATTACAGGAAAGTATATGTGGGAGCGACGAGTCGTAATCTGAAAACTTGGGTAAACACATTTGAGGTGACAAAATGCAATTGTATTGAACATACAATGTCATCCAACCACATGGTTAATTTTTATCAATCATAATTTGTTGAAAGAGTAGATCATTATTGGACTTTAAAAGTAGAGTATGTCATGTAATTAAGATTATAAAAAGTCCTGATAATATAAATATAGATAAGCACAAAGTTTCTTCTAGCATTGATGCTTTTTGATTGGCCTAACGTGAAAAAGTCTGGGCAGGACTATAATGCCTCCAAGCGCCTTTAGGCATTAGTCTTGTTTTAGTTTTGTCAGGTGCCATATCAGATTTCTTGAGAAAGATCATTGAAATAAGGTTAAAATGTTGGTAATTAATATCAAAACTATAACGCAGCATATAGACCAGAATTCCAATTTTAATAACTACAAGGCTCACTAGTGCTAATTTGCCGAAGAGAGTGTAAGCTTTATTAAGAAACTCTATTCAGTTAAGTATTTAATAAATTTCAAGATAGACACATACAAAACTGCTTATAAATCAACACAAGTGAGTAGAGGCTCAATTTATTTAGACTTTTATGCATTAGATGGTTACACATAGCGGCATATTAGGTTACAAAATGCTTACTTATATTTCTGTTTTTCAAAATAATGTGATATTTAAAAAACACTTGGAATGCGAACTAATGTAATTTTCATGCCAATGCCATAGATATCTCTCCGAGTGGTCTAGTGTAACATAAAGCACTATTTTAAAATTTTTATATTTAGCTGTCAAAAATTTTAAAAACAAAACAAAAATTATATAAGGAATTTTTTGTACCTACTTTTCTTCCGAAAAAAATACTTGAAAAAAAAAAGCATTTTGTCTAGTATGGATCAAACTAGCTATTCCCATTGATAACCTCCATGATTTGTTGGTTTCCACTGAAAAATTTGGCTGTGTTAGTAATTGTTGAATTATATTCTTAACTTATTTTATGTTGGAGCAGAATTCCACATTTCACCATTTGCTACTATTTTTTATTTTAATGTTAGCGTTACTTAATTATAGATTTTTATTTATTAAATAATAGTTTAGAAGCCTACAAATTGTTTATTACAGTTTGATATTACAAACAATGGATTGCCACCTGGTGTCACAGCGGTTGTCAACTTAGCGGGACAAAATATTCTAGATCCAACAAAAAGGTGGACTCCTGGTTTAAAACAAAATGTCAGGAATAGTAGAATCAATACAACTTTCAATTTAGCGCAAGCTATAATGAAAGCAAAAGACAAACCTGAAGTATTTGTCTGTATATCTGGTGTAGGTAAGTGTATATATCAATAACTTATTGTTTTTCTTTCTCTTTTACTACGAAGAAAGATTTATTTTTGCTTAACAAAATTTTGAAAATATTTTAATCTTTGTTTTTGACGGAATTTTAGTTTTATACTGATCTCAGTCTCTAGAACAAAAATCAACTTATAAAATCAACTCTTGTCAATGGAGTAGACATCTTCATTAAATGTACAAATTCTGTTTATTCATTTCAAAATGGCGGCCACTTAATTGTTGATTATAGTCCTGTAAAGAAAGCGAGGGATTTGTCTAAAATAACATCACAACACTGTGTTATTAGAGATAATTAAAGATAATTTTTTATATAATTCATGACAAATACTTGGATAACAATTTGTCGTCCACTTTAAAAATCAAGATAGGCATAAAACATTTCAATAAACCTGAGGGGCTCACTTGTAGTAAGTACAGGCGTGGCAACCCTAAGGTACTCAAGCTGTACCTACACCTTTCTTCATGTAGTCTTTGATTAAATCCCTCTTTACATCTTTCCTGTCAGGTCTTTCTTAACCTTGTTCTCTTGCAACCCTGACGTTATTGAGTATATCAAGGGCTAAGGTCTTTAATATATGTTCTTTTCTTTCTTTTTTTTTATCAGGCGATGATGAATGAAAGGTTTTTCACCTTTAAACAATAAGGATAAAGCGATTTTCCATGTTTCTCATTACGCCACTAGAATTTAATATTAGTTTCTGTCTTAGAGTTCCCAAAAATTAGTTAAATGATCAAAAACAGCATTCAACGTTTAATATAGGATTATATGTATGCTAATAATATAGCACCATTTTGTTAGTAGTTGTTTTGAAAGTAGGTTATTTTTGGTATATTATGAAGAATTTGTTATTAAATAGATGAAACCCAAAATATAATTTTTACTTTGAACGGGGCTGTGTATGATAATAAGAGTCTACTATCAAATGAGATATACAGGGTATTTTATGAAAAAATGTATAGAAATTCAGGATGAGTTCTACAGGTGAAAATAATGAAAAGAGTTCATATGAATATACGTCTGGAAAAATTTTGTTTTCCGTCTGTCAGCCATTTTTTGTGACATTATGTCACATTATTTTAGTAAGATTATGAGTTTAAATTTGGTATGCAGTTTGTTTATACTAAGAAAGAGAGAAAGAAGAACTTATCACTTGGGAGGAAAAAGAAGTCTCCGTGATAGAGAAAAAAAAGAAAGTTTTGGGACATTTCTTTTTTTTTTTTGAGTTTTACAGCGAAAAACCATTTCGGTCATTATCGCCTACATTTCTATTCAAAATTTCCAAAGAGGCAGCATCATAGTTATTAAATATTTTAAATAAGTAGCTAAAATCTAATATTAGAACTTAGAAACACTTTTGAGCACACTGTGGCAAACCTAAAGATTAAAATCAAAGACTCAATACCATAATTCATTAAAACAATATTTTATTGTTTATTAAGATAAATAGATCTTGTTTTATTCATTTAGATTATCCAGCCAAAATTATCCAAAGAAAATTACAACTCTCTCGAAGTTCATTAAAGGCCATAATACACAAACTCAAAATTTTGAACGAAAGAACTTTTATTGTTCTTAAATACCATATTTGTAAACACAATTCACCATTAACTTAGTATCATATTCACCATCACTTATCCACTTCCATCACACACCTTTAATTAGTTTTTAAGATATCGCATATCCTAATTATTTAGATTAAGTTTTTATAGTGTTAATATTGATGTTGAGAACCCAAAAGTGTTGTAAAAATAGTCAAGAGTTACAGATTATCGAGCTTTTGAATTTCGAGATTATTTATATCATTTTAATTTCTGCTCATTTTATATCATTTCTAATTAAATAATTCTACAATAATAATGTTAAATAAATAATGTTGTTAAAATACATACACGTTTTATGATATATGTATACTATTTATAGAATATCATTATTTCCAGTTTGGTTTTAATGAACCTCAAAATGGTTATCTTTTTACTTAGCTTTCTCTCAATCTACTTTTTGCTGAAGTTACTTCAAAATCTATGAAAAAGGTTCAAGCTGTTTGTAATTTAGCCTGAAGTCTACTCTATTTTATAAACTATCGAAAGCTATTGAATGGAGTAATAATAAGTGGGTGAAACATTGTATGGACATTCATATACAAAAGAACCAAAAATGTCATTCTTCGCCATTACCGTACCCGATAAATGTTATGAGAAACCACTGTTTTTTAATGCAAATACCTTAAACACATTTTATTTCTATAAGAAACTCAACATCAAGTGTTTGATCAAAAATCACTTTTCCTACACTAAATATGTCTGAGAAAGTTAAAAGTGAGTTTTATCTATATAGTGAGACAGAGTTTATGTTGATAGTAAAGTGTTTACTGTAAAGAAATAAGAAAAACTGAAACTTTTGCAGTAAAAGATATAGTAACAACATATATTGGACATCTTGTAGTTTTATTTAGGTACTAACACATTTGTTTAATTACAGGTATTTATGAACCGAGCCTTACAAAAGAATATGATGAAGACAGTGTACTTGGTCAACCGTTTGATTTCCTATCAGAGCTGGCCCAAGAATGGGAGAATGCTTCTTTGCTAAAACAACAAGATGTGCGACGAGTTGTAATACGATCAGGTACTGTATCAATTTTTATTGTACAGTATGTGAGGAGTAGCTTGAACTATACGGTGCATGAGAGAGAGGGAAACTGACTAATAGAGGGGAGAAATATATCTGGCGGGGAAGTATTGTAAATTTTACTATCAGTGCTAAAGAAATCAACATTTAATTTATCTTTATTAAACAAATATGTCTAATTAAATGTAATGAAAGGATATTCATTTCATAAAATAATATGTTTTGCTTCTCACTGATAACTGCACTTCTGAATTGTGCAAACTATAATTACATTTGTGTATTAAAAACTCATCTGTCGTTGACACATTTACATTAGTTAATTCTAAAACATATTGGGGTATTTGTTTATAAAATTTCATAACTTCATTATTTACATTGGAATATAATTTGTGTTCTATTATGTCAGAAATTGTGCTTTATGTTGCTAATAAGTAAACCAATTTAAAAAAAAATACAATTTGTCTAATATAGATATTGCTTATAAATTTTTTTTTTTAGGTTAGGTTAGGTGTCACTTCAAGCTTTTGGTTTGGTGTGAATCGAATGCACATAACCATGTATATTACTGCTAGTTTTTATTTTCTGTATTCTGCTAAGGTTTTTGAATACTTAGATGCATTTATCGGACTCTTCCATTATTAATAAATTTCTTTCACCAAAATTATTTTATTAAACATAAGTTATGGTCCAGGCTCTTCTATTAAAATCTATCGTATCTTTTAACACTTCTTGTCTATTATGCATTATTAGAATAACCTATAAACTAAAAACCATGGTGCAACAGCCCATTGTAGGACTATGCTTGATAGATGACTTTACATCAAGTGATATGTAGTCAGTATATTGAATTCTTGTTGTCATGATTCTAGCTTTTACTACTAATTGTAGTTCCCCACTTTTCCTCATGATACTGGGTCAACATCAAATCTTTTTCAAGCCCCCACAGATAGAGATAGGTAAAAACTGGTAGTGATAATTAAGTCATGTTGATTATTGCAATGTTTTGTTTATTTTTTCTCACAAAATGTTTGCTTCCACATAATTAAAGTCACAAATTTCGAAATAATTGCAAATATATATGATTAGTTAATACATTATTAACAATAAACAATTATTTGTTTTTAAAATAATTTTATAGTCTGAAGCAAAAATGGTCAAAACTATCCTGTCTTAAAAAAAGTAGTTATTGGCTAACTTAAATATGAATAATTTTGAAACAATTTATTAGAACAAAGTGTCCGCACCGAAACTCAATAGGTCCCTGTGCCGTACTATGGTATATTGAAGAAGTAGGCTATGGAGGTCATCAAAACTTCAGCTCTGAAAGAGTACAAGAGACGGTGAAGAAACATCTCACGTTTTAGTATTGACAAACTCTAACTCTAATTTCATTTCATTTCTTTATTTAGTTCTTTAGACAAGTTTAGTCTCTAGTTGCATAAGAGAAGTCAATACTATCTAAATTAAAGTTATTTAGAACAATAAATATAACCATAACAACATGTAACAGATAGCACAGTACAATTCTATTAATCTTAATTGCTGTCTTATTGATACAATAAATAATACAATAGAGTATTTTTTTTTTTCAACAAACATATCTATAATTTCCTATTAAAAAGATGTAACATAACCAAAATTCAAATAAGACCGACACAAAAGGAAAAGAAAGATAAAGGAGACATTACAACACAAATAATTCAACAAAAGATAAACATGAGGTTGCAACAACATGTGACATTTATTTGTACCTCAATTGTCCTGCCAATTGTGGCCGAGAAACTTCTCCACTGAGTAGAAGGATCCAGAAAGTAATAACCTTCTCAGACTATATGTAAAGATTTTTATATGATCTCTCTAATCAAATTATATCTGACCTTTCTCATTAGGCAAGGGAAATATAAGGATGATGGTATTGTTAGTTACAGGACACTATCAACTGAGATAACATATGCATATTATAGACAACATAGTTACAGGAGAAGATCTACAAAATTAATAAATCAGAACTATATAGAGATAAAAATGTTCATGTTTCAAGTTAAGGTTAAAATTTTTTTTACCTAATTCTTTAGAGACTGAACACTAAAGACACTAGCCAAGAAGACTGGGGCCTATTTTGTGGTCTTGTCAAGTATTTATTTAAAGTATTATACAGTAGAACCCCTCAAACTCGACATAATGTGGACTTTAAGGTTGTCGAGTTTGGGGGTTGTCGAGTTTTAGGGAACTTTGTTATTTAATGGTTAGGTTTGTAACAAATACTCAAAATTACTGTAAATAACTGTACATTTATTGATTATAATAAATGATTACACGTTTATTGTAAAAAAGTCCCTGCCTGACAACAACAAAAATAGTGTGTTCAATCACACATTAAAATGAAATTTATCGATGGGTCAAATGAGATTTAAAAAGTATTGGCCTTGTACAATAGGCTCAGTAAACTAAAAAAACCTATCCTAATATGCTCTAATAAAATTGACAGTAAAAAACAGACAGTCCATTAAATATTTTTAAAGATTAAAACAATTTTATATAAAAAAAACATTAGAGCAAAGTTAGCATTGTTTGAAAAAACTTTTGATCGATCTTTGTTTTTCATTTTCGACTCGACGTCTGACAGCTTCATCTCGAAATCGCCGAAGAAAAAGAATGTCCATACCTGTTAAAGGTAAAGTTAAAGTTAAATTAATATAATAGGAAACTTACCGTCACCAATAGTCAAGCGTAGCGTTATTAAATTAGTTGTTTAAATAACGCTACTCTTGACTATTGGTGACGGTAAGTTTCCTATTATATTAATTTATAACAATAGTCGGTATGGCAAAAAACATAAATTGTGATTAAAGTTAAACGGTCCAGGTAGACCGGGGCAGCCCTAATCCTGTGTTGTCAAAACATTCGTATTGTTGTGAACCCAAGCGCCTAACCACCCGGATGCCACCGGTCATTAGCACCGATTCCATTAAATTCTTGGAAATAACAAGGTCCAATACAAATGCTATAAATTGAACTGCTGATCGCATATAATTAAGATTCGGGTTATTTTTCTCACCTGGTTAAGACCTTTATTACAAAACTTGAATCATAGTTCTACGACGCTCCGTTGAATTGTTATGACTAAAGACTTGCCGCTTACTTTAATTTAATGACCGGTATCATCCGGGTGGTTAGGCGCTTGGGTTCACAACAATATGAATGTTTTGACTACACATGTTTAGGGCTGTTTAGGGACAAAAATTTAGTAAGTGACATTAGTTTTAAAATTATAAAACAGAATTGAAAATTCATTATTTTTCATTATCAAAATCATTATCCACATTTAATTCACTTTGTAGTAAACTATCAACTACATTTGTTTTTAAATCATCTTCAAAATGTTGCTTAATCATGTTTACAAATTTATAAACTCAAAACTCATTATAAAACAATATATAAATGCATAAAACATAATTTAAACAATGAACTAACCTCACAAACAAACGACGAGTTAACTAAGCAGAGTATAATAGATTAAAGCCATTTAATTTAGTTAGCTGATCGTTGTTGCATAGTAACTTAAAGTGTAACAAAATTGTGTATTTTACTCCATTACTACTCATTTTTTACACATTTCTACGATTCTTAAGTTATATTATTTGAAGCAAATGTTTACAGGAGTTATTTTTGGGGAATAATTGAAAAATATTCTGAGATATGGCCAAAATATGCCCACAAATACTATTTCATTGAAATTGGTTCATGTATGTGGGCTGTAGAATACTGACAGACACACAAACTGACTGGATGTACGTTATGACAAACACATATAATTCTAAAAACCAATATTTATGGACTAAGAGATCTCGAAACGGATATATATATATATATATATATATATATATATATTCACAAAAAACTCAATATAGATTTTTTGGACCTATCTTTGTACTATGTGTATGTGAGAAAATTAAAATATGCAGATATTGACGGAAAAGTTTGCTTATTCAAAATATGTGGATAGTTTTCTATACTCTACAAGAATTCCAAAAATGTCCTATGTTCATGCAGTGATTTCGTATAATAAGAATATTTGGTAATCCTAACAAGTCGCGGTTGAAGTTAAATCGAATAGCAAACTTCTACTGTATTATATAAACATCAAATTAAATCTGTTATTTGAACTGTACCTTTGTGATAGACATTAAAATTGAACGTGTATAACAAAAATGTTGATCTTATATAAGTGAATTACCTGTTATGCAGGAGTTGTCCTAGGCCGTGCTGGGGGTATGATTAAACAACTATATCTACCGTTCTTCTTTGGCTTGGGAGGACCTATAGCAAGTGGAAAACAATATTTACCTTGGATACATATAGCAGACATGTGCAATTTACTTCTCTTTGCAATAGAAAATAAGAACGTCAAAGGTGTCCTAAATGGTGTTGCACCTCAGGTTAGTTACGTCGTGTTTTGTTTATTTAAGCGACTATAGTCTTGAATTTTAATTAATTAATTAGTGGATTCATATGAAGATTAACATAAACAGACAGATTTAAACAGATTCATTGGAGAACATTTTATGAAAGGTATTTTGTTCTTATGTTTTAAATAATTTATCAATTCAGTGACATTGGTACTTATATGTTTGTTGTACCATTTAACAGTTTTAGGAAAAACATATTATTATTTTTATGATGTAGTATAGTTTATATAGCCTAATCTCAGTTTAAAATATTCAAATAATGATGAAGTTATTAATAATGTTTATCCATTATTTATTTATAAATTTTTTAATGTTGATCATAAATAGAATCATTTTTTTAAGTCATTCTGAAAATGCTCATAAATTGAAGTAATACTTATAAATAATAATCTAGTGGCAAACCAAGCCTAGCTCTGATATACGGTTAGCACATTGAATTATCATTGTCAGTCGTGCATCAAAAATTCACTATCATGTGACTCAAAATACTTGATTGTTGTTTTTGTGATTTTGGAACGAATTAAAATGCAACATTGAGAGATCTATTATGCCCCCTTATTTGAGGTTGTCCAAACTGCTCAAATTGCATAGTAGAGGAACCATCATTCTAGACAGATAGTGCTTTTAGTATTATTGGATGTGAAAAATATTTTCATCTTGTCTAGATGGTACATGTTGACTGGCGCTCCGGGATATCTTCGGAACACCAGATAACCTGCATAGAATGGTTAGTAGTTACCTGGAAGACTGAGTTCTAATCTATGATACTAAAAAGAGACCTCGCAGGAAGGTGGTCACAGCTAGGGCTGCTCAAGTGTCAATTCAGACCCCAATTCTTTGGAACGTTTCCTATGATTAGCATCTTGGCTATGGATGTGCTGGATAACACCTTTCTGGTGGGTTACGTCTGACATCACGGTAGTGAGGGGGGATTCTGAAGGAGTACAGCAAGATTGAACCAAGTCATGAGGGAAGTGACCGGATGGATAGCTCAACAGGGACTCTGCCTGGCAACCCAGAAGCTGGAGTTATTACTATTAACAAGATGACGAATACAAATGGATATTCTGATTGCTCCACAATGCATTATGGTTACTTGGGGTTAGTCTATCCAACATTGGGTTAACTAGTGAAAATGTTCTCTCCCATCCCAATCGATGTCTAAATTTCTCTATCTCATATTGACCAATAACCACTGCAGATAATCAGCTCTTAATTAGTTAATAATAAACTTAGTAATGAGTTGATATACTTACATTTAATTATTAGAAGTAACTGCGTACCTTTAATTTGAAATATGATTGGTTCAGGCTATAGGCCTATTACTACCTCACCCATTTATATATATTTCCATGGTATGACACATTATTTGGCCTTCCTGAGATCTCGGGAACCCCATTAACCAAAACCTCACCCATCACCATAATTTAGAATAGTTGCATTAAAATTTATAAACTGAATAAATCGGGAGGTCTTAGTCTGGTTCAGTCGAGCTGTCGGCATAACACATTCTATCTAAAAGCCTGGCTTCTACGTCATAGGCTTTCTGTCAGCAGCTGATCCACTGCTATCTTAATTTCTGAAGTATTGGCAATCTGATTGATGAATCTCAACACGCGATCGAAGATTCATCAATACCCAACTGGAATACCAACCTCTATGAGTCGTTGGGATGGCTATTTGTCAGAACACACCACAGAATTTTGTGAGGTTTGGATACAATGTGAACAAGAAACTTGGGAAGTATCTGGATACTTGATTAAGCTAGAGAAACACCTTATATAAGCCAGGGTGAAAGCTATCAACGTGACCGATAACTTTAGCTTATTAAAAATATAGGGGGACCTTCTGCAATTAAGAGAAATCTGTTGATGTTGGTTATACTCTCCATTTTGAAGGATGGATGGAAGATCTGGGGAGATACTTTAAAAAAAAGAACTTTTGCAAAAAGTTAGGCTCTATTCAGAGGAGAGGTGATTGAAAGTGGTGAGTTCATACAGGACTGTTTTCAGAAACAGTGCCTGTTGTACTGGTGGTCTCTGACACACTGCCGATAGATATATTGGTGACTGAAATAATTACATGTGATTAGAGAAAAATGTCCTATTAGAGAAAAGGTTGTATTTTCTTCTATAATATTAATTCAGATATATCTGGGTCGGGTACATCTTAGAGCGATTATTTAATTCAGTGATGATTTGCTTATCTAGGAATTAAATTAATTTAATAGAAATACAACAAAATATAAGACATTACAAAATGTATTGTTTGTTATATCATGTTTTTGTAGATGTCCACAGCAGAAGAAATAAAATTTAAATAAATAAATAAACCATCTGTACTCCCAGTGGCAAAATAGTTGATCATGATAAGATTGTGTACCTTCTTGAAGTAATGCAGTAAAACAGTTTCGAGAAGGACATGTCTGGATGATAGGAGTTGTGTTTTTAACAGATAACCCTTTGGCAAGATCTTTAGCTTTAAGCCATGTATGTGTGTACAGTTGGCAGGAAGTCGCACACTAGGGTCGTATAAAACATTTTCACATCTGGAGGGGAAAAATCGTGTCATACCTTTTACTTCTACTCAACTGGGGAATTCCTGTCTATAGAATCCCCTCCACCCCCAACTCCTTTAGTAAATGCAGCTAATGAGATGAATCAAGGGCATGTATCCCTGGGAATCAAAGTTTGCTAGTCACTTGTGCAGTAATAAAACTTCTGGAAATGCCCATTGTTTTCTGTCATTGAGAAAAGTTACGGGTTACGACAAATCAAACTCGGTTCTCCCAACAAACACATTTTCATGTCATCGTGGAGCATTTTGGTCACATGATCTTTGGGTGTATGTCATACAATGAATGTGGTTTATGCAGCTGATGAATGATATTCATTTAATGAATTGTTATAGATTTTAATGATTTATTTAGTTCCTAATAAATGTTGTCCAAACTTTATATTAGATTGTTGATTAAAATAGTGTTGTTTAGTTTATATTGTGAGTTTTTATTGTTGATGTATTTTATTTTCCATGTAGATAATCACAAATGAAGTATTCACAAAGGCTTTTGCTCAAGCTTTAAGGAGGCCTGCCTTTATCCCACTGCCAGAGTTTGTAGTTAATCTGATGTTTGGTAAAGAACGAGGTAAAATAATGACTGAAGGACAAAAAGTAGTGCCAAAACGAGTATTGGAATATAAGTTCCAATATAAATATCCTGACATTACGAGTGCTGCAAAAGGTGTATCTAACTTTATATACTCTTCAAAGAAACCTTTGTAGGTTTAGTTAATTAATTGTTGTTTTAATTAGGTATAAAGTGTTTGACTGATATTTATTTGTCATTAATTTAAGGATTGTTAATAATAGAATTATGGCTGTTAAGTTTGTACATTTATTAAAATAGTATTTATATGTAATTAAAGCACACAAATAATATTAAAGTTGTTATAATAAAATAAATACATGTTCTATCGAATATTTGTTTGAAGCCCTTATTTAAAAAAAATCACGTAGCTTAAGTTAAAGCACAAGTAGAATCTTCGTGCACTAATTAGAAAAGATTAGGACAAAAACAACTATGAGGATTCAATTACAACTATTTTCTATTGAGTGTTTCATTTGTGTAGCATTCTAGTGGATATTTTTAGAACTATGATTAAGCAAGAAATGAATTGACAACAATAAATCATGTGAATACCACTATTCTGAAAACCTGTTACAATAAACAAGTAATGTTGGGCATGATACTCAGAAGTCTTAATATTTTGAATGTCTAGTCTCTTTTTACTAAACTATTACAGTACTCAATATATTTGCAATCCTGGTTTGTATCAGTAGAGTGTATGGCACTTTTATCTTCTATCCAACATGATTTGTGTATTTGAAAACAAACAGTTCAAGCCTCAAAGGTATTATCTGATTCAATTAGCCTTAAATATGTATTCCCGCAGTGATCCATATTGGGACCAGTGCTGTTTGATTTGTATTAAACTGTCAATGACTATTTAAGCGTTGGCAACCTAATCCAGCATACAGGTAACACAACTCTCTGTTTTAAACTCCACCAACTACATTAGGTGGAATTAAATGCATTTATTAAAACCAATAATGCTTGCCAAAATTTTTAATGACCATAATCTTATAAATTGTAGTAAGACTAAATGTATGCTTTTTTAATTTAAAGCATGAATTCATGGTCCTTAATGATGAAGTACTTGAGAAATTTTCATCAGTAAAATTTCATAGTATTCTCATTAATATGGGAAGATCATACTACTAGTGAAAAAAAAAAAAAAAAAAAAAAAAAAACTTGGTTCAGTGATCTTGTTAAAGACATTGTCATGGTATTGGTTAAAATCAATTTTGAAATTATACTTTGGTCTATTTTCATAAAACACACATATGATGTATCAGTGGTACATTAAAAATATGCAAAATTATGTTTGAAGAAGAATTTCAGTTACCATTAGTAAATTTCTAATTTAAAATTTTTAGCTAATGCAAATAGCTTCATTGAAATGTTGACATAAACATATGAAATGTCTATTGATCCTATACATAGAAGTAAATAGCTCATTATACATAAATTTTAACATATATAGGACGATTCAAATTGCACAACAATATTTCGGCGCTGATTCTATTGGTAAAAATAAGAGAAAACCTTTATATTAATATATATACACACACGAAAACTCTTAATTTTTGAGTTACGACTAATAAAATATTTCACCCTGATTTTTGCTCTAAGAGTGAAATGATCCCATAATTCTTGGGTGTCTAAATTAAGAAACTAGTTTTGTGTTTTTTTATCTAAAAAATTGATTAAAAAAAATAAGACTGAACTGTAGCTCCATTAATATCAAAGATATCCTGTAAAGTTGTTGTTATCTAGTAGGCTATTCAGGTTTCTCTTTACCACAGAGTGGGTGGGGGAGAACAGGAACGTGGATAGCAGAGGCTAGTGTTTTACCACAGGAGCTTGGCACAGTATGGTTAAAGTATAGAGGAATTTTCATTCTCAATCCCTTCTTGTTTATACGCTAGTAGAACTACCCAGCAAACTCCTGTCTTTAGCTGTGCTGCTTTCTCTTTGTCTTCCATCCCAAGAGTCTCCGGCCCTATGTGGATTTTAATTTATTTTTGATTCCTATTATGTCACAACCTGTTTTTATTTTCAAGGAGGCACAGCATATGACGAGGGCTTCAGGTGTACTACTAAGTCAGTTTGAACTGGTTTCAAGAATCACAATATCGGGGCAAATGCTTGGAACAGCTATTTATACAGTTTCCACTATTTTATTCCCATACCAGTAAACCAATGCGTTTCCAACATACTCTTTCACAAGGAATCTGTGCAATTTTAAGCCTGATTTTTAATTTTCAACTTTGTTGTTTTAAAATTGAAAATTGACTTTAAAAGATCCTTATAAAAATTAACAATGGTGAGAGGTAAGCATTTTATATGGTTTAAAATGGTCCACATAGCCCAATGTAATAAATATGTATAGGTAGCTAATGACAATACAAAGTATGTAATTGGACTGCTTTTAAATGTTTACCTGAGAATTTTCCAAACCAAATATTTTAATGGATATTTTAATAATTTCTTCCTATAACAATTTAATTAAATGTGAGCACAATATGCTAAACCACTTTACAAACTAATTTGAGCTAACCTAACTAAAACACTTTATTTCAGCTCTCAATAATATGGTTGGAACATTATTTACATTTCTTCTAACACTAGTAATGTTTGAATAATATTAACAACTTGTGTATACTGTAGCTTCCGTTAAAATTTGACTAATCTGTACATCTTATTCCATTGGTCTGATTTCACCGATGTTTTTTTTCCATATCTCAAAAGAATTTTTAAATTAAATTTGTAGAAAATAAAATTATCAAATTTAAAAATAAAATTAACATTGTCCACAAAATTGTATTGCTTTTACAGCCAAAATTTTGTCATAGCCAATATCTTATCTATCAATTTTGAAAATATTATTACTTTGATCTATTTTCATGGCAACTAAACATATGGAATTGCTTTATAGTGAAACTTCATAAAACGGCTGACCTAGAAAATCTTTCGTTTGCAGAAGCAAGCAATTAGCAAGCTTAATTGGGCCATCTAAATTCTTGTAGGGGTGCACTTAAAAATTTGGGCATCCTGACATTTTCATATTCTAGAAATAATAATACATTAAAAATTAAAAGCCCAACAGTTTATAATATTTATAAGCATACACATAACACTCAAAATAAATGGATTTATGAGGATGAATGCACAGTTTAGCTTTAAGTAAAAAAGCTCCTTCTAAAGCTGGAGTCATCTTCATGAAAAATCTCCCTAAAGAGTTTAATGTAATTTCGTAAAGTCAGTATAGTAGACCCTCATTAATCCGGACAGTATTAAAAAATAACAACGATAATAAAAAAAGCTAATGAAAAGATAAGTTGTGAACTTGTCACTTCACTCTATGCATTAGTGGTGATTACCAGTGGTAGGTTGATCTATCGTGACTTGAACAGTAAATGTCTGTTGTGATCATTGGAATATGTGTTCACCAAATAAAAATATGGGGTTTGTTTAATTAATATGGATGAAAAATGATTATTTATGAAAATTTATCCTGAAATTCAATGTGGAAAAAGAAGGAATTGTTTGAAAAATAATTCGGATGCCTGGAGATTAATCCCCGGATAAAGCTGTTTTTAAACGGTTTTCCCTTCAGGCTGTAGTAAAAAGATTATATAAACATTTAGGCATTCAATGTCTGTTTCTTTTCTACAGAGTGTTTTAATTTTTAACAATACAATCATTTTGTATGTTATTAAAAAAAAATCTGAACTTTCAGTAATTCAGACAACTTAGAGCCCTAATTAGTCCAGATGAATTAGGTTGTACTGTATATTTAAAAGCAAATTAAAAAAGCTGCTCATAGTCAATGCCTTTTATTCGATTGATGAGTTTTTTGAAACCAAACTAAAATTTTACAGTTCCTTAGTTTATAATTTAATGTTACAACAGTCGGTACATGATGGAATTCCATGATAATGGAAATAAAGATAATAAAACACAATTTTTTTATTTTGTACTATCCACTTTTTATTAGTCTAGCCGACCAATGATTTCGCCTGCTAAAATTAACAAAATGTTGAGAAGTGGTGTATATAAGATAACTTGCAAAATTTGTAATTCATGTTATGTAGGTCAAACAGGACGTAATTTTAAATCTAGATTAAGTGAACATGAAAGAAGTTGGCGGTTTGGATATGAAGATTCCAGTTTTTCAAATCATTTAAGAATACATCAAGTGTCTGATTTTAATTCCAGTGTAGATTTTAAAATATTACATTTTGATAATAAAGGTAGGAAATTGAATGCTTTGGAGAGCTTAGAAATTAAAAGAATAAGATACTGTAACCCTAATTTAGTTTTAAATGACCAGTTAGATTTGTATAACTCTCCATTAGTAAAACCTTTAAAAGTTATTTGTACTTAGAACAATCAACTGGTTTTCCCAATATGTATTGTTCCTATGGTCATTGCCCAGGCCGGGTATTTCCCCAACCTTCCATTCTTTGTATCCTAACTCCCACCCTCTAGTTTTAAGGTTTTCTTTTCTTCAGTCTGTAATACAGCCTCGTCAATGCCTTAGCAGGCGAAGCCATTGGTCGGCTAGACTAATAAAAAGTGGATAATACAAAATAAAAAAATTGTGTTTTATTATCTTTAAACATGGAATTCCACCAAGAACCATCGGTCTCAACAGTAATGAAAATAATGAGATGATTATTCAATTCCACAAAACAGCTTTAATTGTGACATATGTTTAGTTGCTTGAAAATGCCTAATGGCGAAACATATGTCGCAATTAAAGCTGTTTTGTGGAATTTAATAATCGTCTCATTATTTCCAGTTCTTTAGTTTACTGTTGGTATTGATATTGCCCGATTATATTACTGAAACTGTCATTCTTAACTATTTTCATTGTAGCTTTTTACTGTTCTTTAATTGTTCAATGTTGTCATTATGGCATATGGTATACAAATAACATAATTTTGTCCAGTGCAGAAACTGTGTCTGGGCAGAACCCATTGGTTAGTGGGGATCCAATACAAACATCCTCCTCAAATCCCTACTCTTTATTCTTCATGTGGTTCGGGAGGACTTTTCTATGACTTGTACTACTTCTCACTCCCGTGAAGGTGTATCTTTCTTGATCTATTATGTCATTCATTTTTCACCTTAAATTACCTCTACTATGTCTTCATTTTCTCTCTTTTCTTCAGTTTTCAACCCAACCGTAAAGTGTAGGTGTTGCATGGTGACCTCTCACAGTATTTAGCTTTATCTTACCAAGCGGGGCTCTGGCCGGATGGACAAATTGTAGTTGCTCCTGGATAAAGACAAAGAGAAAAATGAAAAATAACAAGTTTGTATCTCACAACTTAACATGCTGATAAAAAGAAGCATGTTATGATGACTATCAGCTTGGGGAGTACTCCTCTTTGTCGAAATTTTATCAATCATGGGGATATCCATCCCCATATAATAAACCTAATAGAGGAAGACCACTCAGGTATCTTACTCTTGCTAGAAGAAGCATTCAACAAAAATGTCAATACAGAGCAAAAAGGCATCAGAAACATGGAAAAGTATCTTTCTCCTCTTTCTAGGACAAACTGGCATTACAAGACCCACTTTGAATAAGCCAAAGTAGGGTAGGAGGAAGATCTAAGTAAAGATAAACTGAAAATGCTGACTGGATTTCTATCTCTGGGTATAGTAGACTCTGGGAACACTTTAGAAGGATTGGAATAGAAAATAATGGGACCTGCAGATTCCGCCAAGAAGGGGAGGAGACCCACACTATCTATTAATCAAATCTGGTGCAGTATAAGTCTGTGAGGGTATCAGATTGATGTAGAGGAGACATCTACCTCTAGACCCCTTTCATGTTATGGTCTTCCTAAAGGAGTTAGGGTTAAAGCGGCTTCTATAGGCGGGAGTTCTGTAAGCGGGAGGTCCTCTAGAGATTGTAGAACATTTCTCTCCTACAACACAACAACTACTACTTACCAGGGCAGGAATAAATAAATGACATGAATAATTATATACTAAAATAAAATAATGATTCAGTCAATAAAACAACTTTTTATTTGACATTTATATTCACAACAACTCATATATACATATTAATAGCAGATATAACAGTTATATATAATATATAACACAAGTGTCAAATCACTTGATAAACTTCACAACACTGACATTTACGTTTGTGTTTGAAACAGGTAGTGTTAGAAACAAGAGTTAGGTAGGGAAATTACTAAACATAGCCCAGTAGAATGGATATAACATTCCTGGTAGAGTTCATCTTTATAATTGACATTTTGCATTACATTTGTGTTAATTGGAACAAACAATTAAATTAGTTTGATATTTGTTAATATTTATGAGAAACTAAAATATATGAGTACTATTTGAAACCTATATGCATTGTTTAAAATTATTCAAACTTATAGTTTTGAGACAGAAAGTAGACTATATATAGTTTAATTCTTTTGTCACAAATTACTTTACATGTAATATAAATTTTTATTAAGAAACTTCATTACATATTTGTAAAGAAAAGTTTATGCTCACATAGTTTTTTTTTTCTAAAACACAAACAAATTCACAACACTTACATTTACATTTGTGTTTTAAATATGTATTGTTAAATGGCCTCTCCTTGACTTTACAGCTCAGAAGAGCCTATGCTTTATAGATGGCTTTTTAGTCCAGTAATGTGTGGTTAGTACATCAAATTCCCACCACAATTAGTTTTTTTTACTACTTTGAAATTAGCTTTTATTATATTCAAATATGTTAACATGTTACAATTTGTATATAATGGAAATAGTAGTTTATAAGCTGTTTTTCATTTCTTATATTTTTTTCTTGATTTTTCAGTTAATTTTTTTACTTTTTTAAAGTTAAAGAGGCTGTTTTAATTTTTCTCAATAAACTCATTCATTAAATAGTTTCAAAATTACCAAAATCTAAAAATAACACAACAAGAGGATATTTTAGAAATTACATTTTTTCAAAGAAACTAAGAACTAAGAAAGTTAATGTTAAATATATTTTTTGGATATTAAATGTTGAGCTTGACTTATGAGAAAAATTATTCTATAACTATTATGAGTTATAGTTTGATTAGTGTAGCTCATGTATCACTGAAGAGGACGACCTTGTCGTTGAAACGCGTCTGATACTTGGGCGTATTTTTTGTGAGAATTGTGTTCACGTTTGTTTATTATCCTGTATATTCTTTGGAGTTTCTATAATCATGGAAATAACAGTTTTATCAAAATGGTCAAACAAATGCCTTCCTCTTATGAGAGAAAAGTAGTTTAGGTCGATCTTTATCACGTTTTTAATAATTTTTTTGTTGTGGTAAAAGAAAAAAAATTAATGGAGCTTCATAAAATACAACTAGAACACTGATGTTGTTTGTGAAATAATAGACAAATTGGTTTAGTAAATTGGGATGTAGAGGTAAATCTAGATGTTGTTTTATAGACATTGTCTGAAATTAAAATTTAACAAGGTTTTGTTTCCCTACATTTTGTTTTTTATATTATTGCCTGTCATTTGTTATACAACTATACTCTAATAGTAAGAATTGATTCACATTACTCTAATCATTAAAAAAACTGTGTATGTATGTGTCACGGATATTGAAAGATAATGCGAGTCAGAGTACAATATGTTTGACCATAGATGATCAGACCCATTACACTTATAACCAAACAAATTTTTATGAAATGTGCATTATCTGCCGCCCAATGTCTCTCCATGGTTGGTGACTACACAAAATTAATATTTGTACATTGTGGTATTGACATATAAGCAATTGTCTACTTCCATGGCTGCCACACAAGTCACCATCGATGATGTATATGGTCACTGCAACAGTTGCTTAATTTCACCCCCCCTCCGACATCACGACATCATAAGGGGTTGAGGAACATCACTGAATTGCTGTAGAGATGCTCTTTCCAACCATATACACTTTTTTGAATTCAACTTTGCTTTTCCATATAAACCAACATTGTGTTGATTTTTCTTTATTTCATCATCAACTCAATTAGAAAAACTCAAAATTAATATTTTATACAATATTTATAGATTACCATCTGTTATTGAGACTAAAATGGGCTCTGGATGAGGTGGGAAAATGAACACAAAATGACAGCATGTCCCACTTTGTCTCGCATGTGACAACACAATCCCCACTAACTGAAATAATTCTTTTATTCTTTAACTATCATGTAGTGTAATGTGATTTTCAATGTAAACAATAGTTTCTCAGATGTAACACAAATCTGTATCCCCTTATTTTGCCCAGCAAATTATAGCTTTCAAAAAGAGGACAAAAAACGTAATTATCCAACAACATATATTAAAGAAGATGAACATCTGTCAGGAATGGAGGATCCATTCAACTAAATCTAAAATACATTATGTTTTCTAAATAATTAGTCTTCTTAGGTAAGTTTAAACCTATATAATTTACTCAATCTAAACACTGTAACACTTAGTTATCACTAATGTTACTGTCAGTTACTAAATTACAGTGTTTACAAAACATTATATCTTAACTAGAAATATCATAACATGACCTGTACACTTATAGCCTTTGATTTTCTGTTTCTGTTATATTACTTTAAATAAATGTTGAATACTGTATTAGCAACAATTGTATAACTTAAGCAAATATATAACATATTTTATATTAACACAATTACTGCATAGCATTAGTTAATGAAAAAATTAAAATTTTGAAAAAACAAATAACGAAGGAGTTGAGATATTTACAAGTATTATTGGCAGTAACACATTGATGGACAGAGGCTAACATTATTGCATTGGGACCATACGTCGAGGCTACATTATAATAAATTATAGAAATTTATTCACACACTGATAAAAGGGTTACTACATTATTGTCAATATAACCTCACTATTTGTCCCAATAATATTACGCTCAATAAAACAACATTAAAATCAATAATTATATTTATTTAAAAATATATTTTATAACGTGCCTAGTCTTTATATAATGCTTTCACTTTACGTGATTGAAGGCTAAAGAATTATTTTCAAAATGGATTACAATTTGAACACCATTTATTCATTTCTGTTCCTTATGAAACATACTTTACAACTGGTTAGTAGTTTACATATGAAAATATCAAAGATTACCGTTTTGATAATGGCCAAGTTAAAACCAACTGTGAAGTATATTTTTCTACAGTATTTTGTGCTTACTTTTTGTAACATTCATATAACAGATTATAAAACTTCTTAAAACTATTCATTGATAAAATAATATTATTGCAAAACAAATGCATAGTTTATAGATTTATTTCTTCTTACCATCTTAATACAACAAATAAATGTAGTTTAACCTTTTCACATGTTAATTTTATAATTTTAAGTATATACATATTTTTATTAAATTTTTAATTCAGTTAAAATGTACACACAATTTTTAGTTAAAAAGTTATTAGGATATCAGAAATATTTTTTTAAAACATTTACTAAAAACTTTTCAAAAGATGTAAGTAAATATTTTGAAAGTTTTATTCAGTAAATAATATTAAAACATTTTTTGATTTAATGTTAACTTACAAATATATAATCATATGTGAATATGGTACACAAATGCCTACATTCTGGTCATCATTCTGATTTTTGTGTGTATTTAAACTCTAGAAGTGGCATTATACTACCAAATGTCACAAACACTGTATTAGGATGTGACTATTTTTGTACAACCAGTATTAGAGCTATAATTTTCTAATACCTACTGTATAGAACAATTTTAAACAGGCTCTCGATGTACATAAATAAAATGCCATTTGAAATATTTTATTCACAAGGAAGTGTAAAAACCTGTTACACATTTTAGATAGAAAAAAAGGATTAAATAACACACTTTGTTGCAATTTGTACAAGAAATATCAGCTACAAGAACAGAACTCTAAAAGTCCATATTTCCCCACACTTTATTGCAACAGGTATAGTTCAATAGACTTGTAATTAATGTTGGTACAATTACAAGTCCAGTAACAACTCTATCATCTGAATTGACTTCAAAACCATGTATATTCTTACTTTATTTATGTTGAGAATTTGTTAATTTATCTTAACATTTGAATTTCAAAAATGGCAAAACTACTATTGAGTTAAAGAAGTATTATTTTTTTTTAGATTAATAAAGTTTTACAAACTTGCAAAATCCACAAAATTGTCTTGCCACTCCAGAGTTGTATAGTTGCCACTTTTAGAATTAACCTACATTACAATTTTTATTTTTTTTTATATTACAGTAATTAAAAATTTCTACTATTAATTTTTGTATTGTACAAGTGTAATGTGACGTAAAACTTATTAGGTTTAGAAATAAAAACCTGTATGATATACTGATATGTTATTTGAATAATTTTACAATGCAAATGTTTAAAGAGTAAAACTTTATTGATAAAAATATCGTAAATTATTCACTGATATGTAAAGAAAAGAGCAGTTTTAAAAAATAGACAACTTATAAAATTATACAAACTGTTTAATCCTAGAACAATTTTGTTCGAATACTAATGTAGCTAATTTAAAATTTGAACAATGTTAGATAGATTGTTTCATGTTATAGACAGGAGGTTTATTTTTATAAATTTTATTGTTTCATAAACATTATGTGTCTTTTTAATGTGAAAAGTATTATACAATGAGGGTTTTAAGTAAATGGTGCTGAACAGTTTTAAGTTTTATAAACAATAATACAACTTAAACGTTTAGAAGGTTTAAAAATTTTCAACCTTATTTATTAAGAAACAAAGTCTGAACTCTACAATGGATTACTACGAGTATGAGTCAAAAGAATTAAGAGATTTATGAAACATGGAATGTTGGGAGTTTTTTAAGTTTGAGCAGGAAGTTGGAGAGATCAGAAATGGATGGAGACAGTAGAGTCCTGGAAACAATTTTTGTGTAATAACTTGAAGGAAGAATACTGAGAGCAAGACCAAGTTTGAAGTGGTTAGAGCAACCTCGTCGCACTTAGGATAAGAATGAGGAGACAGGTATACTGTTGTTGCAAAGACCAATAAGGTTCTGCTGGGACCATAGTGCCATGGGTTATAGGTAAAGGTAATAGAAAAAGTGGTTTTATCTTCAAAATTTAATGCATACATTTTATAATTATTTTATTAACTAAAAAAATAAATTTATTAAATTTTATAAATTGTCATCTTTTATTAACTGCACATATATGATAATTCAGAATTAATGATTTTATCGGTATAAATACAAGATGATACATTTTCATGATATGTATTAGGTTAAAATGTAATAGTCATTTTTGTTTTCAAATGATATAAATTAAAATTTTTACACAGGCATTGTGATAAGGGACAACAACAATATTTGAATAATGAATGCAATGGAAGCTACATAATCTACAACATCAATAATTGATTTAAATTTCAACATTGGATATAATAACAATTAATAATTACAAGATTTATTGTCAATCACTTGTGAAATGACATTTGTAACATGCATTACTGTACCTCAGCCATTCATGTTTTCAAATGAACAAAACAACTTGTAATTTTATAACATAATTGAGGTTAGAAAGTAAAATTGAATTTATAAACGTTACATCAAAAGTTTATAAACGTTACATCAAAAGTTTTAATTTTTTCTAATAAATTACAAGATGGAAAGCATGTTACAAACAACATTTCTGAAAGAGAAGAATCCAATACAGCTAGGTGTTTAACAATCTAACAAAATATCACATCTATATTGTCAATGTGTTGGGGGGAAATTAGAAAGCATTGAGATATTCACAGTGTGGCCAAATTGCCCAAGCATTAGAAACTCGAAGTTATTATTTTAAAGCAGTCATTATTTTCTTATTTTCATTTATCTGTTACCTATTTATCAATTTTTGAAGATGAGATTTGGCGAAAATTTAATAAAAGGATTGTTTTATAAACCATCATGCAAAAAATAGACTTTACCTTGATTTACACGTTTATAGTGATTATTAAACAGTATATTTGTGACAAACTGAAAGAAAATCAGAAGAAAATGTATTCTCAAAAAGCTTATAAGACAATTTTATAAGTAATCGTTACGGCAACAGCCCATTTTGGGCCTAAGCCTGCTAATGTCTTTTCAACTGATTACATGTGGATAGCATATTGTCATGATTCTAGCTCTCGTGACCAGAATTTGCCACTAACCATAGCTTTCTACTTTTTCTGATAATGCTGGGTTAAAATCAACAAAATTTTATGGATATCTGCTAAATTAAACTAATTAATATTGTACATAGGAATGTTCGGATTACCAAAACAGGACTTTTTTTAGTGTTTAGAAATGTGTAAATAAGTTATTGGAATGACCATATTTGTATAACACACGTGTACATTGTTAGGTAAAGTGGTATTTTGTAAGTTATTTCCACACACACATGAAGAAAGATCTAATTAATTCTAATTAAGGATATTTAGAGAAGCTTTGTTGAATATATAAATGTGTTTTCAGTTTTATAAAACTAACGTAAAGTAGCTTAGTTATTATTAGTTTCAAATCACATCCTAATCATCTAAAACCAAAAAATAATAATTTTTTTTTTTTATGTTACCAACTCTTATTACTGTATTCATTGTTACTTATATGTACTCAAAATTCCATTTTTTTTAATGGCTTGTATTTTATTTTTGAATTACTAGTGATTTTTGTTATGAATATTCTTATGAAATATAAGAGTATTGGTTAATATCTCTCTTTACTAAGTCACCGAAATGTACATAATGGTTTATTAAACTTTCTAACGTTAATTGTGTTTGTTTTTTGGGGATTACTTTTTTCATTTCGTTATTAACCACAAGACTCATTGGATTTTTGTATGTATATTGTGTATATTCTTGTTAATTCTTATGATGATTTTTTGATTCATAAAGAAAGTAGACCTATTTTATTTTGATTTATTTAAAAACATAGTAAAACAGAATTAATTTTTTTTTACTTTATATAGGCTAAATTTTGGTTCTGATTGTCTGAAATATAAGATTAGCGGAATTCCATATGTATATCCAACTGGTATATTTATAACGTTAGGAAAATATATAAACAAAGTTAAATTTGCAAAAAAGTGGCCCCAGGTTTAAATTTCACTATAGTTGCAACATGTAAATATTCTTTTGCATTTTGGTAAGGAGCAAGTAATTTAATATGTTTCTACTTCAGTGACTGCTTTAAACTTTTTTTTTGTAGCAAAATTGGAGTTCTAGCAAAATCGTTTTGGAAGTGAACGTATCATGTGAATATAACTAGGAGTTTATAATTACAGTAACCAACAATTTATTAATGGAATAATAACAATAATAATAAATGTTTTATTTGTACTAAAATTGTTTATGAAATCATGCTCTAATATTCTCCTTGTATTGAAGTTAAAAAATTAAAATGTTATGATAAAAGACAATAATATCTAATATCATAATGGCAATGTGTTGTAACACAATTTATCTTTTAAATTAGCACAAAGTGAATATCCCTAAACAAGTGTTTTAATAATAGCCTATATAAACAGTGCGAATCTGGTGGAATTGGCAATAATTGGTAAAAATATTCAGCGTCTAAATTAAATAAACATATATTTGAAAATAGTTAATTGGCAACTGTTAGTTTTCCTTCTTTAAAAGACAATTTATGTAGAATGTAATTTAGATATTAAATTTTGTGTATTTTGAGGTTAGGTTAGGTTCTCAACTGAACATATTGACTAATTATTGCTACTTTCCACGAAATCACTCTGTATATATACATTATATAAAAGTAATAATTAAAAGTATGCACATTTTATACAAACCTCTAATATATTATATGATAACTATAATAACATCATTAATTATAACACGGTATATGGAATTATGTACTATGTGCAACAGGTAATAGTAAAATTACAATGAAATGTTTTATTGTGCTCATAAGGGCAATATGTTTATACATAGATCTAAAAGATAGGTTATGTCTTGTTGATTACAATTCTGTTCTCATATTTCATTTTTATGCTTCGCTAATTGACTTACTATTGAAATGTTTTGTAATTGAACAGTATCTTTGTACTCCAAGTATCTTAATTGCATATTGTTATTAAGTTACAGGACTTTTATTTTAATCAGTTCCATATTATTGTTTATTAAGATTGCATTAAATAAACTTATTGAAATCCTTCATCTATAACTATTGCCAAATGTGAATGAAGCGGTGCAATTAATTTTTGTATAGTTAGCCTATATTTATCTTTTGATTCTTTAAAATGAAAAAAAAAAATTGAATAGTTCTAATATTGTATTAATATTTTCAATTGTTTCAACTTTGAAAATGATCCTAAAAATTAGAACCCATTATTTATATATTAATATATTTTTATAGTATAAAAACTTAAAGCTTTTTTTACTTTTTTAACAAAATTGAAAGTTTCTTTAATGCAATTTATAAATAATTTATTTATTCCATATTTATGATTGAAGCCTTACTGGATTGTTTACTAATTATTAATTACTTTCAGGTAATGCTGTCGACCAATCCTTAGTTTCACACTTATTGTTTCTTTTTTTCACATGACACATTTTTCATCCACTTAACTTAAACTACAACACAACAAGCCATTGACCACATGTCGCCCGTATTTTTGTTATCTTAAATGTGCCATATATTTTATGTATACTTATGTATACTGTTAATTAATTTATTGACTGTGATATAGATAATGAAAATAAAAAGTCGAAATGCATCATGTGGAAAAAGTAACAGTAAGTGATTGATAGACAGTTACTGAAGGTAATTAATATAATTTATTTAAATTACTTTGAGTATATTTTCCTGCTATTTCTATATTTGATATGTTTTGGGGAATTTTATCTTTTAAGAATTATCAATATACTGAGAGAAGTAACAGGAAAATATACTGAATAGTTGAACAAGTTTTCATAGAACTATAATTGGTTACAATAAATAAGTCATAAGATTAAACCAATTGTGCACAAAAGTAACACAAAATTAGAATTTTAACACTTTATATTAGTAGTCAATGTTTGTGCATGAAGTCAAGTTTATGTACAAGATTTAAAAAGTTGACATTATTTAATTAAAATAAGTTATGTTCGTATCAAATATTTCAGTGATTATTTCTACAATTGATTCCAATTCCAATTGATTTCTACTGAAGAAATTAAGGTTGTGAAGGTGTTAAACATATATCTTTAAGTATCAAAACTCAAAGTTACAAATAATGTAATTACTTTTATTAATTTAAAAATAGAAATTTCTAAAAAAAACAATGTAATTTCAATTTTGACAAAGTTAATCTTGTAGCTAGTGACATACTCATGATAGCACTGTAAGTTCTAGATTACAAATAATTATATTGTTTAATAATGATGTGCGACAAAAATAATAGTTTAATGGGGCGGCTTCAGCTAGTTGATTAGGAAAATTTTATCACTTACAATGATGCTTGAGGTAAGGAATATGCTTTATGAAAATGTGAATAATTTAAAATAAAATTTAGCTTTGTGTTCAACCTTAGCCTGCTTTGCAAAATTAGACAAGTTTTCACTCTCATCTCCTCTGGTATAGATGGCTGTCATCACCAAATTGGTAAAAGGAACCAAAATATACTAAAGTCAATTTATAAATAGAAACCAAAATATTGAATTTAATTTGGGAAATGGAATAAAATGAGTCTTGGAAATCATAAATCTACGTGTTGCCAAATCGTACTGTTGTTTGTTTACTACAGCCAATGCAGATCCTTAATTTCCTCTCTACGCTAAGTCCATTGATTTGAGTAGAGAACTTAGATGATACAGGCATTTTGTATATGTGTGTATGAGCAAGTGTGACTAAGAATAAAGATGTTTCTGGGTTTTTAAAGGAAAGACTTACTTATTTTATCTACAATACTATTTATTTTAATTAAATTGCATAGAGTGTTAAAAAATACCAAGCCTGTAACAAATAGAATATACGATCTGTCTCAACTTGAGACATAGTTGAAGCTATTTATTGTAAAATAGTTACTTAAAGAAATCCTTGATTGATTTTCATTTCTTATTCTGTACAGTTTGTTTGAAAGTGAAATCATGGCAATTTTTTATAAACATTACATCAATTTTTTTGCAAAATGCACAATTAATACAAATCAATAAATATAATACATGTATTGTATAAACTTTGCCAAAAATATTTTCTTAGATCTGAGTGCAAGTTTTCACTGAAATAAACCAACCTCGAGACAGATTATTATTGATAATGTACATCAGTTGTCAAAACAAACAATTCCTGTCAAATATCCAATGGCGGTGACGATATGCTATAGGGAAACAGCATAAAATATGAGTTACTATGTAGTAGGTAGTAAGCCAGTAAAACCTAAGGCCCGTTAAGATTTTTTTAGACTTTATAAAAATATTATTAGGACTATAAAAGTATGCATTTGTCTATTTACTGATTTGTAAGTTGTCCTCTTTATCTTAAATGAGTTGATCATCCCTCCTCCAAGACCTTGCCTGGTTGCACCATGTGTAGTATACATCATATTAAATATCTTTCCATACTGTATACTCTATAACATGATTACTTTTTTTTAAATTAAGAATTTCTCTTGTTTTACTAAATAACATTTGTCGAACAATTACACTCTTCATTTTGTGAAGCTTCTTTTACAAGATGTTTATATACCATTAAAATTTCATGAAAATTGATGTCAATGTTTTTAATATGTAAAGTCCTACTTTAAACATTGTACAAAAACTTGTCTCATCACATAACAAATCAACAAATATTTCAATATTTATGTTTATATTTCAATATCTAAAATTAAGTATGCCAAATTCTAAATCTTAAGTCAATATAACTACCAACTTAACAACCTTACATAACCATTAGCAACGATAAGACACAACTCCATCGAGATTGACTTTGCAATTCGAAATTATTGTCAACTATTTAGAAATAGCCATATATTTTTTTTTCCAACTAAAGTCTACGGATAACTAACAATTACAACTATTAAATAGAATAGAAAAATATTTATTTTGTAATTAGAATATGCAAGGATAAGATTAAAAGGTTTATAATTCCACACTGGTTCAAAACATGATAACAAAAACAGAATCTGGGTTTATAACCTCAAATATTTTTTTAGATACTGTACTTTCATGTTGATTCCATTGGTAAATATTTTTTGTGTAAATGAAAATACACAGTATTATTAATTTTATACAGAAAATGACTTTATACCATTTTTTCTGTTTAAAATGATTATTTACTTTTGAGGTAAATATGAAACAATATATTTGTAAGCTTACACTTTATAATAGTCACTATTTTTCTTTTATCATATTGGATATTCAATTTACTTTATTCTCTTGTAAAATTATGATTAAAAACGACGAGCAGTTATAATTTTAAAAGCAGTTATTGAAGATAAAGTTTTCATTTGTTTTTTTAATTATTTTCTTCAATAAATAGTTTATAGAATGGAATAAAATAGTTTAAACCAAATAACAAGAAGTACATACATATAAAAGAAAAATTATTAGGGTGTAAACCAAATATATTAATTTTTCAGTAAACATATAAAGTATTCTGTTTTTGATCAAATTAATCTAGTGTGGACTTAACTTTTCAGATTCATGAATGAGTTTTTTCTGATTACTTCATGTTTGTTTGCATATGACAACACAACAGAGGTTCATAAAATGTAATTAATTTCAAAGAATTACTTTTAAACATCATTTTAGAATAACCAACAATTTTTAGTTACACTATAATTAATAATTTCCTAAACATACTAGACATTAAATGAGTACAGCATTCTCATCCAGAACAACATAAATTTGCTTTTATTGAAATAAATTCTATAGAAATTATAAAATATATTAAAAAAAGTAATAATTTTGTTGTAGTTGGTAACAGAGTATAGTTAATAAATTATTATCAGGATATATGACAAAAAAATGTTTATAGCATTAAGACAGAAAATAAAACTTAGGTAGTAATTGTAACATCGTTTAAATAAGTTGAAATAATTATAGAATGGTTGAACAGATGATATAATTTATCAAAACAAGTTATTTAAACATCCAAACATCTCCACTTGGATTCTATTTAATATACAAGAAATTAAATTATTCTTGTTTTGAATTTATATACTGCAATAAATCAATTTTCAAGCATTTAAAAGTAAAATACTTTCATTCTACTTAAATTGAAGAAAACTATCTTCTACATTAAAGTTAATTAATGACAATTAAAACTACGTAATAACTTTGAATGTAAATCTTAAAAAAAAAGAAAAAAGTTTTGTAATTGTAAAGACATTTTTGTGCATTATTTATGTATAATATATTATATGTGTTATGTATATTGTGCATTTATTATCACTAATTTCTTAGAAAGTGTTTATTTTGCTCTTAAATTTCCATAATGTTCAATATGCTAGAGCTTAAGTTGTCAAAAGTTATAATAGTTTTACAGTATATTGTTTCCTAATACAGTAAACCATTAATTTGAACCCTTTTATACAGACTTTGCTTAATTTTCGCAATACTTTTTAATAATAATAAATGGAAATATGGCTAGTAACCAGTCTTATTTCACCGTACTGCGTTTAAAAATATACCTGTATTACTGTATGTAAATTTAATGTAGGACAGAAAACATAAACATAAGTCACTTTCCCTTAAGAATAATCTATTTATTTTTAGCTAGCTTTTCCTGTGGTTTTGTGTTTTCGGCTCTACTTGTATTGATGACACAATTTCTATTATTTAATGTGAGAAGCTCATTATAGTGTGTTATAGAATCAATGTTTGATTTTGACTTGTAGATAGATTGATAAAGTACAGGACATTTTAATGGATTAAATCTACGCAGATAATATGGATTAAATGTTTTATCCTCTTCATATTACAATAGATGGAGCAAAGAAGACATAATAAAATGTTCAAGTTTACAGTTCTATTCTATGATTTATTCTCTACAATTTGGTATATAAAATTTCATTTTTGGGTAAAGGATACATTTTAGATTGATGTTTCAAAATAGCCCAATTTTAGTGGCGTTTGTGTAGTACGGACATAAAAAATTCTATTTCATAAAAACTACTTTGAAATTGGTAAAAGTTTTTACATATTTCTATTCACAACTAAATTATGAAACTTTTGTGTATTTTGTATAAAATTCCAAAAAATATTTAATAGTATTTATTTAGGCCTGAATTTAGAAAATTTTATTTCCGCTTTTGAAAATATTTGCTTCCTGAGCTTATAACTTTTACAATTTTGCACCAATCAAATTTTTAGTTACATATATGAATAATTTGGACTTTTTCCTAAAAAAAAGCTATGGATCATTTTATGATTGGGATAGAATTTCTATTTTTGGCAAATTTTTGAAATTATGCTTGCCAGTTGAAAAAACAGTGAAAACGTTAGCATCTGCCAAGTAAAGCATTCCCAGGGTTAACGAATTTAAGAATGCTTTCAATTCTAAATAATAATATGTTGTAAATTATTTATAAATTTTTCTTTAAGGATGATTTTAATTTGTTGTATTACTACTTTGTTTTATAACTACTTTTAACCTGTCTTATACAAAGGAAATTTGTATAAAATTGAATTGAATTAAATAATGTTTTAACTTTGTTCCAACTTTGTTATTAATATGTGATAATATAGATTTTGTCATAGTCACTATGAACAGAAATTGATAAAACTTGGGAAACACTTCATTGATTTTAAAAACACTTTCAGTTCCATTTAGTTTTAGAAATCAAATACCAACTTTGATACTGATAAACTATATATTGTTGCTAAAAATGTTAAGAAATGTGTTGGAAAATCTGGATACCCTACTTCTCAGTAAAAAATGGTTATAATCAGGAACTATTATATCGATGTCAGAATGTTTTCAGTTTCAGTTAGCATTTAAAAAATCATATTCTATCTTTCTCACTTAAAAAATAGACATTGTTGCTAAAATTTTAAGAAAACCTGTACAATATAGTGAAAATTCTGGTTTTATTATGATCTGTGCAGACAAATATTGATAACTTGGCAAATAGTATATCAATTTAAAACAAACAAAAACCAATAACTTGACTCGATCTTAAACCTATAGCAAAAAAAATCGAATCGGGATTTTTAAAGCTTGCAAACAGACAGAGATAAAAAGAGGTGTTGCGTTTAAGTAAGTAGGGATATAAAAAACTTGACAAGGGTCATCGGTAGCAAGAATCTATGCATAGTATGAGATTGCCAAATAAACTATATCAGATGTCAAATGAGTTTTTCTTTTCTTTAGTAAATAGTGATTTACAATTTTAAATATAAAATACACTTGTTACGGTGTTTATACTCACTATTTTATTACCACATTGATCACGTAATTTAATTTAACTTGAAATTTATTAATCAGAACAACTGTAAGCTTTAATCTGTTCAAATTAACTAGGTTTTACTGTATTGTGTTGTTAAATCTTTCTAAACTAGAGTGTAATATAAATTGACCGAACAAATATCAGTTTAGAAATTATCAGTTAAAAATTAAATATTAACAATGAATGACTTTGAAAAGTTGAATATCTTAAAATCTTTTTCATAAAAATATCTAAAGATTCATTTTGATATTTTACAATTTAATATGGAGTCAAAACTTTCTCTTTTATGCTTGACATATGCGTCGCAACGTTTTTTGTATACTTGTGTGTTAAAATTAGTACACATTTCATTTTTTAGTCTATTGTTACTTTAGCAATAGTTTGATTTATTATTTAATTGTAAACTATTTAATTAAAAATAAATATGCGGTAAGTTGTAAATACATCTAAAACATGCATCAGATACATACAACAATAATATGTGTGTGAATGCATTTTAAAATAATTTTAAATATTACAGTAATAATATTATTTTCTGTTATGAATGACTTATAAGTGCACAAATAAAAAGTTATAAAGTGCATATATTAGGCAAATTATATTAATAGAATTACTATTTACATTATTTTATCTTGTTTGGTTGTTTACCAAAGCCAAAAAATACAGAACATTTAAAATTAATCATAAAATGTTATTTAATAAAGACAAAGAAAACAACCTCTGACTAAATTTTAATTAAATTGTTCTATGATTATAAAGCACTAATTATGTTTCTGACTATATGTATATATTTCTATTTACATATATCTTAGCTCAAATTATTCAAACAAGCTGAATAAATAAAAAGGTTGAATACACTAATTTGCAAAAGGACGGTAACAATTAGGCGGACAAAAGTTGTGTGATTTGTTTTGAAGGTTTTTTTTTTTTTACAAACAAAAAGTAACTGATGATCTTTAAGGATGTATATTTATATAATAATAAAAATAACAGTAGGCCTATGTACTTTGTAGTTTTCATTGTATAAATAATTGAGAAATGTTGTAATAATAACCTCCAAATATAGTATAGAAACAGTCACTGACCAGGCGAAGAATGCTACACTCGATAGTAAGTTTTGAATATAACATTTTTAATAAATTATACATTATTGTTAGACTGTCTTTTTATAAACAATTTATTTCTCTTAAAATGTACTGTTTTCTAACATACTTTAAAAACGTTTAACTATGCCCGTATTATTTATAATAATTCATATTGTTATTCTTAGTTATTAAATAAATAAACAATTTTAAAATGGATAAGGTTAAAACAGTAATTATGCTTTTTCATTTGTCACAATTATGAAACATAATTATGACATTCTAGAATACGCTTACATATATAAAACCATCAGAATTTCACACAACTTTAGCAAAAATAAATCTAGTGGGCGGTGCAGCTTAATTTGTACATAAATTGACGAATGTTTTATGTGTAATTGATATTTTGGGATATTTATTAATTTTGTTGCAATAACTTTTGTAAACACTATATCCTTAATTACTAACAAGTGAAGCATTTAATTATTTTTATCATGTGATATAGAAATGTTAAACATTAATATCTAAAGTAACATTATTGCTTGAGATCATAAAGGGTTTCGTTTTGGTTGTTATCTTTTGTTTGTAAATTAATTTAATAGCGTTTAATATTAGTACAGACTTATAATGTTATTGTTAATCCTAGGCACTTCCATAGCACATAACTAAGCCTTGACTTGTGTGTTGCAACAAGGGCTGTTTTGTTTATTTCATCAACAAATTTTAAACAGACAAAACGTGGGAAATGTTTATGAGTTTCTTGCTACAAAATGATCTAACCAAAAAGTCACAAAAAAAAATTGCCTAACGAATTTTCTATGAAGAAGTTTATAAAATATTTAGTGTGAGATAACTTATCATTGAGCACACACTTTAAATCGGAAATCTATCAAAATGTCTCTAAACTCAACGCAGATTTGTAATTAATGAAGACATTTCTAAATACGAATCCATTTTTCTACAGCGTCTATATAAAGCCATGTATGAATTTATAAGTTACAATAACATATTTACCAAACTGACTGATAGTAATAGTTGGTGGATATGTCTTATTGAAATAAACCTCAAACTTTTTTTCAATAAGTCAACTTAAATCCATTGGTTCCATCAGTATGCACCATTATAACTTTCAAAATAAATTATAACATTAACCCAGAAGTGATATTTCATAGATGGAAATAAGTATTATTTTTAATCAATAGTATTCCCACAGCTTATTCAACTGTTAAGATGAAACAAATTTCGATTATTGATTTTTATTTTATGACATTTTATTACTGAATAAATTAAACATAAAATACATATAAATAATCTTCAATTGGTATAAGTTTTAATACGTGATTTTTATTTAGAAATTTTTGTTGGATTCGTACTTTCTGAGTATAAAATATTTGTTGTAAATATTAGCTTAATCATTTTGCTAGTTATCATGTTTTGTTAACATTTTGATAATAGGGTATTTAATATAATATTTAATTTATATATTCTATTGTTTCCCCCCCTTTTAAATGTTTAATTATTAAAATAGCAACTATGTATTTAAAACCCTTTAAACTCAAAATTTTGTCTGTTTAAAAAATGTGGAGAATATCATTGTAAAAACTATATTTATTAGTGAAAAACTTGATTAATTTTAAAACTTTTATCAAACAACAAAATTTAAAACACCATTAGGATTAAGTCAATAGCTAAGGTACTTACTATACATCACATTCAATTATTGTGAATTTCAAAATTTTATTTATTTTTTCTGATATTAAATCATTTTAATTTAAATTAGGCCGGAAGTTAATGGTGATAACATATATATTGAAAGGCCATTCATATTTTATACATATTAAAACAAATATAATTCTTTATTTCTAAGCAAAATAAATAATGATAATTTACTTTTCTCAAAATACATAATGCCACTACAAGCAAAACAAATAACCCTATATTCACACATTCCGATCCGTTCTAATAATTCATTTTTTCCTCTTTTTAACAGCAGAAGGCAATGAGATCAAATCTTTATTTCAATTTATGCTTAAAATTTACTTCCCTACAACAGTTTTATACAACAAATTTTCTAAAAAGCTTTTTCAGTTTTCAAATAACTTTATTTTTTATGGTTATAACAATGTCTTGATTTTTGCAATCACAGTCAGTAAATCAAACAGATTATATGCTTATAAAACTTAAGTATTATTCTACATTTCACACTTTTATAGTATGTTAAATAATCCACCTAATGTAAAATTTGAAGCCTTTATGAACTAATTAGGAAACAATTATAAAACCCAATGCTTGTCTTTACTTACTTTTGTTTGTTTTTGCTTATTTGCTAAAATTAATTTATAACCACTATGAAAATACTAAGGGAACTATTTTGATGGGGGAAAGGTATTTGTTTACAACGGTACCTAATTATTCTGTTTCAAAACTATAGAAAATAACTGAATTAATTATGAAGTCAATATCTACAAACAGATCTAATTACTTACTGAATGTTTTACAGTTATTTACTCTGTGATTGCAGTTATGTCCTTTCTTACTAAGTATCATCATCATCATCGTCGTCGTCATCATCAGAGCCTCGTGTTGGGCAACATAATCCTTCTGATCCATCTTCACGAATACAAAACAACAATGTTTCAGCGACAGTAACTTCATGATCTACAATGCCATGAAACTCTTTCAAGTCTTGTGCAGGAAACCAGGCTTTTTCATTATCATCTATTATAACTATTCCAAAAAATCTGAAATGAAAATATGTGAAATTAGGGAGTATAATTTAACAGGTACAGTGAAAAAAAAATAGGTAAATTGGAAAAAGTAGCATTGCTTGAGACTATTTTATATACATTTTGACTGTTCATGAAGTGGTAATATATTTATTTAATATAGATATTGGTTAAGTATAATATATTTTTTAAATAGTCCGATGCTTTATGGTTATAATTCGGTTTGGTAGGTTCAACATATTAGTATATATAGTAACGTTGTATCGTATAGAGTAGTGTTATATTAATTATAATAGATGTTACAATGAATTTGCCATTTTAACAGCATCATTTTTTAGAGAAATATATGTGAACAAATATACCACCTGTATGTAATGCAAAAAAGTCAATCGAAACAAATAAATAAAAATTTATAATAAATATATAAAAATACAATTATATCCTCACACACAGTGATACCAATATCTTAAAGTAACAAAGTAACAAAATAGTAGACAAGTGCAAACATCACCAAACTAAATACACTGGTCATTTTGAAAGTTTTTCTAAATATTTGTTTGGTAAATGTTTTTAATTTGTAATATTAAAGAAATATTTTCTAATCACAATAAGAATTTAGTGAGATGTTTCATTTGATTTTAAAATATTAAATTAGTAAAAAATTATATAAATTAAAAAAAGTTAAAATTCCAATTTGGAAGCTCGAATTATAAGTCAGAAAATAAAAAAAAAAAATTATAACAAAATGAGAACTGTATATTTGTTTTTATAACTTTCATCAATTTGCATTATCTATCCATGATTTCAAATTGGTGTTAATTTATTTACATAAAATGATCTTGAAAAGATTTATTTCATGTCTTTGTTAAGGTATCGAAACTTGCACTGATTTTTGATTCTTCTCTTTTTAAATGATCAGAACATTATATTGACTTAGTCATTTTTATAAATTATCTAAAATTCATTGAAAAACTAACATTTTAATTTTTGAAATACAATTAATTTACGTCTTGTTGGTTAACCCATCAAAGAATTTCATATTAAGATACAATCTTGTTAAGCACTGTTGTGAAATTCACAATAATGATTCGAATTTACCCCTAACCACAATCACTGGAAACTTTAAAATAAAACACAATTATTTGATTAATTGTTCTTTATTTATTCTTTCCACTAAGAATAAGTGGATTTCTTTCCACTAATATTATTTCTTATTGGAAAGAATAAATAAAGAACAATTAATCAAATAATTGTGTTTTATTTTAAAGTTTCCAGTGATTGTGGTTAGGGGTAAATTCGAATCATTATTGTAATTTCATATTAGTTTATCAAACTAGACTAAAACGAACTTTTGTTTTTTCATAGCAACCTTTTGTGTAAGTTGAACACACCTGAATGTATTAAAATACATATTTTTTTACAATCTAATTGACAACAACATTATTTAGAATGGAGTGAACAAAAGTCTATGGTAAAATTTGGTGAAAGTAAAGATTCCCCTTGCTAATCTTGTTTGAAATAAATTGCTATTAGTTAATATGTAGAACTGTGATGTTCCTAATGTCAATTTAAATAATAGGTTGTTATGGAAATAAAAGTTTTACAATCTACTCCAATAATCTTACTTCAATGATTCAATAGGTGACTTAAATCAGATGATATCGTGTATTTCAAATAGAACAAAAATGATTAACTTTAAAAGTCATGTCCTTAATAAAAAAATAGATAATTTATGTTGTAATTAACGAAGTTATAAAAAGAAAACTTTATCGGATAATAGATTTAAAATTATCTTAATAATGTTTAATTCACATTTATATTTAACTAATATAAACACACGAGAAATATATATTTTTGTTTTTCCAGAACATAGCAAAATATAAGTAGTCTTTATTTTTATATGCAGGATGATAGAGTAGCAGGATGCATTTCTGCTTCTATAAAAGGTAGTTTAGTAATACTTGGATGGCTGTCACTCTATTTTCATTAAACATAAAATACCAAGACTTTAAATTTGTTTCTATTCTTTTACAGATTGTTATTAAGATTAATTTACCTAACATGTTATATATCTCAGCAAGATAGAAATGCTAGACATAACCAGCTTAATCGATATACCCTATTGTAGATTTACCATGCCTCTAAACACTTATTAGATTTTAGGATTAAGGCCTTTTAACAATCTGCCATTAAAATCAAAAGAAAATACTATTTAGGTTTTTATGGTTAAATTGTATACAGTAATTGGTTCATTGTAAATACTATGTACAATGTATCTCAATTCAATAGTAGCAACTCCACCATTCTAGTTAAATTAATTTTGTGTTTATCATTTTGATATTGTGGTGTAGTTTAGGTTGGATGTTTGTAAGTAATGATTTACTAGTTACACTAAATCAGCAGTTTGGCTTCAAAAACAGGTGGGACTGTAGAGGTATTCAGCAATATCAGAAGGTCGTAAGGGTTAATCATAATAACTTACCTGCAAATAGCAATCGCAGGGATCCAAAGCACTGCTGCCAATACAAGAACAGCAATAAGAAGTAAAGCCCACATTGGCCACTCCTTTGTCTCAGTTAGACCTTTACTTGGAACCCATGCAGGATAACCACTGCCATTGACAACAATCTCAATTACACTCGCCAAAAGAATGAGAAGCATTGCTAGTGGAGACAGATATTTCCAACAAATCAACCAGTACAAACCTGGTCTTGTTCCTGTCATTAATTCTATGTCATCGGCAAACCTAAGAAAAAACAAATAGTAAAGAAGAGAAAATAATTTTAAAGTTATATAGCTCTAAATAACATGCCTCCTATAAGTGACCACAGACTGTGTTATATCTTTAAATTTGTTACTTTATGTGCTTGTTAAATAAACATTTTGTCACTATATGATAGGTGAATAATTTTGAAAACCTATGCTAGTTATGAATTACAAATAATTTTAAGAGTAGTAATGTTTTAAAATTAAATTGTGTGTAATATCACCAACAATAAAAATATGGGTCAACATTTAAAAACATAATATTGTCCTCGATGTTGAAAAAATGGTGGACATTCAAAAAATTATAATTGTTATATTAACAAGAACATTTAGCTGTCTCCATTTGAAATATTTCCATATCTCTTAATGAAGGTCAGATAAATTGACCTGTCACACTTATTTTAGTCATTCTGAAATTTTTCCTTTACACTCAACTATCTCTAGCACATAGTTATTAACCAGACTGTACAAATAATATTAAATACATGTATCTGATTTATTTACCTCTTTAAGCCGTATACATATGAAACAGCAATACATTCGAAGAATGCTATAATCAACAATGGAAAGTTTCCACTAAAATTGTCAAAAAGGATGAAGACATAGTTTCCAGCTCCATGTGCGAATCCCATTGATATCATACAACATATTAAGCACAGAACACCTGTAATATGATACAATATATTAAGCACAGAACACCTGTAATATGATACAATATATTAAGCACAGAACACCTGTAATATGATACAATATATTAAGCACAGAAAACCTGTAATATGATACAACATATTAAGCACAGAACACCTGTAATATGATATAACATATTAAGCACAGAAAACCTGAAATATGATACACTGTATTGAGTACAGAAACACGCATATATGATACAGCAGCTTGAGTGTAGAACGCCTGAAATATTTTCAATATATAATGATCAGATCACCAGACATAGAGTATGTAGAGTACAGAATATCTGACAAATGATACAGAATATCACTAAAATATAATTTAGAATATCAAATATAAAACATAAATAGTATATTTTTCATCATTAGGAGCAAAAGTGATTGTTTTCGTTGCTCAATCGTGTTTTTCGGTTAAGCGCCAAAAATACCCTTTTGTTACGTGTGATGAACAACGTTTTTTATCATACGAAAAATAAAAAAAAAGTAAACAAACAAAACTAACAAAATTTTAGGGTAGTTTTATTTATTTTAATAACAACATAGTCACAATATAAAATAAAAATAAGTGATTTGTAGTGTTTTGATTGTTGAGATAGTTAAACTAGTACAACATGTTATTTACAATGTTTACATTTCTGTCATTTTACCACTTTAAAAACCTTTCATCGTACATACCTTTAGATTTACTTGGTAATAACTCTCCCATTATTTCTCTTGCTTCTTTTAAAATGCTATCAGGAATTTTCATTTCACTATCTTGCATTGTACGGCAGTGGCGGATCTAGAATTTTCTTTGGGGGGGGGGGGCTGAACGGAGGAAAATTTTGTGAAAGGACTTTCATATAATGAAGCGACCAAAACAGTAGTTTAACGTTGTTTTATGGAGTAAAAACGTGTGTTTCATATTAAAGGTTTTCAGACTTGTCGATGGACCAGCGCCGGCGCCATCTTGCATGTGAACGTCTTCACTTTTACTCTTCTTTGGGTTCTTGAAGAAGCACGAAATATTTGTCTGTTTACATTTAGACATTTCCACAACACAAACAATAACACGTTTAGTTTAAACCGCTGAGTCACTGTATGCGCGTCCTCGATAGTGCGCGTATCGTTTCAATGAAACTAGATAAACGGAGCGGGCACAAAAATCAAAATATTTTATGTTGATTGATTGCAGGCAATATAAATGTAACTAAGACATTATACAAAGTATTAAAACGTTAACGGATATCATACAATTGAAGACGTAGTAGTGGAATTAGGTCATTCTTGCTAATGAATATATTTTACGAGCTTCAAACTAATTATATTGGTATAAAATTTACATTCTTTCAATTTTTAGAGGTTTTGGGGGGGGGGGCTTCAGCCCGAAAGCCCCCCCCGTAGATCCGCCACTGTTGTACGGTATTTGTTTTCATCAAATCCACAAACATAACTTATGAAACAATCACAAAGGTTGAGGTTAGCTCATCAAAAAAAACTTCTAGCTGGTTTTTCCTCTATAAAAGGTAACGGAAAACATCGATTTTACGGATCAATTTCATGAGCAAAAACATCTGTTTTTCATGGATTATGATAAAAATAAATTTACAGAACTGTAGAATAAGTTAATTATTAGAATTTCCCACATTTGACATCCAGCGTATTTTATATTTCTTACGAGACTTTAGGTTACAATTATGAGGTTACCATCTTGAAACAGGTGGTACCATATTTTTTATTTGGCTCACGTATTTGAGCCAAGGACTAGACAAACATATTTATGTAAAGTTGCATTGAAAACGGTTCAATTGTTTCCAAAAATTGAAAAACATAAACAAATATGCCAAAATCTTCTTTTATGTATTATACCTAGATAAACGTTCTTATCAGTGATAAACTAGGAGCGATATTTATCACATATTCTAATACACTTCATAAATATCTAGTTATTTAATTTGTATAAGGCTAGTGATGATAAAAATAAACATTTTACCTGTAAGAATTTCTTTCCGTAGGTTGGGAAACAGTTTCATGTCAACAATGGAAGTGACAACACCTTCTAAAGTACCAAATTGTGAGTCAATCCCCAATGTGAACAACATAAGAAAGAATAGGACAGACCAAAACTGCGCTCCTGGGAACTGGTTGATGGCTTCTGTAAAGATGATGAACGCCAGACCCGTTCCTGCTGCGGACTGAATGGTAAATGTATGCCTTTACAAATTTAACAACGTTTGAAATACATTTTATTTTAGTAATAATGAAAACATTAATTCAAAATCTAATGTATTTTTGATTTCTATTTTAAGAATAATGTAGTTTTCTTATATTTAAGAACAGAAGAAAAATGAACTTATACACTTCATAAATTAAACATTACAAAAATATAATGTACCTGATGTTAGATTTAATTGTACAGAAGTAATATTAAATGGTTTAATTTAAACAATTTAAAAAATAAACAAAAAACGATGTAATAATAACAATAACATAAAAAGAATGCATATAGGCTTTATTCAGCTAAAAAAAAAAATACAATTAATCAATTGTTGAAAACAAAACGTATAAAAATAAAAACATAACTTTCGAATATTAATATTTCAAACAGTTGATTATTCACCACACAGGAATGATCACGGTATGTTGGTAATCACAATATGACAATTCATTTTTTAAAAGAAGACGGTAGTGTTATATTGTAACTTTTAACTTATTGTATTATTATTTGTCTTAATGGTGGTATTTTCTCTAAAGTTTAAAAATGTTAAAAGTTACACCTATTTATAAAAAATGTATATAAATTTTATTTAATTTATTTAGTAGGTATCTTAAGTAAAGGGTTTTACTACAGTATCTCACCATACTTTTTAGATAAGTTAAAAGTATTATTGGAATTGAGTTAGAATTATTTAAATCTTATCTCCCTGTAGGATGATGGCTTTGATTCTAACTTTAAATTAGTTAAGGATGAAGCTCCATACTGGGTCTCCTTGGTATTTTCATTTTGTCAACGTCCTACTATGTTATCCTTTGTTGATGAAATTACTTGTCTTAACACCCACACAAGTTTGGAGAGGCTTGTATCTCTCTTAATGATGTAGGTTTATCAGAGTCAAGGATATTGTTTAGAACAAGAAATTTGTTTTCGGAATGAGGTTAAAACCCAGATCAATTACCTTTTCAACCAATCATGGATAAGATATAGTTAAGTGCTTGGGTATTGAAACTGATTCGGGTCTTAAATGGAATTATCTTAGTGAAGAAACAAGTTAGCAACTTGTCAAAATTGTGTTTCTAATTAGAAACATAAGAAATTTACTGCCATTAAACTTTGTAAACTTTGTGAACGTTGAATTCTTTCAGAGCAAAATATATTTCATGTTTTGTGGTATACAACTCACCTTCATTAAATGTGAAAAGTTCTAAAGTAAATCTATTATTATTACTCAAGCTTTTAGAGTGGCTCCAATAACTCAATGCTTTTCAGTCCAATAACTCAATGCTAAGGCTCAGTATTGTTGGGGTTTTAGTATGCGTGATAGTCATTGCATCTGGTTTCAGTCTTTTCCTCAGTGTGTATTAGGTCGCTGGGAAATTTACAGCTCAACAAGAAATGCTTAATGGCTTCCTTTTCTTTTTTATAAGTGGTACTTAATGCTGAGTCAACTGAGTTAAACCATTTCAAATAGGATGAATCACTAGATGGTTCTAAGATAAAAAATACTAATACAAATCATATTATCTGGATTTTCCATAGTAAGAAACTAGGCTAAATAAATGACATAAAAACATGCACAATTGAATAGCAGTTTTTAAACAAAGTTTTATTAGAATATTCCAAAAAATAGAAATAGTATTCATTTTCACTAATAGCTTCTGTCTTGCTGTGGTATTATTATATTATGATTTGGAAGGAACTAATGGATGTATGTCTTGGCTTAAGTATTGAGTAGCAATCAGTGAATAATCGTTCAAACCATTTTAAATACATCAAAAAGTTATTAAGGAAAGAACCTTTATAAAACCGAATAGTGTAGGAGTGACAGTCATGTTTCAAATAAGGTGAGACATCAGTTGAAGACGAATCGATCCTGTTCAACCTTCAACAAGCTGAAATGACATAAAAGTTAACCATGCAATGAATTCAGATCTTTGTTGAACCATTGAGATTTCTGAACCGATTGGTTTGTTTTGAAGCTAGTTAGTCAGTGAATGTTAACAGAAGTTTTGAAAATGAAACACATTTATACAAAATATGTTTTTTTGACAGAGGATAAAAAAACAATACAATTGTTTGAAGTTTGTCATGGTTTGGTGGAACATATTCAAAAGTTCTAGATATATTTTGAAAGTTGTAATTGGAGATGAGTTCTGATATACACGGTTACAAATTGTAAACGAAACAAGCAACTAATTCATCAATATCTAGGAATGCTTAAACAGATCTAACACCAAGCTGATTTCTTTGTCAACGTAAATGGAATACTGGGAATTTGTTCCTCGTTGTTAAATAATGAATTAACAGTTTTGTTTGAAAGTGTAGAAACATCTGATGAAAGGAAATAAATGCTTTGTAGATAGATGAATTCATCGAACCAAATATAAAAAGACAAACAAGGTATTGTTAAGAATAGGTTAATGTTAGGTTAATTAATTAATTTGTAAATTATGTTAGGAGGAACTCATGTTAAGAAAGCTCAGAATGACCCAACTATTGTGAAACAATTAAAAAAATGTTGAAATGCTTGACTTGCAACTGAAGTAGGACACCAGGGAGGACAAAAGATATATTAAGCGGTCAGCACGATAGGGAGGGGGTCTTTTGGAGCTTTGGAAGATACACGGCTGTGTCGCTAGCCGTGGTGCAGGAACTCTACTCCAGGAAATCTACTCTACAAAAAGTAAGCAAGCATATCGTTGGCCTAATTAACAAACCACGTAACTCACATTATCCTGTTTTTACAGGAGCAACAAAAAACTAAATAACTTTGAAAAAGTAGACTTTACTGACCTTGTATTTTTAAAAACACCAATATAAATATAATTATAATATCAGTGGGAACTTTTCTTTATATTAATATACCTAATATAATTAATTATTGGAGTTAGTAGTTTTTCCAGATATAGTTACGGAGTTACGTGGTTTTACTTTAACAGATACGTGGTTTGCGAACTTTCAATTAGGGAGTTAAGTGGTTTTAAACCTAATATTCTATTAATTTTAACTACCATTTCACCCTACTATATTACAGAGAATATTATCTACATAGGAGAAATAAAATAAGAACAGCACAACTTGCATTGAAAACGTGTATTACATTTCTTTTATACACAAAAATTACAAAGTTTGTTACATTGGTAAATTATCATAAAATGAGTGATAGTCTTTTGCAATACTCGGTTTTAGTTCTTGTAAATGTTGATATTTAGCCGCTGTTATTTTCAGTCTGTCATTGTAGAGTGGTTGAAAGTTAGCTTCAAGGAATTCTCGAACTTTGTCCTGGTAACTGGTCAAGGATTTATTTGGATCTTGGGCTTTCCTTTTGGATTTTCTGGATCCTTCATCAACCTTTTCTTTGCTATCATCACACGCCGGTAGTACTTTGAAGTCATCTTTGAAGGACAGTTTGTAATGTATTTTTCCATTACTATCATATTTCAAGCATCTGATGTCTGTGACTTTGGGGTCCCCTTTTCTAATACCAGGACGAATTGATTTGAACATCAACGGTTTCGTAAAGTCTTTGAAAAAAGAGTGATCCAAATATATCACTTTGTATGGATTACTTTGCCTTGCATTTTTGCATGCGTCTATGTAGTCGGCAGGCACATTTATTTCTCTGTGTCTTAAATATCGTTCAATTGTCGCATGCATAGAGTCACACTCCATTTGAGTGTGACCCTTTTCGAGGTATTTACTCTCTATAGTTATATTGTGTTTAGCGGCTACATGTAGGAGGGCGTTACTCATAACTGCACTTCGGTTCTGATAGTTACATCCATCACTAAATATTACGATTTTCGTTGCATTGTTACGCAGCGGAAGTTGCGATTCAACAAAATGTGTTAAAATGCTTGCAAATTCATTTGCTGAAAGTTCCCCTTCTGTCTCGTTCCAAAGGTAGCAAAATCCATCTTTTGTCTTTAGGTCAAACATAGTGAGGTTGTGTACCGAAAGTTTACGCCTGTAGTAAAGGGATGAAGCATTAGATTTCGGGCATAGTAACAGTGATTGAAGATCAACTGTGTATACATGTTCTTCATTCATTTTATCTTTTGCCTTTTCTTCTCTAGCTTCATCTTTCTTTGTTCTGTGGGTTTCAAAATCTTCTTCAGTAATGTGATTTAGCTTGTATGCCCTGCATGTATCGCACTGATCCTTTTTTGGCCTGTATAAGGACAAATTCAGGTCCTCGAAGGTCTTGTGAAATGTGCAAGAAGAAAGTGGCTTAAAATCTTTTGCCTTGCACCAATTTTCTGCATAGAACTGATACAGTTGTGCTTTTGATAACCAATTTGGCTCCAAGTAAAGTTTATTTGAGCTCGACCGGCAATAGTGCGATTCCACGTTCGGTAAAGTTAATAAAAATTCTTTCAATGATTCCAATCTTTTGCTTAAATCATGTTGCCTTGACATTCTTTTTGCATTTTGTTTCTTTGCTGTATTCTCATTCATCTTTGTTGGATTCTCGTTCGGATTTGGGTCATCTACTAAATCATCATCTTTTTCTGAGCTATTTTCGAGCCAGTTTTTTACCATCCACTCACCTAAATCTAAAGTTGCAAGTAATGTACTCTTGCAAACACGGACTTTAGTCATGTTATCAATAAATAAATAATATTTATAGGAGTACGATCGTCTTGATCTATTTTCTTCTGATCTATCCCGAGCTCTTTGTGTCAAATCCACATCAGTTGAAGTTTTCACTAACATTTTCCTCTCTTTCCATGTTAACGCCCAAAAGTTGTCAAATATCTTTTTTCTCTCCTGTTCTGAAATGTTATGACATTTAAAAGTCCTTCCTTTACACTTGCAAGTGATTTTTTTCATCGTTCTGTTTGGTCTACGAATGTATCCTGTTACTTTCCCATTGGTTAATTTCCTTCCCATGTATTCCCTCCCTTGCTCACGTAAAATCTTCGCCTGGTTACACTGCCAGTCATCCTCTGAAACTTGATGTCGTTTTTTTCTTTTCCTATTTGAGAGCTGATTGTTAACATCACATAACCTATCTGGTTCCACTATGTCTTGATCGTCAATTCCTGTATGTGGTTCATCCATTTCAATCAGGTTTTCCGTGATGTTTTCAACTTGTTCATGTAATTCTCTACCATAGGGCACTACATAATTCTCAGCTAATGAAACTTTAGGTTTGGGTTTTAGAATTGGTTTATTACCCACCTCAGCAACCTCCACAAGTGTGTCAATACCATCAACACCTATATCTGGTTCTACTCTGACTTGATCTTCATTTCTTGTATATTGAACATCCATTTCAATCAGGTGTTCGGTATTACGTTCAACTTTTTTTTGTAATTTTTCACTATGGGGCTTTAAAGACTTTTTATCAAAAGCAAAGTTTTGTTTGGATTTTGGAATTTGTTCATTGTGCATTTCAGCATATACCACAAATCTGTTTGAACCATCAACCCCTAAATCCCCCTCTGAAGCATAGTTTGTCTTAACTGCTGTCTCCTTGTCATGACTGCTAGTATTTTTTTCCGCGTCAAAGCTATAATAACTGGAATAATTATGATCAAGGCTATTCAGGGTTTCGTCACAAGTTAATTCTTTAACTGCTGACAGGGCTTCACCCTCTGAAACATCTAAAGTGAAGGATACATTTTCAAAACTTTTAGAACCCAAACTGGAGTCTCCTACAACTGTCTGTATTGGAAATAAGGTGCCGTCATCGTTTACAATGAAAAATCCAGATTGGAAATCATCAGTTCCAACATTTGTGTTGTCTGGAGTTGAGTTTGATATTCCTTCTTCTGGAAAAGATCTGTTCTCTTCAAGTGATTTCTTGGTGCATTTTTCTACGATGTCGGTGCATAAACCGGATTTGGAATCACAACTGTCAACTGTTGTGTTAGCCCCAGAAGTTACGTTTATTTGTTTCTCTGATGGTGTAGATGTATTCTCTTCAAACGATTTAGCTGCACATTTTGCTAGGTCTAAAATTTTTCTTGCTCTCGAATACATTTTTCTGCTGCAAATAAAACAAAATTCTGTTAGTGGTCAGCATTTTACTTGAAAATCTGACCACTTAACTCCAAAACTTTAATACCATTCTTATGTAAACCACCATTGTATAAACACGTAACTCCGTCATGACTCATCGATAAAACTCGTAACTCCATAAAAGGTTTGTAACATAACACGTAACTCCTATTATTTTAAAATACTTAGACTTTTGTCTTAAACTCCTTATCGTTTCATATAGTTGATAATTAATGAACATGAAATGTCTTAAAAATTTATTATATCTACATATTTCAACGGTAAATTATTCAACAAACGAAGGGTAAGTAACAAAACCCGTAACTCCACTGAATAGGAAACTAACCTAACATTCTGATTTGTAAACAAACCAAGTAACTATAATGCCCTTTGAATTTATCGATTTGCTAATATATTTGAGCTTAAACAGGCGAGAATAAGCTAAGGTTAGAACATTAAAGTAACTTACCATCAAATTTGAGAGTCGCCGGATGAACTGAAAACATATATTTACAAAGGCAGAATGAATCAGCCAAGCACTACAGAACCCACATGCTTCACTATTGAAACAGGCTGCCACGTCTAGGAGTTACCAGGTTTGCGTTAACAAATTTCCCACCAAAAAAGATACGTGTTTTGTTTTTTCCGTTTCTAGAATTAGTTAAATTTTTTTGGAGTTTGGTGTTTTGACAGGAATATAGAGCTACCATAGATGAATGTAATAGCATTAAAATCCAAAATTCGATTTTTTTGGAGTTACTTGGTTTGTTAATTAGGCCGACGATATATATATATATATATATATATATATATATAAAGTCACCAATAAAATTTGTAATCTCATTTATTAAAGAATAACAATAGTTGGAATACTTTTGGGCTTTGTGAAATGAATACTTAGTTTGGATGTTGTTTATTTAATTGAGTTCTTATTCTTGTATTGTATGAAAAAGTATTGTGTTAAATTCTTATTCTTGTATTTTATTTAAAAGTATTGTGTTAAATTCTTATTCTTGTATTGTATTTAAAAGTATTGTGTTAAATTCTTATTCTTGTATTGTATTTAAAAGTATTGTGTTAAATTCTTATTCTTGTATTGTATTTAAAGTATTGTGTTAAACTATCAAAGAAATAGACACAAGTCTCATAAACGATAATAAAATTAATTATTATACCGAACCACTGATTTTTGATTAAAACTAAGAACCCAGGCAATTTTGAGGGCCGTTCATAACAGTATTCAAAGGAAAAATTAAAAAAATTAAACCATTACTTACAATTTTAATTAATATTATGGTATTTAAGAATAAGAATTTGCATCTAAAATATTTAATGTTCCAGAAATTATTTAAAAAAAAATTAACTCACATTATCTAGTTCTTTTTCCAAATCACATTGAGGTATTGAAGGCATAGTCGTTGTTATTAAATCTGTGACACCTCGGACGGATATTGTACTGCCTTCTGGTGGCAAGGAGCTCAACTCCATATTTGAATGACCAAATAAAGCATGTAGAGTAGCATTACGATCTTCTAAGCATTTTTCATAGTTCAATGTTGCTTTAAAACCTAAACAGTGAAAAAAATGTTAGATATATAATATATCATGAATCAGTAAACATGGGTTAAAATAAAAATTAACACAATCATATTGTATACGTTTTTTATATGTACAATGATTTAATTTAACACGTTTTTCTTTTATAAGTTGTTTATCTTAACATGAAACCATTTATAGTGAAGTCGTCACCATTTGTTCTCAGTTTCAATATGTCTATTTAGTCTCAAGATTTTTTTATCAAGATGTGTAGAGCAATGATCATGGCGTATGTATATATGGAGTGAGTTATCCCTAACAATTAAAAAAAAATCCATTTTAAATATTATATAAAAGGATCTCAATTTTGCGTACTGAAATAAAGAATTGATGATCCTGGTTGATAGTGTAATGATATGGCTTATTGTTTAAATTTTGTATTGATGCTGGCGGTTGCTTATGTTAATTTTAGGCCTGAAAGGCAGTGGATGTACATGGTAATTAGGCCTAAAAGGCAGTGTTTGTACATGGTAATTAGGCCTAAACGCTGGCGGCTGAATATGGTAATTAGGCCTAAAGACCAGCAGCTGTACATTCAGGGCCTAAATACTGGCAGCTGTACATGGTAATTACTTCAATTGTTAGGTGTCTTAAGATGGCCAACTAACAGTTGATCCCGGTAGTCCACTAGGACATTTAAGGGTTGTTGCCATTAGGTAGGAATTGATTAAATTCACAATCCTCCAGGTTAATAACACTATGTTCAAAATGGCAATTACACTTAAATACTACCAACATTTAATGGATGAACACTTAGTTGTGCCTGTAAATTTGGTGAGAATATCTAATAATTAATTGTTAATTTAATGGTGCAAAAAGCTGGTTGGAAGTTAATTGAAAGATCAAGTTCCTAATAAACTTACAAAACTTATATTTAGGTAACATTGAGTATCCCTCGGCTTACCCATACACTATTTTAAAAACTCTCATTAATATAATTATCTCTTAACTATTGACATAATTAGGTCGATTCGCCTAAATTTAACTAATTTCCAAATTACATGAAATTTTGTACCTCATTAAGTTGGAGGTAATTATTGTGGCATTGGTTACATTTATGATCTTCAGATGTGCCTGTTGAATAGACATAATAATAACAATCTACAAATAATAGATTTTTCTATAAAAATTAAGTTTAATAGTTAATATAAGAACATTTAAGTACAATTAAAAATTACCTATAACAGAAAAAACTACGATTCCAGCAAACATGGATGTGAAACAATTAGTCAAAGAAACCATGATCGCATCACGGTAGCAATTATTGTTTACAGGGTTGTAGGAAGAAAAAGCTATGAGGCCTCCAAAGGCAAGACCCAGAGAGAAGAAGATTTGGGTTCCTGCTTCGAGCCAGACAACTGGGTCTGATAGAGTGTACCACTGTAACAATTACAGAAGGAAATTTTCATTTTAAAAATTTCAGCTATTACAGGTAACATCAATACAACTTTTATTATGTTTAAATTCATGTACATTCTTAAAAATTGTTCCATTCAATTTTATCTTTTCTATGAAACTGATCTGTTGCAAATTGATGATATTATATGATCAGTGGGTGAGTTTTTCTTCGATTGTAGTTATGATTCAGGTTTTAAAATGAGAACTGAAAGAAATTTTTTTATTAATAGTATTTGAAAACTTTTTTTTATAAAATACTGAAATAAATACAAAAAACGGAAAACAAGCCATTATAATGTAATTGTTGCTAAGCAGGATAGTGACCAAAACAATCAATGTTTTCATTTCATTAAAATCACTCTATTAAAATTTATAAATCAATATACAAGTAAAACTGAACTAAAAACACGACCATAATATACAGGGTGTCCCGGAACTCTCTGGAACATTTCATAAAAAAAGTTCCTTAAGTCGAGACAAACATATTTCATAATATAAACATGGGTCTCTGGTGACTAGTTTTCCGTCTGTCGGTCTGTATGTGTTTTTTACAAAGGATTTTATAACTCAAGATTTATTTATGATAGAAACTTAAAATTTGGTATAAATATCTACCTTAATAGGTAGAATAAGTGTATAAAATTTCGTTGCTGGAACCAAATCCATTTCAAAATGGCGGCCGTTTAAATGTTTTAGTGTCAAATTCCACGAAAACTGTTAGCTATAAAACATTATTAAGATAGGTAGAAGATGCAAAATTAAAAATATGTGCATGTTAAACAATGTTTTAAGTATGTATTGTGGTAGTATGGAAATTACATTGATTTGAAAGAACACAACTTGGTTGTTTATTATTCGATTTTAGTAAATAAGGTGTCATTCGATTTGTCTTTTAATTGTGCATCTTTTACTTATCTTAATAATGTTTTATAGCTAACGATTTTCGTGGAATTTGATACTAAAACATTTAAACGGCCACCATTTTGAAATGGATTTAGTTCCAGCAACGAAATTTTACACACTTATTCTACCTATTAAGGTAAATATTTATACAAAATTTTAAGTTTCTATCATAAATAAATCTTGAGTTATAAAACCCTTTGTAAAAAAACACATACAGACCAGTCTAGTCACCAGAGACCCATATTTATATTGTGAAATATGTTTGTCTCGACCTTAGGAACATTTTTTTTATGAAATGTTCCAGAGAGTTCCGGGACACCCTAATGAACGGCTTGTATATTTCAGTACAAAGCGAAGGATTTTAAATTCACAATGGTTGGATAATATATGTCCAAAATTGTGTATTTTATTCCAGTTGTTAGATTTAAGAAAAGAAAACATTATAAGTTGATTAGGCTATTTCTCTTTTATGTATCATCATATAGGAGTAATCTTAATCAATAATTGATTTACCTTTGGAGTAAATAGATGTCTCAGCCCATCTGACATTCCTCTTAGCGTAACTCCTCGGAAAAAGAAGATGATAAGAACAATGTAAGGAAATGTTGCTGTTACATACACTACCTGAAAACATAGATTAAATATGTTATATCTATTAATACCTGTGTTTATTTTGTACTCTAAGTCATGGATTGATTGTATAAATATTTGTTGTTCTTATTTTTATTTGAAGCCGAAATATCTCCTTAGATTATATAAATAAATAAGGTTATATATACGTTTTTATTATATAATCACTAAGGCTACATTCATTACATTTTCTAATTATAGTCTATTTCTTAAATGTTACATAAGGATATTCATAGAAATTATTAAAATATAAACAAACTATTGAACCTTGCCAGATGAAGCGATCCCTTTGATCATGCACATGTAGACCAAGATCCATGCAATCACCAGTGCAAAAGCAATCTTCCAGTTGAAAACTTGTGGATTGTTAATATCCTCAGAAACCATCAACGTGGTGCGGTACCAAAAGTATTGTGTAGGTGTACTAGCCTGAAGAAAAATATTTGATTGTTATTGATTTCTGTAATACGATTCAATATAGATTTGTTTTAGTAGTATAATGTGTGGTTAAGATGATAATAGTAGGCAAAAACTTTTGTAAATGAGTAGGGTTCTGAAGTTAGTCAAGAACTATGGGATTAAATGTATTTTTTGTAATAATCAATGTATTTGAAGATCAGTAATATATATTTACTGCTATTGAATTTTAACAAGGAGTTTCAAGTGGGAGTTTAGTTGTTCGTTTTTCTGTTGTTTGAGGGCCTTGGAGTAAGTTGTGCTTGCATTCTCTCTTAGTCCATAAGGCATATTTAATTTAATATGTTGGAAAGCAATGACAATATTAAGCTATATATTCAAATTGCCATTAGATGTTTATTGTGTTGTCAACCTTAAGCATATCAATGGTACATCAGGTGCTAGAATATAGTTTAATGGTTTGGTCACCTACTATGTAACACAAATTGACCACCTTCAAATGAGCTAGGACCTTCAAATGAGCTAGTCTTCATCGTCTGAGCTAAGATATGTCTAAAAGGATGTAGCATGAAAACTCTTGTGAAGGGACTTGGTGGCTTCATGTCATATTTTTTTAGATATTAGAAAGTGGTAGTGTAGTTTTGGTTAGGTTGCTGCAGTTTTTTGACTTTAGAGTTCCAAGCCTAACATGGTATCAGCTTTTTTTTTTACCAGAGGGTATCTACTATCAATTATGAGTACCATGGAGCTATCCTTTGTTTACTGAGGGTCTTATGAGTTGTCTTATTTGACACCTTCAGTGTGATAGCCTGTGTGTTATGATAGGGGTCTAGGGATTTGTTCATTAAGGTTTTATTTTGTTTTTATTTCATAAATATTTGTATATTAATTAATTAAACTTGTATTGTGGATTATTGTTTTATTTCTTATCTTGTAATTTTTGATTTGTATAAAATTCTTGTTAAATGTATAGTTTACTGAGTTTAACTTTAAAAACATACAGTACTGAGCACTGGATATTTTAAAAACTAAACTTAATGTTCATGAAAGTAATTTAGGAACATTGTCTTCTGTTTAAGTTGTTTTTAACATCTCAGAGCACAATCAATGGTGATGCTGTAACAAGACAAGTTCATATAGAAATATTTAATCAAATGGCTAAATATAAATTTAAATGTAAAATATTTATACAATTTTGCATTTATATGATTTTTAATGAAAATATAAAAAATACAAATACATTTTTACTCTTTTCAGGTTACTATGATGTTATTTATTTTATTTTTTTTTTTAACATTACGAGAACAATATAAATTTATATTTTTAGTCTTAATGTGAAAAATCAAATGGACAATGGTGGGATGCCAAAAAGGTTAAAATTGGTTTTGTAAAAATATCTATACAAACACTTTCATATTTTATGTATTCATTTGTTCCTTAAATATTTTTAAATAGATGCCATGAATTTTGTATTAACTATTACCAAAGTATTAACAAAATATAGTAATTAACAAAACATTAATTTAACTGGAAGGAAACAATTTTAATATAATAGACATACATTTCATTACGTTTTTTTTTAAAATATACAATATAAAGCTATAATTTTTATAACTTACAACACACTCTGGTTCTGGAGAGTAAGTTCCATTTTCAAAATATTTATTTGGACATTCTGCCCATGGAAGTTCAGACTGGAAACTCTATAAAGTAATATAAGATCAATTAGTGACAATGAGTTAAACTTAGAGAAAAAACATTACAATATTTCTCTCTCTCTCTCTCTCTCTCTCTCTCTCTCTCTCTCTCTCTCTCTCTCTCTCTCTCTCTCTCTATATATATATATATATATATATATATATATATATATATACTGTAGCTTTAAAGCCTCTTCACAGTGATTGGTAATATTGTATTAGTACTAAGTATTTCTTGTACTACAAATTATTTTACTAAAGAAAGTTTGAAATAAACCCAGTAATATTGGATTTAAGTAATACTGACACAATATTTGAATTTGTAATGTATTTTATTAGCGTAAGAAACAAAGTGTTAAAAAACTTACACTACAGACCATAGGTACTTGGTGGAATTCCATTTTTATGAATAAATCAATTAAACAATTTGTGTAAATAAATTTATTGTGTAGTATAAATTGTTTAATTTATTTATTCAAAAACATAGTTAACACTGTTAATGTTTTGGAGACGTTATTTACAGCATGCAAGTACTAGTCCCATTTAATCCAAGGGACATTACTATCCAATATAAATCATCTAAAGATGCAAAAGTTGTTTATTACAAAATAACAAGTCAGTTTCATTTGCCTCAAAATTACTAAATAGCTCTGTAATTGGAAAAGAGTTACTGGCTCTAAGTTTTACATGTTAAAAATTTCATAACTAGATACAATATGGAGATTTAATTGCTTTTATCAATTCAAATTGAATTATTAGCCAGGAAAATATAATATGTATGTCTGACTAATTGTTAAAAAGTGGTTTTGTAGGGTATGTGAGAATATATTTCAATTAGAAACATTGGCCACTGTGCAGATAGAACCGAGTTAGATTTAATTGAAGAACGTTTTATAGAATTTCAAACTGAAACTGATAAAAGATACAGTTTTAAGTGAAGTAAAGTAATTGTAAACAGGCTTGGTTTAATTTGCTACACGTGATTTCAAGCATACTTCAATGTAATAAATGAAATTCTTTTAGAGAATGGGTTATTACATTTTGGAAATATATTGATTGAAGCTTATATGATACACTAACACAATAAACCGAGTGGCATTTATCATTCTTTACTGGCCTGGAATGTTATCTGACTTTCTGCCAAAATATGCCACAAATATCCGAAGTCTAAAACTAGAGATCTTGAAATACCAGATATTCCTTTTTACAAGGACAAAGGTATAGTAGAATTTTGGAGAATAAGCTACTCAATATTTCGTTTTGTGCTGTTCATAATCTAAATTTATTTTCTTTAATATAAAATAAGAATGTTAAATACTAAAAAAATAGTGTTTAACCGTAACACCAAAAATTAGAAAAATAAGTTTGGTAGTAAACATTGCTTTTAGTAGTTGAAATTTTAAACAAAGTTTAGTTAAATTTAGAATAGAAATTAGGTTTTACTGTTCATTGTTACTGAAACATAGAGTTTGAAATTTTAAAATGGTGGTAGATTCGTATTATCTGTCATATATATGTCATATATAATATATATGGACCTATAATAGGACTTTTTGGTCAACTTAGCAATTTGCACAAATACACAAATACCAAAAGATCAGTAAATGAGAGGATGTTATTATCATAATTGTATATTATCATAATGGCAAATAAGTTGAAGGCCTACTATTTGTTGTTAACAGACTGTATTACTGTATTATATTTCTTCAAAAGTTTGAATAGTTTTAAAACATATAGATTACAAATTTAATTACAGTATTTAAATTTTTGATCTAAAATTAACAAACTTTAATAATTTTATATGAATAAATATAGATGTGATGATCAACTAACACGAATCACTGAATATGGCTAATAAGTTAAATAACATTTTAACATAGTTGAAAAATTGCTTTTACTATTCAACTATAATATAGTACTGGAAATTTTAAAACATAGTAAGATTTATAAGAGATTAGGTTTTCAACTTGTGGTGAGATAAGCATATAAGTTAAGGGAGGAAAAGGGAGGGAGGTCTATTAATTAGCTCAACCCTGGCAAGTTGCCAACATGCTGGAATATTCTCCATCCATATTTAGTCCTGCTGCTATACATTTGTGTTATCCACACTCATGATACTTATTATTAATGTTTTATACTTTAAAAATGATAAATATTCTGAAAGTAACATCTTCCTAAACTTTATGCATATTAAAAACTGCTTCGTAAAATATTTCATTATATAACATCCTTTTCATTGAATGTTTTCGCCACCATAGCTTTTTAATAAAAATGGTTTCCAAGTTCAATAATAATAATTCTTCTTTTTAGTACTATACCAATATTTGAAAATGTTTTGTGTTTGGCTTTTATTAATGCATAATCCACTCTCAAATATTTGTTTATCCTAATTATTGGTTTTTATATTCATTTGTTCTCATTTTAATTTGCTATTTTTACAAATCCTTAATAATTAAGATCTACATTTATGGGATGTTAATTTTTAATATCTATAGGGTTGCTTATATAGGCTACAATGCTAAATTTAGATAATAACATTTATTTGCGAGTACTTTAAAATATTTTACTTTGCTTAATCCTCTATACCAATCATCTCATTTAGGACAGTCAATTGTCAATCCACTCTCTCAAAACAGTCAAGCTTTGTTTTTAAGTTTTAGTAACACCACATAAATTATTAAACAGTTTGTTTTGGTTTCTATATTTAGTAGAAGAGTTTAGTTTTTACACAATTTAGGGATATTTAATGGGGATTTTAGATGTTATTATAAAGAGTGGGAAAAAAATACAGAACCTTTGTACTCATTTGATATATGTATTTTTTTTATTTGTTTATTTTTATTTTAGTCTTTAACACAATATAATATTTTCTTTCAACAGTTCATCTTATTAAATAAAAATTATTAATTTCATATTAATATAAATATTTTTATTGTTCATTACTGTTGAGACCGATGGTTCTTGGTGGAATTCCATGTTTAAAAATAATAAAACACAATTATTTATTTTGTATATCCACTTATAATTAGTCTAGCCGACCAATGGTTTCGCCTGTTAAGGCATTGACGAGGCTGTATTACAAAATAAATAATTGTGTTTTATTATTTTTATTGTTTAAAATAAAATTTTGTATCAATTGTATATGCAAATATTGAATAAATGCATCTTTATCTAATTTATGAAACATCAAAGTATAGAGTTTTGTACTCTTTCTGTTATTATACTACTTTTTTTTATATGTTTCATATTGTTCGGTTATGAAGAGTCAACAAATAGACCTACAACAAGGTGAATACAATACATTTGTAGCCTAATTTTGACAAATTTGTCATATACTTCTTCTTCTTGTTTTTCTTTTTTTTTCACAAATTTTTCATTTGTTAATATTTTTAAAATTTTGCATTAAAACGTTTTTTTCATTTTTTCTATAAAAAAAGTTCTCTCTCTTCTTGGTTTTCGTAGTCTCTTGTTCTTTTCACCTTCATTTAAAAAAAAAAATTTCTCTTCTCTTTCCTCTTCTTCTTCCTTGTCATACACATATGGAATATACTTCCAAAACATATAATAAACACCTGACAGTGAGGGTTAACACGGTAGCTAGTTTTAGGGTTGCAACATTTTGTGCAATAGGCCCCTAATAGAAAATCAGGCAATTATAAAAAGTGCTAAATTTGTATCTTTTACTTTATACTAAGCAATAAATAAGAACAGTATAATATACTTATTAATTATCATGTGCAACATTTTTTGAGAGATGTACAGTTAATTAGAATTCAATAAAAACAACAACGTACTAAAAAATGTTGATTAAATCACAAATTTCAGCAGTTTTCCTTTTGACTTAAGTGTACTATAAAAATACAAATTTGACTACACTACTGTTTGAGTAATATACCTGGACAAAGTAAAATAGGCACCACGCAATGATAGTGTTATAATACAATGCTACATTGAATGAAACCACAGCACTGCTGATTCCAATCCCTGCCATGTATGGAGACACCTGGTTCCAAACACCTATGGCACCTTTCCTTAGCCTTTGTCCAATGGCAAGTTCCAAATAAAATATTGGGATGCCTTCTATTGCCAGCATCACAAAATATGGAATTAAAAATGCCCCTGTAAATTGTAATTGCAATTGTAAGAGTCAATTAATTGGGTATTTTTATAATTTTGGGGATTATTAAAAATATGTAGTCTATAAACATTTAAATAAAACAAGTTAAACTTTTTTGAAAATCATTGTCATTAATATTTAGTAAAATAATTTAATAAATTCAGATTTTTTTTATGGTTTCAACTAATTATAATTTATAACTTTCTTGATTGTAATTGTACAATTAAATGTTGATTTAAAATAAAATTTGTACTTTTTATAGTAAAATTTAAAAACCAATTGTACTCGTGTACTGTACGACCCCCTCTTTTGGTAAGTTTAAAACTTGAAACATTCTTTTACCAATATTTTTCGGTTGTGTTACCTGTTTACTGCCGTAACAAATAAAATAATATTACAGGTACTTTCGTTCACCCCACTGGCCTATGATGCCAGTACAAAACCAAAAAAAAAAAAAAAAAAATGAAAAGACAAATTCAGGAATATATTAAAATTTTCAGCAAATTTTGATCATTATGAGTGTTTAGACTAATGATACACTGAATATATAAAGTAAACTTTCTTACATTTATGTCTAGAGTAAAATAACAGTTTATTTATTTATCGTACAGCAGCTTATTCAAGGAACAATTCCATCACAATAAACACAAAACATATACTATTTATTTAACAGGTATTAATTCGTTCATTGGGCCCACACAGTTATAATAGTCAAACAATCACAGTTAATAGTACATATATGAAATAGTTGTCATGTGATAAATAAACAAACTGTAGTTCCATTCTGGATGTAAATATAAAGTAAGTTTATTCGATATATTTAACTTATTATTCTCTCAGTTAAAAAAATTAGACACTCACATATTCAATAAACTTATTATTGATTTATCAATATAGTATTTAAATCATTAAATTAGTTTATATGATTATTTATCAGTTTTTATTCATATAGCCTATTATTTGTTAAAAACAAATCATCAACAGCCATATTTAATTTAAGTTGTGTGTATTCAACTAATTTTATAAAAACTAAAAATAATGTTTATAAGCATGTTTCAATACCAGTATTCCTGTAATTTATTAAAACTATATTGGTTTGAGCTGCGATTCAGATCGAACTAACCTCCACCATTTTTCTGTGCTAAATATGGAAACCGCCAAACATTTCCAAGGCCTACTGCATATCCCACTGTTGCTAAAAGAAAAGTTAATTTACTATCCCATGATTCTCTTTCTTCTTCTCCTGATTCAGGTCGGAATATCGGTTTGCCTTCGCTTGAACCAAGTTTGCTTTCAACTCCACTTGGTTTAAGAATCGCCTAAAACATAGCAGAGAGTAAAGTATGGTTTAGAACTAAGTGGGACGATAAAAACATTATTACAATAATTATATACATTTGTATGAGTAGAATGTATACAGAAAATAAAATAACTAAGAATTAAGTTTACAAAAAAAGTAGATCAGTTAAAAATTATTAGTGTTGTTTTGATTCAGTTTTCAAAAACTGTAGGAATATAATATGACTGTTACAATAGAAAATATTGAATTAATTTTAAAGTGAGATTTGTAGTTTGTATTAAAGTTTAATGTTGTTTTGAGTTTATGTGTAAGTCTGATTTGTGTGTAAGATGGAGCTATATATATATGTGTATGTGTGTGTGTATTTTTTTGTTACTTATGTTCAATACAACATAGTCTTAACATTTATTTGTCTATGACGTACTTTAGACTTCTATATATTTAAATAGTTTGGAGTACTAGAAGCTGACATCTTTCTTTCTTTTCTCCCTAAATTGATAGATTTATATAATAATCTCCACAGTTGTATACATACTATCCACAAAATACCATATGTTTTAACCGAGTCTTCAAGTAACATATTGATTTTAATCTTTGAAATGTTTTTTTTATTATCTATAGCAAAAGAATATACTTAATTTATTATATACAACCTAGCAGAAATATAGAATATCTAATAAAGATGTTTGCCTTTATGTACTAAACTCAAATTTTTGACAAATATTGCCCACTTTCTGTATATTTTGGTTATAACTCCATTTAAAATGTATTAAGAAATATTATTTACTGTTATTGGTACATATCATTGAAAGTATAATAGTAGAATTTGAAAGAAAATGTCTTTTTTTTGTATTACAAATACTTTAATAAAATGTTTTATGTTACATCACATGTAGTTTAGAGTAGGTGTGACGTTATTTATTTATTTTTTACTAGCTTTTATTCCATTTCCTCTGCTTTTTACATTTAAATCTTATGATAAATATCTAACTCACTTTACAATGTTCAATTCACTTGAAACTTTGAATACATCATAAATGTAGTCCTGATGGCAATATAATACATCATAAAATTTCTTCAGCAATATAGGAAGGTCTTAGATTATTCAAATTTGAGTTGATTTCTCTCTCACCACCCTCTGGATTATTGGAATATATCACTATATCAAAATGTAAAATTTCATAGATACAAAGTAAAAATTATATTTAAAACTTTTGTAAATACGATTTATTTTCAAAGTTAAAAGTGAGAAATAAAATTTTTATGTGTAGCCAAACAATTTATTTTTTTACACTCTTAAAAATAAAAATGTAACCTTGGGTCTTTTTTAAAAACAAACAAACTAAAAATACAGCTGTAATTGAAATCTACAAGATAAAATATTCAACCGAATATTCTAAACAATGTGTAAAAGTAATGTGTAATGTGTAATTTGGCAAAAAGGGTTGTTGTGTATAAAATTACAACACTGTGTTGACCACCAATCATTTTCCTTTTGTATGTTTGTCTCATGCGCACCTTTATTGTTATTTTTAAAACCCATCATGAGATATTCAAATATCGCAAATTTATTAGAAGCATAATATAATCTATAGGTTTAGATTTTTAGTAAGTGAATGAGTGAATCTAAAGAAATTTAACTTTATACTTTTTAGTGTATTTTGAAATTAAATAATGGTTTAAAAAGTTTAAAAATATATTCTTCGACATTCTGTCTATAGTTGCCATTGTAATTTGTATGTAAGGTAATCAATTTATTAATTATAAAAATTTGGTACAGAGGATGCTGGTTTTTATGCCTTTAGAAACCTACTAAAATTCAAAATGATTCAACAAATCATCTATAAATAACTGCCAATTTAAACAGTTTTTATCTATATTTGCACTATTTGAACTTACAACACACTTAATTAAGTTAAAATTTGCAGATTTTAACTATGTAATGGTACCAACAAAACTATATATAGTAAAAAAATAAGTTGTGTAAACACATTGCACAAACTTTCTCACTTCACCCATCTCTAAAATCAACCAAAACTATTTGTAATCAAAAACTACAGTTTAGTAACTACAGCCAAAAAGTAAAAATGAACTGTGGATGTTATTTTAGAAAAAAATTTGCTTTGCTTGTGCCATAAACATGTATTCAGTGTAAATCTTATTTTATTAAAATTAAGTTTTTAATAAGGCAATCAAGGAATTGTTTTTGTCATTTATTTGTTTCTGAACCGTAACATTAGTTTACTTTTGATTTTACATACATGTTTGGGTCATTAATGTTCACATTTCACTAACATTTGTACAAAATCGGTAGAGTCAATTTTATAAAATTAAGTTTTTTATAACAGCACCATGGTCGATTTTTTGGTTTTTCGATAATTCACGAATTGGTGTTTTTTAAGTGGTAACTATTATGTTTTATTTGGTTCCTTAGAAGCTACACTTGAGTAAAATTGTGTTCGAAATCACTAGAGACGATTTTGATAAATTTGAAATTTTGGATTTTTGTTTGAAATCCCGAGATATGCCCAAAATATACTCATATACAATATTTGATTAAAATCAGTCGATAAGTTCTAGCTGTAAAATAATGATAGATACTAAACATCCTTCTTTTCTAATATTTATGTATGGAGAAAGTAACATAAGTTATTGCCAAATTGTTATTTTGAATTTTGACTTTACATTTCATAATTGTTTAGAAACTAGCTCTTAGAGGCATAAAATGAATATTTGTTCTTTTTACAGACTTGAAAGGTCAAAAACATGGACAAAAGAAATGCTATTCATTGTTGGATGCCAGTTTATAGGGCCAAGTTATTACCACAAGAGTAAGCTGGGTAAGTATTGTGGAAGCCACTTCAAGTTGTTTTTATCTAATAAAATGTTTTAAAACTGCTCTGTAATTGAATCTTGAATCAAAATGATTGATTAGATCAAAGCTTATTTTCTTTTTAATATATTAAATGCATATACTCGTATTTTAAGTAAATTATTCTAGAATAAGGGTTCTGAAAAGGGGCTCATTACAGACAGAGAATTAATTAGGAGAGAAAAAAATATTAAGAATAGTAAAAAAAAAAAAAAATAGAATATAACTTCATATTTGCAAAAACCCCAACATTAATTTTTAACCCATTACTTAACGTTCTTTACACTTTGTATAATATGTAAAGAAGTATAAATAGAGTTTAATTATAAATAGTGTTCACTAATAGTTTATATTTTAATCAAATCAAAGGAAAGAAAACTAAAGAGAACTGTTTACGAAGCAGAATTTCCTGAAAAAGCCCATTACATTTGAAGCCCATTTTGGCCACTGAGTTTTTTGTGTGGAATTTAGTTCTTTCCAACCTGTGCAAAGTGGAAAGGGAGTCCACCATAAGAAGAAACAAAACATTTCACTTAAATGGTAGTTGGATTAAGTGAAGGTGACGACATTCGTTAGAATTCAGTTGCGCAGAAAACACCCATTTTGAAAATTGTATTAGGTAAAAATATACATTTTAAAATTTTTCATTTGATACTAAACGTTCAGCTCTGTTTGACTCACATAGTAAGTATATGGTAATGATAGCAGAGTTAAAATAAGGTATTATTCACACTCACGCTCACGCTCTGTCAAGGTTTTTTCAAATCTTATGGTGTGAATATCAAGATATCTTTAATCTTGAGCCCACCATTAAATAATGAGCTCCTTTAAGTAATAGTCTCAAATTGTACATTTTGTTACATTAACTATACATGCATATATACGAGTATATGATTAGATTTTGTATGGATAGGAGACACAGGCTTACTTGGAAAGTGGTCATTGTTATTATCTAATAGTATACAAATAGAAAAACACAATAAAACACTAAAGTCCTGAAATATTTCTAAACACTGTTCACTTTCTCAATCAGTAGAGTGTATAAAAAGAAGATAAAATTTTTGTAGTTAATTTTCTATTTGTGTACTACTAAGTAATATCAAGGACCACATTCCAAGGTTATCCTGTATACAAAATATATAAAATGGAGAGGTTATCAATTACTTTTCAAACACATTATGCAGTCAAAAAATAAAATAAATGATGCACACACATTGTATTGACTTTCTCAGATATCCATACACAATACCAAATAAAAAGGAAACGAAATGTATCTTACTCAAAATGCTGATTCAAGAGATACTGATCAAAAAGTGTCAATTATATTCTTTGAAAAAGTACAAAATACTTTCTATTTACTATTTCCTTTATTAACGGCATTTATTCCCATTGTTGTTAACATTTCTTGTCTTTAAAGACTCACATTTGTTACGTCACAAATCTAATGAATAAAATATATATTAAAATTATATTCATACATAACTCTGTCAAAATAATATTAGATACGATCTTATTGTAGACATAATATTGAAACTTTCTTACTTTAGTATTGGGACTTGTATCATCAAAGGCAATATTTGTTGCTCCATAACTGTTGGTAATAGAAGAATTGCCATTTTCAAGGACTAATCTTCCTCTCATTTCTTTCATCTCAAGTTTATCCAGAGAGCGCTGTGGGTTTAGGTCTCGGGAGCTCTGACGGCGCACAAGATGAGCTGTGTTAGCCATTCTGTCCCTTCTTCACTTCATCTTTCTTCTTCACCACCAATCCATGACTTGCTTCTTTATCTGCAACACACAAGTATTTTGTTAACCTTTCCTCTTTGATATCACTCAGATGGTACTTACTATTTAAGATAATCTAATACATTAATATTAAAGCAATAACATATAACTCTGAAATTAAAAATAAATTATTTGTTTTGGGTCTTAAAGACTTCTAATATTGACTTCCTGAACATTGTGGTCACTAGAGATGAGTCAAAGGTTTACAGATACAATCCTCAACATCCCTGAGGCCAGAAAAAGCACAGCAAGTGACCAGCAATGTCAAATTGTTTGTTTCCTGAAGGGTGTTTCACAACTAAGACGAAACATTACCAGAGAGAACCTCTGTCATTTTCATGTTAATCTGTGACGCAAAAGACCGAACTTGAAGGTTGTAGGAACTTGGCAGCTCAAACATGACAATACACCACCTTCCATCTGATAGAAATCCAATACTTTACATTATTCAACGATCCTACCCATTAAAGTAATTTGATACCATTTTGAACCAATAGATCATTCTAAACTCTAGAAGCTACTATTTTGGTCCAACTTTGCTTAACTTTGTATGCTCTTTTTACGAATAATTGGACAATCAGTTTCTAATCACAAAAATTGGCCTTGAATTTGAAAATAATGGTAGAGTTTCGATTCAAAAAATGGATTTACAAAATAACATTTTACTATCTACTGTTATTTTTTTCAGTTTTAACCTTGCTATTAAATATATCCATTTTTTATTACTATAATAAAAAATAACAGAGTTATAGTAAATATATAAAATAGAAATAAAATGAAACTGGGCTGAGTTTCAATCAAATTTAGTAATTTAGATTTTAATATGTTTTCAATATGATTATTTCTCAAAATAAGTGGTCAGACATTTTTTAAAAAAAAGCCATTTGTACATTAAAATTTAAAAAAATAATATACCTTTATCTAAATCCTATATGAATAAAAAATAGTACATTTTGTGCAGTTTGATGATCTGAATATGTTAACTTTAAGTTCAAAATCGAAAAACAAAAGGTCAAAATCAGTATTGAATAAATATGTCTCCTTGTATCATCTATATGGGTAGTATAAAATGTATTAGTTTGGAATTCCAATTTACCTTAAATCTAAATTTTAGTGGGCAATATTAGATTAATAATTCATTTTTACAAGTTGGTATAAAATCTTGGAAGTAGGCCATGTGAAATGTGGTGTAAGGCATAAGCACTCAAGTCTTGGCAGATATTTCACTTACACAAAAGCTGTTGGAAAACTTTCAAAAGATAAGTTTGCACAAGAGCTCTTGAATTGTACAAAAACACTAAAACTGTAGTCTTACGTATAAGAAACATAATTTGAAGCATAAAACACTTAATAATAAATGGGAAGCTTCAAACTTTACTTATTGTCATTATTTCATAATAATCAACCAACGAATATAACAAATATTGCACAATGGTCCTTCTCTTTTGATATATTAGTTTTTATTTTATATTATTCAATACACGATTTGTATAATTTAGTGTGTAAAGCTAAGGATAGCGTGTTATAGAATAAATGTTTTTTATTTTAACTTTTGCATTTTGATTGATAAAGTCTAGAATATTGTAGTGTATTAAATCTACTAATATTTTATATTTTTTCACATATACGTAGGTAAAAAGGAAGGGATATATCAATTTGGAGGTCTCCTGAGTCTAATAATGGTTTTTGAATGATGTTTGTTTGTTTCTACAGCCTAAATACATAGATTGATTTTAATCAAATTTGGTATTTGGGCATATTTCAACCGTATCTCGGGGCATTTTTTTTTTTTTTTTTTTTTTTTTTTTTTTTTTTTTTTTTTTTTTTTTTTTTTTTTTTTTTTTTTGATATTTCAAAATTTGGGATAGCTTCCTTAAAACAACAAACTAACAAAAACACAAAATGTATCCTTTAAGGACTCAAACAAGACTTATTGGTTACGATCTTTCGAAAATGTCTGTCTGTGAATTATCGATGAAACCTTAAAATCTGCTTTGGGACAATAGACATAAATTATCAAAATCCGTTCTAACGATTTTGTTTAATTTTAGTTAAACGTGAAGATTAATGGCTCAAATCAGTATTCAAAAACAAGTACAAAACTATAACGAAGAACAAAAATAATTAAAAAGAAAGAAAAACTTTGATCATCGTCATTAAAAGATCATTTTTAATTAAATATGATTTACCCTTAAGGCGGTATGGCTCAAAGAAAGCAAGTTTAGGCCTTATTTAAAACATGTAATTATTTCTTCAAAGGCAGTTTTCAGAGTTCATTTTCATTTTTTATTGATAAATAGTTTTGGTTGGTTCTCATTTGGTTTTTGGGATGGGTGACAGAAATTTTGTGCAATGTTTTTGAACCAATAAATTTTACTATATAGATATTTATAGGAAGAACAGAGGAGAAAAGACGTAAGATAAAATTCTTTTTTTTGAGGGCCTTTTTGTATAGGTATAATTTTATTAGTTACATCTCGTTTTTAGCTTTTAATCATTAGGTAATCAGCAAGTAGATGTAGCTGTTTATGTACTATGTGCCCATTTGAGAAAATAGATTTTGTAGACCATTATCTACTAATTTGAAGATTCAATGTAAGCCTCATCCTACAACGGAGTTCAAACTAAAACTATCTTGATTTTGAAACCTGCTAAGTGGTTGTAATGATGCTTTTGAATTGTAAATATCATTTTAAGTATGTACCAAACTTTGGTATTAATAAACTTTTATCGTTCTTGAAATGTTCAAAATATATGGGAGAATATGAATTTACTTTTAATAGCTAGTAAACAATTGTTAAAACTTGGGAACTTACTGCTCCAGTTTAAAAAGAGTTTTTACATTGAAATAGCATTTGTCAGTTATTAACTCTGTTAATACAAACCATACGATGTGACTGAAAATTGTATGAAATGAGTGAACATCTAAAAAAAAATTCTGAATTTATTAAATTTCAGTAGCAAAGAATCTTCTTAACTGCACTGACTTTTAAAAAGGTTTTCTGTTCCAATTAGCATTCTTATAATATATGTGGTGAAAGACAAAGTTGTTTGCATTCGCAGAATACTTTAAGCAGTGCTGTATGTATCCTCTGGATAGTGCTGAATGACCAGCAGCATTAGGTACTAAGCTTACCAAAGAGAATAGAAAAGATTTGTCTGGTATTTATTGGGAATTTAGATTATGCATGGGATAAGCCAAGATTGAGCCATTAGAAACAACAACAAATCCATTATGAATTTTGAAAAACGTGTAAACTATGTAGAATATTTTTTTTGTATTATTTGAGTAGATACATATTGTTATAATTTGGTATTTTGCAAAGAATTTTAATCAACCTAACCCAACCTGACCAGATAACTTTCCTTTGTATGAAAGAAAATAAAATTGGTAGCTCTTGAGTTATAAACTGACAAACACACGACAGAAAGACGGATTTTATAAAAATGGTGAAGCAACTTTTATTTAAACTTGAAAGTGAGGCTTTCCAGAAGATTTAAAATTATAGCTGTCACACAGAAAATAAAATATTAAACTTTTTTAAACCTTGTAACCATATTTTTATTTCGTTATCTAATATGAATAATTAAAATTCAAGCAGTGTCATTTTCCATAACATCTTTTCTTTCTAGAAGTATTTAAACTTTTCTCATTCATTTTTTAATCTTTGAAAATGTCTATTGTCTTCCTTTATTCAACGAGCCTCTTCTCTTCTTTATTAAATCCCCTCGACGCGTCTGCTATCAGTCCACTTCAACCTCTTGCATCTGGATACTCTTCCAATTGTTTGCAACAAATTGTCCTTTGTTTAAGTGTTGATGTTTTTAAATACTGACAAATCTAAGAAAAGTCATCAGTTGAAAACTTCATTTTAGTTTTAGTTTTTAAAGTAATATATAAATTATAGTATTTTCTTATAGTTCAGTTATACACATGTTATTTGGCATGCAGTTGTTTCTTTCATGTAGTACATTTTTGTTGGTGCTGTTTCCTATAGAGTAAAAAAACCGGTATCGATATTTCTCATTTTAAAGTAAAAAATGTGGTTTGTATGATGTCTGTCTGTCTGTCATCCATCATCTGTCATCTGTGCAGTATTCTAAAGCCCAAACTAGTGGACCGATTTGAATCATATTTGGTTGTGGGCTTATGTTTACCAAATAACTGAACTTATTTTTGACAATTCAAAATTTGGAGTAGATACCATAAGAGAAAAACACAAATTTCAATTTTATCAAAATTGGTTTAAATGATTTTACTAAAATGTAACTTCTAACTATCTAAACAAAACATATCTCTCTAAAAATTGCGAGTTATTGGTAAACATAAAAAAATCGAGCTCGGTGCTGTTATAAAAGACATAATTTCTGAAGATAGTTCAAAAAGCTAAATTTCGTGATGTCTCACGAACCACACAGAAATTTAGTGTGGTTTAAATTGTTTTGTACAAAATTGCAAATAGAAATTTACCATTAAGGAATAATTTACAAAAATCTAAACGAACACTATGCTTCTTTTTCACAATGAATTTATTTTCTTTTGTGAAAAGTTTGTCACCTAAAAGAGGAAAATCAATAAAGATTATGTGAAACACCAGAAATAATATATAATATGAAGATTTAAACAAATCTTAAATTGATTTCAATTGTGTGAAATTAATCTTCTGTTATTAAATTCGTTGTAATGATAGCAAATGTTGAAATGGTTCAAGCTTTCAAGAAACAAACAAGTGACCTTTAAGTCCTATAGCTTTCATATATTTGAAATTTCTTGTTTATCAGAGGTTTGACCTAAGTCAAATATTTTAAATCTGCCTTTGCTACGTATTTGAAAAAAAAATCATGATGATTCATGAAATAGTTTGTGAGATACAATATTACATTTTGTTTTCAACCTTCTCTAAGGAAGGTCTGTTTACTTCATAAACTTTACTCGAATTTTAAGTAAGAATTAGAATAATAGATATTTATGTAAAGTTTTGTAACTAGCTTCTTTACAGCTAGATCTAAGGGAAGGTTTGAGCAACGAGTTGAAAGCTGAGTTGCTTAGTTACCCGAGTGCTCTAGAGAATATTTTACCTACATGTTACACTAATTTACCTAATCCCATAGGTACAGAGTGTTCCAAAAGCATTGAAACCCTTCTGAGTGGTTTGAGTTGGAGGGTTTAGAGAGCTTCTGGAGCACTTAATAAATAAAATAAGAAAAAAATAAATAATGTAATAAAAATAAAAAATAAACATATCAAACCTGCAACAATTATTTTAAACTATATTTATTTAACAAAACTAAATAAAGACAAACATTTACAAAAAGAACTACTTTGAATAAATCTTAAAATCACAGTTTTTACATTTTTCAAAATATATTCTTGATATAAATTTAAATTTTACTCTTTCCTCTAGTGTTACTATTAACTTTAACACAAATAAAAATTTTTTTTATAGAACAAATTTTTAGAAGAAATCATAGTTAGTTTTGATTTTTGTAAGGAAAATACAAACATTAAATTTTACAATATCTAAAATATGAATAAAAAACAACAAATTACTTTTTTAATTTGTTTGGGTTAAATAAGTTAAATCACAAATACCATAATTTGGCTGAATTGACCATCTTATTTTGCAAACAACACACAAGAAATTAGTACATTCAATTTGTGACTTCTCATCCACAGCTCTGTGAGTGTTTATTGTAAATATCACGGTTAAATTATTTTTTAAATATCTGTTTTTTATTTAGTATTCTGCAGAGTAACAAGCTGAGGTGTTGGTATTTGTTTTATTTTTCTAAAGTGACAAAAACAGGAAAAGTGTAGTTTATTTACTTCACAAACTTTCATTTTACTAACAGCCAAGTTGACAACTCCATGCTATGAGTGCTTTGGGATGACATTACTGGTCTAGCCAGTTAGTTCTCCCTTCATCTTACCACTAGCTTCTAGCTAAATCATTGTTGTAGCATGTCCTCCTGAGATAGCAAAGACAATGTCCTGGTCATTTGCCTTATGTTATAGCGCTATATAGTTTAAGAAAGTTCATTTTCTAACCATTTTCAGCGCTATAAATAATTATAAGCAAAAATTTTCATTTTGTTTTCCCAGGAGATTGCTTTAGTACTCTAATTAAGTAACCAGCACTGCTTGTAACCAATGCAAGGAGAACAGGATTCAAAAGGGTTGAGGACTGACATAAAGATGTATAGTTGTGGTGCTGTGGTTTTGTACTTTTACAAAGTAGTTATTATTTAAAAAATATAGGTTAAATAATTTATTAATTCTACAAGCCAACATTTCGAAATGCATTTATAAATCGTACACAAGAGATAAAGTTGTAAGTTTAGTAATACAGATGCCTATTTAAATAAAGTTTAATGTAACCCACACTAAATATATTTAACAAACTCAACTCATATATTCAGAGACCCACCACAACCCTTCACAGCTTTAAATCTATTAAACTTGAGAAGGCAAAAAACTTTTGTGTGGGAGGTACTGTAAAGCTTTAAACTGTCGCAGAATAAAGATCTAAGAAAATTTAATGCTTTCATATTCTTAAATCCAGGTTTTGTGAACATATAAATTTTATTAGTTTCCTCAGCAAATACTACAAAATCATCATTTGAAAAACCAATGTTATACAAATTTGCGTTCCTCACAGAAAGAAAATTTTATCTAGTTAACCAATTGTCAATAAATTAGTAATTATACATTTCACAATTTAACTGTAAGTGGGCTTGTCTGCAATTCCTATGCTAACAATTGTAATACAATTTTAAAATTGATTTATTTTTTATTGACATAAATTTCTAGTACTTTATTTTGTGTCTGTATAATGAACTAAAAATGGTAACTGGCATCAAAATTTAGTTTTGATATCTTATCCTTAATCCATATACACGGCCTCTGGGTGTTTATAAAGGTCAGACATAAAGCTTAGCATACTTAGTTAAACTAAGCTCATGACTTAAGTAGCTTAATTAGATGACCCAAGTCACCAAAGTTGATAAATCAGATAAACAGCTGATTTCTATTTGAAACCAGTGTTTAAAATAAAAGGTAAAAATGTTACACTTTCAGAACAGCTGTACATAAGAAGATTTGTTTAAAAATCATTTCATAGACTTTTCAAAGACAAGAAGGCGTCAAAACAATATTTTCTTCAGGTTAGATCTTTAAAAAATAAATTATTTGTTATAAGTGTGTAAATAAAACTCTATGGTTTAATTATATGTGTTAACATTATATTTAAGGTATTAAATATATTAATAGATAATATGAGTAATTGAATTATGTATATACTAATTTCAAAAACTGTGGTAAAAGTTCAAAAAAATCTTAGGTTAGTTTTCATATTCTAATCTAATACTTTAAAAATAATATTTCACAACTTCTTACTTAATAAAATTTAAAGAATATTATCAGCTACCTAACCACAAAAATTGAAGAAAACTTTAATAAAATCACAAATATTTATCTAATCACATTTTGTTAAACAAAATGTTTTAATGTAATCTTTAATTTGAGATTTTGATGAATGGATATAGTAAGTTGTTAGTATAAAATGTATATCGATAAAGTGTAATTTAATTTAACTAGTGGGAGAGTTATGGCATTATAACTAATATTAGTTGTCATCAAGAGGAAGGAGTGTGAGTAGAATTTTATACATTTTTTATATCATAGTTATTGTTTGAAAAAATATCTTTGCACGATAAAAATGTTACGAACCATTATTAAAATATTCAAATAACATTCTTCTTTTTCCAAAACTTATAGATTTCATGAGCTTTTGCTTACACTATGTTTAAAAAAAATATAAAAAAATAATAACTTTGTTATTGTAGATCTAAAAGTATATTTTTTTATGGTTTTATTGTTTTTCAATAACTGAAATTTTCATAATAACGGTTTTTAATATTATAAGAAATTACCTAATTTAACACAGTTATAGGCCTAGGTGATAATGAATGTTTTTTTAATGTTGAAGTATTTTTCTGTTTAGAATGAAGATGTTATTAGTATTTTTTGTGTTGCTTGTCCTTCAAGACATGACTCTTCTTACGGAATGTAGAGGACATGGGCATGGTCATGCACATTCTCATGGACACAGCCACGGGCATGGGCATATTCCTCATCACCACCAAAGTCGAACTGAGAAATATCCAAATGCTAAAAGTAATATTGGAGTGCTAAAAAAACACAGCCATCAAACATAAATTGCAAGTTTAAACAATAACAATGAATTTTATATTTACAAATTAATTTATTTCAAATACAATTGAAACAACCTATTTTAATTTTATCATGAAATTATAAAATTATTTTTTCAGTTGCTTTTTATTTTTTGCTTTATTCTAGAAAAATATTCAACATATTTCCCTTAGTTTAAGAAAAGGGAAATTCATATTTGATTTTCAAAACCTGAATTTAAAGGCAAGAATCATATTAAACATTTTGAAATCTTTTAATATTTAGTGGATGTAAACAGCAATTTAGAGGACAACTTGAAAATATTTATAAGAACTTTGTCAATTTTTGTTTTTCTATTTCTTTTTATTATTTGATATTTTAATTTAGTGTTCAACTAATTTGTTTCATTTCACCCATCTCTATTAAAAGTTGGAATTTTTTCGGTATTGGTAATAAATTATAATTGTATTGAAAGCTACAATTGTTAGAAAACTCCAGTTGATAATACTGTAACAATGGTGATTGGAATTTGATGTTCTAATCTCAAATTACCTTACAGAAAAGCCATCTAGTGATTGGACTGTTGCTGTCTATTTGGATTTCATAACCATTTCAATCACAAGGGTAGATGTCATATTATTTGGCAACCTTTTAAACAACATATCGTTTGAAACTAGAAAAATGAGCATGTATGAATTTTATGTTTAGAATCGTTATTTTATGGAGTGAAGTTTTTCCCATGGGGATCGTTCTTCCACTTAACCTCAGCAATTACAAAATGCATTAGAGCTTAATACATAAATTATCAATTATATGTACAATGATTACAGAATATAAAATAAAACAATGTTTACTCGTTTATAGATACAATTACAAAACAATATACAAAACATATATAATTGCTAAATAAAAATAATAATAATAAAAAAGTACACAACCTCCACACGTGTATTAAACATTTCCTTGTAACAGCCCAGAAGTCACAAACTACTCAACACTGTTATGAAACTAACACTCGAATAAAAATTTAAACTTAGCACAATTTTGTTATGCTTGTAATATTTTCTAAAGGTTGGAAGCAAAGCATGCCGTCACTCTAAATGATTTATTAAACATAACAGCGGTGTACTTTTGTATAAGTAATCAATGATTTTCTTCAAGTATGTATTTCTAGAATAGCTGTTTGAAATAAACACAAACCTTTCTGCCATATAGTGAGCAATTGCGTATAGTAACAATAAAATATGACAATTTTTAAAAGTGTTATTTTAAAAACAGAAATTTGTTTATAGTATTCTGAAGCATGATCATAACATTAAAAATCAAAAATTTAATGTAAACAATAATTTTGAGCATACTGTAGTTTATGCTTCAACTCTATTCCTCTGGCAATCTTTAGTTGGATCCATAACTTTTTTTCTTGTAGTCTTGAGTTAGTACCTCTTTTTCATCTTTTCTATCAGGTCTCTCTGACCAACTGTTTGTTTTAATCTTTTTTTTTTATAAATAGAGTACAACATCAACTAATTTAAAAAACAATTAAAACCTTTTTAATATCTATTAGAAATTATAACTATATCAATAATATTTGAATTACATTAACTAGCACTTCATGGGATTACAACCAATATCGTTTGTTTGGATGCTTAGAAGTACTAGCAATTTATCAAAATAGTTAAAACCAATTTTTACAAAATCGGATACTAAAATCGGATGCAAAAGTGAATAAATAAAAAAATATCTGTAGGCCTATATATGATTAACAAATACACTCATTTATATAAAAAAAAATATCAAAACAGATCCTAGTTTTATTCTAACAGCTCTCTCAAGGTTTGTTATTACAATTCTTTCTCTATATATCTTCTTAAATTTGAGAAAGTAAAAACAAACAAAACCAAAACAATAGTAATAAAACTTTATCAATTTAGAACTTTAGTGCAATTTAAAACCTCGTTAAAGTTTCACTTTGCTTCTGAAATTATGTTTTGTACAATGTATTTTCATCATACAAACTGGAAGGTGGAGAGACAAACATTAAAAGCAGGTGTGTCTTCATAATGAAATGACCATTAAGGATTAGATAAACTTTCCCTTGGTAGAGTAACTTTTATTCACGTTTAAGAAATAAAAACCAGACAGTGGTACAATGTTAACCAGTGGAACGCTGTTACGGTTGATTTCCAAACTAAATCGAAACTGGATTTATTTTACTTTTCAAATATACCGGGTGTTCAAAAAGTCTAGAAACTCCTTAATAATGGAAACTAGGGTGTTACCACATTTAAGGGAATTACTGGGCCCAGTTTGAGGTTATCTGGTTCTAGCAAGATGGGACCCTATTCCCTATCCCTCCACACTTCAGCTGTGAAATTCTCATAGCTAAAACACTAACATAACCAACACGGTTGAGTATTCACTTCTGCCTCTTGATCTCCGCAACGTAAAGTTAACAAAATTTAAGAGGCTGCCATTTCCAAACGAATGGTCCTTTTTCATTCGGGATTGCGGCAATGTGTTCCTCTACTAACAACCTTTAAAATGAGCTATAATTCGACCTATGCTTACATTTAAGATTTTTTTAGACTTCCTCCACAGAACGTCCCCCCAAAGCGAAAAAAGACAGTTAAAAACACCAAAAAGTCAGTAACTACAGTGATAACGTATTCCTAGAGTTTCATTGTTCTGCGTTTATTAATAAAATAAATATTAAGGGGTTTCCAGACTTTTTGAACACCCGGTATGTAGTATACATTTTTATGGTGGATCACAAAATATTTGTTGAGTTTTTAACGGCTGTATTTGTTATGATATATGAGTTCAGAGAAGTGTGGTATGTAAGTCTGTTATCTGTAGAGTTATGCTGTAGAGAATGGATAGTTTTACAAAATTTGATATGTGGGCTTATCTCGAAGTATTATTTTCACTTTTTTTGATAAACACAAATTTGTGAATGCTACTAAAAGACTAAAATTTCAAAATTCAAATTTTGGCTATGATTTTCATAAAATTTTGAGTAAATTAAGACCCAAGCGAAACTTATCGGTAGATGTCTCCAAAATAGATTGGGGCTAAAAATAAATAGTAAAAAAATCACCCATGAAGCTTTAATAAAAGGCCTACTTTACCAAAATCACTTCACAGATTTCGGTAAAATTTTGGTGAAATGTGAAAATTAATAATTCAAATAACTATAGCAAATCATAAGTAAAGGGAAATTATGGTTTAAGAATAATTGGGAAGAAAGAAAAAGAACATTGAAATTTATGTATTTGTTTGACAATTTTGTAATAAGTTGATAAAAAGTGGACCCCTTTTGTACCAACTTTTCTGTAAGAAATTCTTCTTCTTCCATCCCTTATGCCAATGGCATCGGGACCTCAGAGAAACATAAGAAATTCATGTGCAAAAATTCAATAATTACATTTTTCTCTCATTATATATAAGTAGTATATGTCATTTTTGTTTATGTATACAGTATGTATGTTATTAACTATTGTTACTTCTTTGTCTTTTAATATCGTTACACTCTATTCTAGGCAGTAGTCACATTGAGTTTACAAGAAGGATTTATCAAAGGTATGCATTTAACTACTTCTGCTGCTATGATGTCTTTGTCTAGTGTCTTATTGTTTCTCAGATTTTAAATTATTCCAGTAATTTCACTAACATCTGGTGATTCATTGTCATCCATCTGAAGAGAATACTTCCTCTTTCTCTCCTGCTTCTTTCAGCATTCTCTTAAAACAGTAAAGATCTTTATTTTAAGTTTCCTTCTTCCTTTTTTTTTATAAGGTGGCGATGATCGAAAGGTTTTTTGCTTTTAAACAACAACAAAAACATACAAGTAAAAAATTAAGCGTACGGCAATTGGAGGTGTGGCATTACACTGGAACAACTATCCTTACAACACAAAATTTCAATTGGGTATTAACAAATTATAAAAATCCACGAACAAAATTCTGTTATACACATTTTTTACTTCAAGAAGTTTATTTCCATACAACTTTTATATAGAATATAATCCAATAATTAAATGAATTTTATACGTGAAATTATTTTTAATTAAAATACTGTTTACTTCCAGACTCCAAGAGATATGTAATTAAACCGTAAAATATTCAGACTAAATGGAAGCTTGTTGAATATCATAGCCAAGTTATTTCAATGATAAGAGAATATAGTAAACTCAAGCCCACACACCTCCCAACTGCAGTGGATTAACGGTGCATTGACGTCAGCATGCATTTATTCTATATCTTCAACAGTTTCATTTTATGTCAGCTTACCTAGATAATTTATACAAGTGTATTTGAAAGAATATATGTTAATTTGAATAAAAGGATGACAAGAAAATAGCTAGTTGAATGGGGGAAGGGGGGTATTGTTTTAACTATCCTGTTTTTGACAATTTGGCAAAGTCTGTAAGTCTGTTACACTGGGTCAATCATGTTTAACAATCGTTATTAATTTTTTTAAAGATTCTTTGTACAGTAACTAGTTCAAACAATTTATATGTAATAGCTACTACATAGTTCCAGGATATGAATGCGTGTTCTCTGACTAAGAATAAATAAAAGATATGTTTGTACTCACCCCATCTCATGTGACTTACTTGTAACGTTGCATTACACGTTTTGGAATTTATGTTCCATCTTCAGATTATTGCTCTTAGGAGTTCGTCGAAATATTAAGAATACCACATATATATATATATATATATATATATATATATATATGTATATATATAAACATCACATTAATTTGTGTGATTTGTCACAATAATTTGTGTGATTTGTTTTTTTAGTTAAGCCAGTAAGAATTCTAGATTTTAATATATTGTTGGGTAAAGCATAATAATTAATTACTACCACTCTGATCTCAATTAATGATCCACAATTACAAAGAAAAAAAGCACACATAAAGCATTTAACTATTTTTATATCTTTGAGTTAGATTGTACAGTAGCTGAGGAGTTATTTACTGTTAAATCTTTGCCTATGGATATTGTTGTCTTATTGTGCATTAGACAGTAGTTACATTGGGTGTTAAAGAATGATTTATAAATATATTAAATGTCCAAGGAACGAGTTCTCCTAAACTGATAAATTAATGGAAACAATGAAACTATTATTAAATTCCACAAAAGAGCGTCATATGTTTCGCCGTTAGGTATTTTCAAGCTACTAAATTGTAAAGAAAACAAGTTTAAATATTCAAAATTGTATGAGAAAGGAAAGGGTAGAGTAGGAAGGGTTGAGAAATGATAAAACCAGTATTTATGACAGAAAGGACAATGATCTGACCTGTGGGATGGAGAGAAAGAGGAGGGGGTATTTTAGAAAACAAAGGTTATACAAAGGCTTCAATAGGGGTGACGAGTTAAGATATATTTGTTCATTTAAGTTAGAAGCATGGTTTTTAAAATAGATCTATTGATTTCTAAACATTCCAAGTTATTGAGTTTTCAACTTTTTTGTTTCATGTGGAGGAGCTTTTTAACATTTGACTTAGGAAAAAAAATCATATCAAAATAATTATAACAGTGAAACATATATTACCCATTAAAGCTCTTTTGTGGAATTAAATAATTGTTTCATTATTTCCATTATTGTGGAAATCCATCAAGACTTTTGTCACATTAAATTATACTAATAAATTGACCTTTAGGTACTCACCATAATGAGTAAGGGCTTGGCAATCCCAAGAATACCTAGCTGGATCTACAATTTTGTCATGTAATCTTGGGTTAGATCCCTCTCTTTCATCTTTCCTATCAATTCTTGTTGTTTTCTTATCCTAACGCTATTTGATTATTCGAGGATTTAGGATCTTTATATTATGTTCTTTACTTCATTTTTTCTGTAAGGCTATGATGACCGAAAGGTGTTTTGCCTTTAAACGAGAAGAAGAAAAAAAATACCCGTAAATTGGTTTAAAGCTCTGCTCCATCAAAATAAAAAGCAGATGCTAACACCTGCGTCCCGCACCACTGGCTGTACTCCTGGGAACTATGAACTTCGGCTCAAATATACAGACGTTGTCAGTGATAAACTTCCGCTTTCATTCATAGATCGGGGTGGTGAGGGAGGGCTATGGTTTGACCTTCACTGTGTGCGTAACCTGCGACTAGGAGCTGGATGGATGAATTCTCCAGTTCGCCCCGATCACCTCGACTTCTTAATCCACTGATGATTGATGTTGAGCTCTTGAGACAAAATAGCCAAAAATAATGTCCTCTTAAAACCTCTGGTTTATTTATCACAATATTGAGAAGTTTTAAAAGTGTTAAGGTCCAATGAAAGAGCAGATTTTAGTTGTTTTTTTTTCAGATATTTTAAGGTTTTACCATTTTATAAGTAGCATTATTTTTAATTTTCGTTTGAATAAAGACAAGTTTACAAAAAAAACAATTGAGTGAATGTTTTGAGTCTTCATTTATCAATTCATACAAATACAAGCAGTTTCATAAATTCGCTGGAGTTATTAATGTCAGCTACTTACAATGTATAAATGGGAACATGTGGTCTCAAAAACCTGATATATTGATTGTGATATGTAAATGTCAATTGTGAATTTGACAATGAATTTTTAAATGAAATAACAATATTGATGACTTTTAGTTTAAATATTATTTATTATTTTTAGTTTAGGAACAATCTCTACAACAGAGCCTATTGTACTATGGTCGAAAGGACTTAATCAGGTCATCATTTTAATATTTTAAAATGATCTGTACTCAAAATGGTCTAAAATGAGAAACTATTTAGAACAAAAGATTTACGCTCAAGTCCAATCTAAATGGACTTTTAACTTTGGAAGTATAAAATAGGCGCTTACACTATACTGTGTAATTAGGTGAACCTATCGAATAAGACATTGTGGATTTAACATTTCTATTGTAATAAAAATGATGGGTCACAACCAAAGTCACAAAATATGACAACAAACATATCTACAGTCACGCTAAATATGTTACAAAATAACATTTTAAAATGACTCTTGGTCCTGTTAAGGAAGTGAGTGTCATCGCAGTTCATCGCAAGAGTCCGTGGGGACAGGTCTGTCAGTGGATTCCTTACTTAAAACCATTTTAAAAACTTAGTTTTTTAAGTAGTCATTCGAAAAAATATCAAAATACTGTTCATAAAATTACACATCCAAATGACTTTTTATATTGTTATAGGGCCTACTTTAATTAGCAATGCTAAAAAAAAAAAAAAAAAAACTTTAACATTAATATTCAAAACGCTCGATTTTGTAAAATATTAACAACTTAAACACAATAAAAAAATTTAAAAAACGTGTACCGTTCTGATTAGATCTTAAAAATGAGACCTCGAGAACAATTTTACGATGAATAATAAAGGAGAAAAATGTTTTAAATTGTAACTTTCCTCTTATGAGTAATCAATCCAATATGGCCAATAGGTACAGTAGAGTAGGTTCTTTTAGAAGTAAGCATGCAGTTTGTGTAAAACCAAGATATATTTTTGCCACTTTATATTGTTTGAGTTACTATTACGGAGAAAGGAATTTAATGTTACAAAATGAAATCTATAATTATTTTGGTACTAAATTGTGTTAGAAAAGTATGAAATCGGTTTGATAATTTGTTTTAAAAATATCGACTATTATTTATAACCTCATAGGAGAGTAAAGCAATTTGAACTTGATTAAATTATAACTAGTTTTGGTTTAAACTGTGTTTTTATTAAAGTTTCCTTTATTTATTACAAGTACTAAAACTTTCCGAGTAAAATTAAAGTTAGAATCACACAGCTGAGTAAAATTGATTCTTATTAGAGGTAAGCAGTGTTTATGTACATTCCTACTCTATCTAGGGATGGTGTGTACAACATTCATTTCAATGGGATTCCATTTGTTTCCCACTGACAAAGAACTCACCACGCCCTTCACTAACAATGCAAAAAACCAACAATGAGTTATCCAATTGTGTGAATTCCTTTTATAGGTTGACTTTTGATTAATATCTGTTACGTATTCAATGTTGTTTTCACACTGCAATGTTTGTGTTGTTTTAATTACTATGTGATATTTTCATACAACACTGTGTGTGTTGTTTCATTACCATGTGGTATTTTCACACTACACTGTGTGTTGTTTCATTACTATGTGGTATTTTCACGCTATACTGTGTGTGTTTTTTCATTACTATGTGGCATTTTTACACTATACTGTGTGTGTTGTTTCATTACTATGTGGTATTTTCACACTACACTGTGTGTGTTGTTTCATTACCTTGTGGTGTTTTCACACTACACTGTGTGGTTTGTTTCAGTACTATGTCCACTGCACTGTGTGTGTTGTTTCATTACCATGTGGTGTTTTCACACTACACTGTGTGCTTTGTTTCAGTACTATGTCCACTGCACTGTGTGTGTTGTTTCAATTACCATGTGGTGTTTTCACACTACACTGTGTGTTGTTTCATTACCATGTGGTGTTTTCACACTACACTGTGTGTTGTTTCATTACCATGTGGTGTTTTCACACTACACTGTGTGCTTTGTTTCAGTAGTATGTCCACTGCACTGTGTGTGTTGTTTCATTACCATGTGGTGTTTTCACACTACACTGTGTGTTGTTTCATTACCATGTGGTGTTTTCACACTACACTGTGTGTTGTTTCATTATCATGTAGTGTTTTCACACTACACTGTGTGCTTTGTTTCAGTACTATGTCCACTGCACTGTGTGTGTTGTTTCAATTACCATGTGGTGTTTTCACACTACACTGTGTGTTGTTTCATTACCATGTGGTGTTTTCACACTACACTGTGTGCTTTGTTTCAGTACTATGTCCACTGCACTGTGTGTGTTGTTTCAATTACCATGTGGTGTTTTCACACTACACTGTGTGTTGTTTCATTACCATGTGGTGTTTTCACACTACACTGTGTGTTGTTTCATTATCATGTAGTGTTTTCACACTACACCATTGTGTGTTGTTTCATTACCATGTGGTGTTTTCACACTACACTGTGTGGTTTGTTTCAGTACTATGTCCACTGCACTGTGTGTGTTGTTTCATTACCATGTGGTGTTTTCACACTACACTGTGTGTTGTTTCATTACCATGTAGTGTTTTCACACTACACTGTGTGTTGTTTCATTACCATGTGGTGTTTTCACACTACACTGTGTGGTTTGTTTCAGTACTATGTCCACTGCACTGTGTGTGTTGTTTCATTACCATGTGGTGTTTTCACACTATACTGTGTGTTGTTTCATTACCATGTGGTGTTTTCACACTACACTGTGTGTTGTTTCATTACCATGTGGTGTTTTCACACTACACTGTGTGTTGTTTCATTACCATGTGGTGTTTTCACACTACACTGTGTGTTGTTTCATTATCATGTAGTGTTTTCACACTACACCATTGTGTGTTGTTTCATTACCATGTGGTGTTTTCACACTACACTGTGTGGTTTGTTTCAGTACTATGTCCACTGCACTGTGTGTGTTGTTTCATTACCATGTGGTGTTTTCACACTACACTGTGTGTTGTTTCATTACCATGTAGTGTTTTCACACTACACTGTGTGTTGTTTCATTACCATGTGGTGTTTTCACACTACACTGTGTGGTTTGTTTCAGTACTATGTCCACTGCACTGTGTGTGTTGTTTCATTACCATGTGGTGTTTTCACACTACACTGTGTGTTGTTTCATTACCATGTGGTGTTTTCACACTACACTGTGTGTTGTTTCATTACCATGTAGTGTTTTCACACTACACTGTGTGTTGTTTCATTACCATGTGGTGTTTTCACACTACACTGTGTGCTGTTTCATTATCATGTAGTGTTTTCACACTACACCATTGTGTGTTGTTTCATTACCATGTGGTGTTTTCACACTACACTGTGTGGTTTGTTTCAGTACTATGTCCACTGCACTGTGTGTGTTGTTTCATTACCATGTGGTGTTTTCACACTACACTGTGTGTTGTTTCATTACCATGTGGTGTTTTCACACTACACTGTGTGGTTTGTTTCAGTACTATGTCCACTGCACTGTGTGTGTTGTTTCATTACCATGTGGTGTTTTCACACTACACTGTGTGTTGTTTCATTACCATGTGGTGTTTTCACACTACACTGTGTGGTTTGTTTCAGTACTATGTCCACTGCACTGTGTGTGTTGTTTCATTACCATGTGGTGTTTTCACACTACACTGTGTGTTGTTTCATTACCATGTAGTGTTTTCACACTACACCATTGTGTGTTGTTTCATTACCATGTGGTGTTTTCACACTACACCATTGTGTGTTGTTTCATTACCATGAAGATCCTCTTGAATTCAAACTTTCTAATTGTGCAGCCATTTCTTTTTGTTGTTCTGCCATTTTTGTTTTGATTGATCTTGAGAGGACTTTTTGTACATATCTATATGACGACCTCTTCGTGGAACACACGATTTTAGTTTCTGCTACAGTTATATCATGAAACATTAAACTTACGTTTATTTTATTTCTGACATCTTATAGAAATTAACGGGAATATACAATAATGGAAAAAATATGAAATTGAAATAGTTTTTAACCTGTAACATTTTAAAAATTGCAATTTCATTATAACAATCATGTCTTTTCGTCATCTCTCCGTTATCTTCTAGTTACTCGTGGTGGCACCTCATAAGTAATTCTATAAAATCGTCTTGATACTGTATTATTTTTATAATATTTAATAGCAAACTCGGCCTACCATTCAACATTGAACAATATGGTTGAGGGAGGTTAAAGGTAGAAAGATAATAGATTAAAGAGCTAAGTTACTCCTAAGCAATTCCTCTTCCTCAATAAACGAAGTAAAGGTACATATATAAAATGAAAGACAGTTAAGGAACGCCTAAGGAAGGAGTATAAAGGAAAACCTTAAATGAAGAAAATTCAAAGGAACGTTCATAAACACTGCATTTAAATTTTTGGAACTGCCTGTATTTTTTAAATCGTTAAATACAGCAATGAATACTGAATATCAAATGAAATCAGCATTTATAACGAGATATCATTAAATTCAAAGTTTAATTTTCAATATTTTCTCACCCCTCTTACAAGACTTTTCTCGATTTATGGTGTAATTTATAGAACCGAAAAAGTAAAGTCTCATAAATCCCTAATGAAATATATACGAGTGGAAAGTAAAATATGAGTTTTAACACAGTTGAATTGTAATAACGTATATTTCAGTGTTTTAAAATACTGCTGAAATTAATAGACTATCAAAAGATTTATAGACTTTTTTATTATATCAAACAGAACTTTTAAACATCTATTATGACTAGATTAAATTATTAACAATTTTTTAGCTTTAAAAATCTTTATTATCAACACCTATTGTGTACGTAATGATTTCAATGAAAATTGTACCTTTCACCAGATGTTATGTGTTACACTGTAGAAACTTAAACTCAAGTACGGGCCATAGCAACGAGTTTTTTCATTGTTGACTAATTTCAAACACAGGAATCTAAGATGGTAAATTTGTAGTAGTTTATAATTAATTAATGAATAGTTTTTATGAAATGATGACTTCACCTTTACTCGATATTTATTCGGTGTTATTATGAATATAAACGGAGTTTATCAACCGGGTTAAGAAAGTTTCGTACTTTCAATGGTTGAGGGACAAACAGTGCAGTGTAGTTGGGTATAAAAAGCTTGTTAGTTTAAAACCACCAGGTCTGTTGGAGACATCAAGAGGCCAGAAAGACCTTCAATTGTAAGAGATGAAATTTCTGTTGTTGAAGTCTTAAATGAAAAAAAAAAGTTTTGTCAAATATCACTGAATACGGAGAATTTAGCGTCTACTGGTTCTCCAGGAAGAAAATGGTGGCCATTTCGAACACCTGTCTTAATAACCATAACAAGTAAAAATTTCACATAATTTTAAGTTTAAAAAACTAAATCTCGTTTATTTTCAAAGGAATTTATGTACTTTATTTGGTTCTATGTTTAAAAAACTAATAAACAAAAAAAAAATTGTTCAAATAATTTTAACTTTCTTTTGAACAACCGGGTATAATTTAGTCGCTTTCTATTGGTCAAGTTTAATTATTTTTTATCTTAAATTTTACTTTAAAATATAATTTCCTACAGTATATAAGGCAGAGAGGTGAATTGAATAGGTAGAAGTGTATTGTATTAAATTTCAAGGATCTGAAATTAACAGAAGTTTGAATTAAAATGAAGTTCGCCATATTGGAAAATGACTTAAATTTTGAATAATTTTTTTTATTTCTGATTAAAAAAGTGAAACTTTTTCCGAATTTCAACTCCACTTTTTTAAAATCCAATCATAAAATGATATTATCAATTGAAAATCAGTCAGAGAAATACTTTTTTAACCAAATGACCAAAAAACTATAGAAATGAATGTTACTGATTCCAAGGTTAACATACATTAGACCCTTGTACTGTGTTTAATTTGGAGTTCTTATCGGCATTGGTAGTTATAGAATGGATTTAGAATAAGGAAATAAATAAATAATTAAGTAAACAAAGATGTTTATGCACGTTGTCTGCATATTAACTTACCTTATCGCTTATCCTCAGGTATGTACGGTTATATATAACCACCTAACCTAACATAACATATTCTAACCTAACCTATTTGTGATGATTTAAATCTAAGTATTAAGAAAATCATTGAAAATCGTCACAAACAAAAGAGAAAAATCGTTGAGTTGAAATTTCGAAAAAGGTCCCGTATTTTAAAATCCTACATAAACGTAAAAGTTTTTGATATTTCTTATAGTTTTGGAAATCCTAATAGCGCTCATTTTAAGTTTATCATACAATTCCAATCTCTTTTTAACTTTATGAAATTTTCTAAATAACAATAACAACATAATTCATCAGTGTCAAATCTCGGTGTTGTTAAATTTTGGCCTTCTACAACTAATCCATTTATTCTGCATCCAATCAACCTAATGGAGCACCCCACAAGATGGTGAGAAACCTCTTGTTTCACGGAAAATCACTTTGCTAAATAAAACACTGTCCAAATATCTCACCATATGTATAAGCTTAGTGTCTTTGATTTAAGCAAGAACTTGCCAGGTGGATTTCACTGATTATTGTATGATACCAACGAAAGTCATTCTTAAGCAATAAAAAAATCACAAGTGAAATTGAAAAAAATTAGTGATAATTTTGTTTAATTCAAAGTTTAGCTCTCTCTGAAATTCCAAGGTTTCCTAGCTGAATAGACTTTTTTTCATGTTAGGTTAGAGCTATTTTCATAGGTTAGAGCTATTTTTCATCTTTTCTAAGTTTTCTCTTGATCAATTCTTATTCTCTTCTCCTGTTAGAGTATTCGAGGGATAAGGGTCTTTATTTTATCCTCTTTTTTATAAGGCAATGATAGTCGAGAGGATTTTGGGCTCTAAACAACAAGAAAAAAATCGCCAATGACATTAATTGTTCACGATAGACAAAAACTAATAAATATGTTTAAACACCTTATAATGGTCCATCAGAAAATGTTTCTTCTTCTATACACATTTTGGAATTAAGCCATCATCAGTATTTAAAAATACATTTAGCACCAGTTCACCCAAAGTCTATTAAAATTTGCTTGATGATGTGTTAAACAATTCTTTTACATTTAACAGTTCTGTAATATTCGGTGATTTGTACAACAAAACTATTACTAATTTAAGCATTCGTTTTGTCGCTCTGTCATTGGTTGAATGTTTTACTGAAACAAGCCACCTTTTTGTTGACTATAACCCAGATTACCAATATGTAAAGTTTAATATAAATCTGTATAACTGTTATTTAAACAAGGAAATAAAAACACACCCCTATATACAGGATGATCATTGTATCATGGTCACTTTTGATAACTTATAAACTAATGATTCTATCAAAAACTTTAAATGGGGGAACCTTCCTTTTTTCTAGAAATTTAAAAATCCTTTTAGTAAACTTTGATAAATAAACCGATATTTTCCAATATTGCAACTAATATTGAAATGTTTTACGGCAACCCCTAGTTTGTTTAGTGTTTTTAATTCTTGGATATTTGTTAATTAATCCCTTAACAAATAGTTTATTAATTAAAGGCGCTTTAACTTTCGAAAATTTGAATCTGGCTTATTTATTGGTTAAGTAATAAATATTGTTTTTGTTAAATTTATCTGTTGTTATTACATTTTCAGTTGTTTTAACTGAAGTCTTAAATAAAGTACTGATTTACCCATGATCGCTTATTTACTTCCTTAAACGGTTTGAAATTGTATTTTGAACCAGATTTATTATTTTTCTGCTACTTAATTCCAAACTTGCGGTTTATCTCAGTAGATCTCAGTTAGTTTTTATCTCTCCCACAAATTAGATAATTCTATTTTGGGGTATCCTTATTATTATTACAATTGGATAATTATACATATTTTCAAACGTTAAATGGCGGATAATCAGATCTTAGCTTCACCATGGAGGTGGTCAATTTTACCTCACCCATTTCCCTGACAATCAATTCACTTTCCCAAATAAAAAAAATGGATACAAAACTCACTTCTAAAAAAGTTCTTCTAACCAACTGAGCTTCATTCCATCTGAAATGTTGAAAATGAACATCTGACTCATTTGTTCAGAGTTGGACACTAGGATCGACTGCCTTCCCTAAAACGTAAATCCAACAGTATTACAACCTAACTAAACCCCAATACTTCATCAAAGTTTAAATGTCAATCTCCAGATAACAACCATACCTCCTTGGTCGAACCATTAATGGCAGGGTACTAAAAATGCCACCCCACCTTATTCAATTCATCAGACCGTTAACTTCCGAACGAACTAAACAATTGTTGATCAAGAATTGAAAATAACAAACGCTGCCAAATTAAATCCCGCAGTATTGTCAAATCAATACTAATGGATATTCAAACAGTGTCATCGGGGGGAAGGGGGGGGGTTGTCTGTGTGTAGTCGAGGAAACTATAGAGGCTAATTACACCATCACACAATTTCAAACCGAAGTAATAACAACATTGTTTTCACTACAAAATTTCCACCAACAGGTTTTTCCTTTAAAAACAGTTTAAAAATAATTACATAAGCCGACAACTGATGTTGAGAATAGGGTGAAAATTGACCAGTACACCTTAACCACTCTCATAGACAATATTACCTCAGCCTTCTAAGAAAAATGAACAAGCCCTACCTTCCTCCACTGTCTTTAGTTTATTATTCTCTATCTTATCAACAAACGCAAATGTTTTCTTATAATATAAAATCCACGAAATCCATTCCTGCATCTATTCAAACATTAACAGAAGAAAAAGAAGTCTCAAAGTTATATCACCACAAGACAAAATGATAATAACTATGATACGTCTGACCATAACAACAGATATTTTTGAAACCCAGAGACAGGACTAGTTTTCTTGTCTTTAAAACCGAATGGAAAAGAAACAGAAAAGTGTTAGTCCAAGATAAAAACTAGTTTCACAGTTTATTGTTTCATGATCTACTGCTCAAGAGTAATTCTTATTTTATTTTTTGGTCAAGAAGCGTGTTTAGAAATAATGGTGTACCATCTCCTAAAAATATATCACACCGTATTCGGCAACAACAAGTTATGTATAATCGGCCGTTCTGTTGTATAATGATACAAGTTCTGTATCATTACTTAGTTATTAATATCATAATAGAATCCGTGGAAACAATTTCAGAGGTGGTTGAGGAGGATACCGGCATAGCAGACCGGATAAGCAACCTTCTTGGATCAACAAAATTCCTTCCTAGTTTTATAAACAGTAAACCCGCCATTAACAATAATAAATCTGCCTTCAAGAATAATAACCCAACCTTTAAGAATAATAATTCTCCTTTAACAGTAATAAATATGGCTTCAACAATAATAATCACCCTTAACAATAATAAATCTGCCTTCAACAATAATAATCCTCCCTTTAACAATAATAAATTTGCCTTCAACAATAATAATCTCCCTTTAACAATAATAAATCTGTCTTCAACAATAATAATCCCCTTTAACAATATTAAATCTGCTTACAACAATAATAATCCTCCCTTTAACAATAATAAATCTGCCTTCAACAATAATAATCCTCCCTTTAACAATAATAAATCTGTCTTCAACAATAATAATCCTCCCTTTAACAATAATAAATCTGCCTTCAACAATAATAATCCTCCCTTTAACAATAATAAATCTGCCTTCAACAATAATAATCCTCCCTTTAACAATAATAAATCTGCCCTCTACAATAATAATCTCCCTTTAACAATAATAAATCTGTCTTCAACAATAATAATCTCCTCTTTAACAATAATAAATCCAGCCTTTAACAATAATAATCCTCCCTTTAACAATAATAATTCTGCTTTTAACAATAACATCATCTTCTTCTCAAATACTGCACCTGACTTCCCCCCTCCAATATTGTTTAACAAGTCCTACATTTTAAAAAAATATTGACTTTCTTTCAAAAGCTCATCTACTGTATCTCTACCTCATTAATCACTTCGGTAACTCTAATATATACATATAGTTTAACCAAAAGTAATTACTTTTGTAAAGCAATCCTAAAAAAGTAAAGAAAAGAAAAAGAAGAATTCACCAGAAAAAACGATCAAACAATAAACGTCAGGTTACTACTTTGCTTAGTACTAATTAATTGTGTATACCATTATGAAATAACAAAATAAACCAACTCGCCAACCATCTAATTTTTTCTCTCTCTCGCCACAGTGGGAGGAATCATCTCCTCTCGTCGTTTTTTTCCACTTGGTATCTTACCTATCAAATTTTCTTTTGTATAAAATATATTTTCCTAAAAATGACAGGTTAGAATCTTTTTTAAATTTTCAATTGTGGTATCTTGTAATCTCTCATGACGAAGATGCTTAACATTTCGATTGTTGCCCAAATAGTTTAGTTTCACACCAACCTTGTATTTATGGTTATCCCTTGCTGGATATAGGGTTAACACTTTACCTTATAACTTTCCTCACAACGGATTTGTTAATTATCATACTAGTATATTTTTTGAAGCGTGAGTGAATTTTCGATTCACCCCCATCAATTACAACTCTTCGATGAACCGCGGTGATTTGGCGCCTACTTAAACACTGTTAGGCTTTTAACGTTGCATTTCTGTTGTACAGATCGTCTACCGGCGCTAGTATATTTTGTTTAATTTTTAAGCCAATGTTTAGGTACAACCACTTTGGACACAGTGCTGAATGTGAGGAGGTGTTCTTGTAGTATGTTTAGGTTAGGTTAGGTTAGGTTATGTTAGGTTAGGTTAGGTTAGGTTAGGTTAGGTTAGGTTAGGTTAGGTTAGGTTAGGTGTTCTTGTAGTATGTTTAGTTTCTTTTCGTGTTCGCTGTTACCTTTAAAATGGTCTACTAAGCTCATTTTAACGTGTCTAGTGACCCCGGGGAGACTAAATTAATTTATGCACTCGCTAATTAACCGAAATAACAATTAATTACGTAGCGGCACCACTAAAACACGGCTTACTAATCACGACCCGAGTTCGACCATTTTCGAGTCCACAATTTTTCTTATTTCCAACTAATTTTCTAATTTGTATTTAATATTATTGTTTGTCAAAGATGGCTAGTATTATCGATTTGTTTCGGATTGTAAAAATGACTTTGAACATATCGGTTCGATCAGCTGCCCTACCCCTGAGTGATGAAACACGCCACGTTTCCCAGCATAATTAGTCACCCCCCCATGTCCTAAATTAGCCATTAAGTAACCAACTTATCACGAATACCCCTCTACGCTTATCACACTGCACTTCCTATACTGGATAAGTTATGTAGATTTCTCTTTTACACTCATTAAGACCTCCCTCTTCAGTTTCATAATATTGAATAAACAGCAAATAGAGCATTGATTGGACGGTAAGTTTTAATAAAAAACTGTAAAATTGTAGTTACTTTTTGGGTGTTTCAAATTTAAAAATGACATTTAAAGTTCACAGCTAAAACCAATGAAGAATTAAATAAAAAGATTGAATTAAAATCGGTTCAGACGTCTAGACTATACATTCTATCGTATAATTGTAGACATTGTCCTTTTTCTCTGATTGTTTTTACAACGTTCTGAAATCTAAAACTACCAATATTTTAACTCTGCACTCAATAAAGTAATGATATACACAATTACGACGTTCTGAATACCTGTGTATCAACTGCTTTAAACAAACATAACCTAAGATCGTTTGATCTACCAATACAATTCAACGTTTCCTGCAAGGCCTAAGAAATTAACTTGTGTACGTTATATTTAGAGGACTGGGTAAGTACCTTGATGGCCTTATCAACAAGTGTTTTATCTTTGAAAAAATGTTTACAAAATTTAAACTTTTTTATTTCAAATAACGTTTTTGTGGTTGGAAATTGTATATTTACCTTATTTGTTGTATACATTTGAAGTTTATTTTAACAACAACAAACAATTAGGAGAATATAACTATTTTAAATTGGTCGAAACTTATTTCTAGAGTCTAACATGTACAGACAGAATCTATTTGTTAGATTAAATATCAAAATATTCAGGATTAGATGTAAAAATAGCGAACAAGCCTTTCCCTTCTCAACTGCAGTGGGTAGCAACGCTATGACGTCATTACAATACAGTTTCGTATGTAAACTAACCTCATTTCTATTCCTTATACACGTGCATTTCAAGGAAAATACAGTATAATGGAAAACGTCTTAGCTATTCAACAAAGTCTAAGGGATAAAAGTGTATTATTGTCTGATTGTATAGAAACTGATATGGCAAGGATTTATGTCACACAGATTGGGTTATTGTAGTGAAGATTTAGGCCCGAATAGTTTAACGGCCGTTAAACATTTAACACTGCTTTAAATTATCTTCAATTCGTTAAATATATTTTGTTATATAACCTCAATTTGAATTAACGTAGGCTGTAAGTTTAACCTAACAGATGAAATTTCCAGGATTAAAAATATAGCGAGTCGTTTTTGGCCTTGAACTTCAGAGAGAGAATAAATTATTATAGGTTAAATTTTAAGTATATAAATTTATGAATATTATACTGTTGTATTTATAAATACGAATATATGAAATATGTAGGCGTGAAGGTAGAATTGTATCAGATAGTTTACACATGCACAGAAAGTTTGAAAATCGTAAAAAATGTCGACTTTAGTTTTTTGACTAATATTCATGTTTCACGGCCTCGTGAAACTAAAAAGTTATTTTTGACACTCCGTCTGTCTGGCGACGTTGGCGTCATTGTTTATAAGATAGCGGTTACAAAAAAAAAGATAAAAACTCTAAATTTGATATAAAGATTATAATGTGGTCATTTAGTAAGTACCCTATTAGAAATAAGTCAAAATGGCGGACATTTAAAACAGCTTTTTCTTCGTATCTCGAGTGTTATTCAACTTACAACATATCAAATCTTTCAAGGATAAAATAAAGCAAAAGCTTAAAGTTTCAAATATTTTAATAATATAAATGAGCTACAGTTTCGCCTTTCAGCAAATAAATCTCGAGCTTGTAATGCTCTTTACAATGTTTTTTGTGATGGAAAAAAGGAAGTAGTGTGCAAAAAGGCTTTTCTGAGTTTGTATGGAATGACAGAAAAAAGAGTAAGGCGTCTGTTTTCATTGTTGGTGGCAGGTGAAACTCCAAAAGAATGTCGAGGTAAGAACATTAATAGTAGGACCAAGGCTGTGCCTGGAGAAGTAATTAAGAAAATACATGAACACATTAACTCTTTTCCTGTTAAGGAGGCTAGATACGCCAATCGGAACATCAAATATCTCAACGCAGAACTCACAGTTAAAATAATGCACTCTCTTTTTCGTTCAAAATATCAGGATATCAAAGTTACTTACGGTTTTTATCTTAAGTATTTCAAAGAAAACTTTGGTTATGCCTTCGGCAGGCCTCAGAAAGATGTGTGTGCCACATGCGAGGAATTAGGCCTAAAACTTAGAAGTAATTTCCTCAATGACAATGCAAAACGCGTTGTAGCTGCAGAGCTACTAGTACACAAAAACAGGTCTAAAAATTGTTATAAAAAGTTAAATGAACTTAAAGAGAAGTGTGCGATTAGAGATGATGTTGCATGTATTTGTTTTGACTATATGCAAAACCTCCCATTGCCACATATTCCTATTCAGGAAGTGTTCTACCTCCGGCAACTGTGGGTGTTTGTATTTTGTATGTATGATGTTAAAAAAGGAACATCAGAGTTCCACCTGTACCATGAGGGTATAGGAAACAGAGGACCAAATGAGGTATGTACTTTCTTAGATTATTATATTACTAACAATGTACCTCAAACAGCAAAAGAGCTGCATTTGTTTTCTGATGCAACAGGATGCCGAAACCGTAACAATACAGTGATTCGTTTCCTAATGACACTGGTTTCCTCTGGACGTTTTCAAAAGGTTATCCAATACTATCCGATCAGAGGACATTCCTTCCTCCCGTGTGATAGGAATTTCGGTGTAATAAAGAGACACATCAAAAAATTTGACAGAGTATATTCACCGGAAGAGTATGCTAAAATGGTAGTGGAGGCAAGCTCTGCCTGCAAATTTACTAGTGTTTTGCATAAAGAGAATTTTTCTACTGATTTTAAAAACTGGTGGCCGCAGTTTTACAAAAAAAGTGTTATCCATTGAATCGAAAGGTAAAAAAGTTCCAACAAATGAAAAAGAAGTGTTTAGTATTTCAAAGTACTACATGTTTGTTTGTGAGAAGACCAATGAAGGCGAGTTACGGTTAAAAACTTATGAGTTTATTGATGGCTTGAAAACCCATACCTTCAAGCTACAGAAAAGTGATGATATACCACTTCCCACTGATAAGGCATATGAGGCCAAATGTCCTATAAACCCAAACAAAGTTGAGGATGTTACTAAGCTAAAACAATACATTCCTGAAGAACACATCCCGTTTTATGATGAAATTTGTGAATGGCCTACTGCAGAAAGGGTTGAAGATGAGTAGGAGATAACAATTAATCGGATACAACATATATATCCCAATTTAATGCTTTTTAAACTTTAATTTAATTTACATTCAACCTTGTTTAAACACATTTTGTATTGAAAAATAAATATTTTGTTACATCACAGTTGGTTTTAAATTTGTTTTCCCTATAAGCTTTGAAAAAGGCACAAGTCCACACATTTAAAAACAAAATTACTAATCCAATTATAAAGTAAAAATTACCAAAATAATTTACAATATGCCTTTTGACCAGTATAATTTAGGAAAAAAGTTTCATGAAAGTACAACTAATAGTTTTATAATGAAACAGTTTTTTTTTGATTCCCCAAAAGTTAGGGTTCTTGGACTAATGCCCTTTTCAAAACCACTGATTCAATTTAAAAAAGCCTAAATTTTAGTTAAGGTTTAAACACATTTATCAGTTTATTTCCAGGGTAACAAGATATAGAATGCTGAAATTTCATATGGCAGTAGGTCTCATATGTTTCATATTTTGATTAAACATACATAGAAGTTTGATGAAATTTATTTGATTTATTTTCACTCATAGATGGGCCCCCATGACGCAATTAGTGTTAGATTTGGGGGGTTTTCCGTTTTTTAAATATGTTTTACATGATATCTCTACTTGAAAATACTACAGGCGAAGCTGCGACTAGTTTAAATATACAGGGTGTCCCACCTAAAATGTTACAATAGCTAACTTTCGAACTATAAATATGATAGAGTACTTTAAACGGGGAACCTTCCTTTTTTTCATGAAGTTTATAAATCAATTTTGTAAAATGTTAGCAATTGCCTCCATTTTCCAATATGGCGGCCAACTTTGAAATTTGTTATGGAACATTCTGTATTATATATTTTCTTTTAATGTAAAACAATATTTAAAGAATGTTTTATTCTTGGGTATTTTTTATATCTTTAACTGTTTAGGATTTACAATCACTTAAAGTTCAGCAAATTAAACGTTTGATAGGCCTACTAATAATTAATTAATTGATTCCCACTTTAAATGTTTCAATAGCTAACTTTTGAACCGTTGGGGGTACAAATACGTTTTAATGGAGAACTCACTTTTTTGTAAGCTCTAAAATTTTACGAAAGTGCCAATTAAAAAAAGGTTCAAATTTGACCAAAGAATAACTTCCCATTATAAAAATTGGTGGTTACCAAATTTAAAAAAAAAAAAAATCTCTATTTTTAACGAAATTTAGCAGTTTTTCAAAATTGATTTCCATGTAATTTTAGAGTTGACATATTTATATTTCAAAAGTTAGCTATTGTAACTTTTACGTGGGACACCCAGCATATCTTTCAAACAAAAATTGAGAAATAAATTTGTATTTTTTGATTGTTCCAAAAGAAACATTAAATTAAAACAGGAATGGACACCAAGTGTAGCGATGAAACGTTTGAAAACTAATTTGTCTGGCATGTTATTTACAAAACATGAAGGTGAGAAGTGCATCATTAATCTTACGTGACTGAAGAGATCGCTTTTGTAATAAATTGTGAGAAGTGGGAGGGGAGGGGGATTAGGTATTGAAAGGGCGAAATAATGACACTCAACTCTTGACATTCCCTAAAATGAGAACCATTTAATCATGCACACACAGCGTTTTGTAAAGAGGTTAAGACTAACTGGTATTTTTTTTACTGATATCATCACTGTGCCGTTATAAATTGTGTGGTAATTAATTTATACAGCAAATTGGCAAAGAATCATTACATTATATAATGAACTTGTTGCATTCAGTTTAACAGGTGGGAATGCACTTGTTTGATTTCATTTACCCTTGTTTAGGTGATTAAAATGTCTTTCTTTGTGGAAAACGAAACTTTGGGATTGTCTTTGGATAAATAGAATAAAGTATGGGACTTGGCTCTGTTTAAACTTTTTAAATTTTTAGTAATAAAAACAAATTGTCTGTACCGCGTGTTAAATAAGTCCCGGAACGGCTTAATATTTTTTTTAAACATTACAGATAGAGTTACAAAGCTTTCCACATTGTTAATGGATACCAAAACCTATTTTAGTATGCATTCAGTGGACCGCTATCTTTCCAGGAGGACGGCCCATAAGGAGTAAGTAGGGAATCTTAATTGAGAGCATAGGTTGAGTTTTACATCGAATTAAAAGACTTCATGAGTAGAACACAATGCTGCAAACCCGACATCAAAAGGTTCACACTAGCTAAAATAGCGTGGGTTTAACGTTCATATTAAATAAAACAAGGGAAATGGATTAAACATGATAGGTTTAAAAGAGAAAGTTGTTTTTGACTGATTGTGGGTATTCAACTTGCTTTAGATGCAACAATAATCAAACTTCCATATTCATTCACTTAATAATTGCAAATTTAAGCAATCTTTGAACGGTTGCCATTTCCGGCTCGGTTGTCTGTTTAAGTTCGGATTTGCGGGATTTTACTCTACTAATAAAGACATTTAATTCGATGTACAACTCAGTCTATCATCTCATTTAAGATATCCTACTTATTCCTTGTGGGTCGTCCCTCTGGAAATGTAGTGGTACATTGAATATACACTAAAATAGATTTCGGTGTCCATTAACAATGTGCAAAGTTTTGTAGCTTTATCTGTAATGGTTAAAAAAATATTAAGCCTACCCGGGACTTATTTAACACACTGTATGATTTATTAGTGTTTAGCCAATTTTATTTGAACTGTTATATAAGAACGCTGCAATACACTTCCAGTAATATGGCGCATCGACGCACTACCTCACCAAGGATTTCCTCACTAACAGGTACCTTTAGTGATACCTTTACATGTACCTTATATATATATATTATAATCCACCCTTATTGGGTTCTCTCGCTGAACTCAGCGGAAGATCTATACCACAGTTGAAGAAATTACAAAGTTACAAAGTCCCTCTTGAAGCACTCTAGAAGTTATGGAATGACAACATTATTTTACTTTATGAGAAACAAAATCTTTTCCCGTTTTTCTATAATATCTAACTTGTAGGGCTAATTTAAAAGTAGAAACAAATACTTTGGTGTTTGGTGGAAGTGTGAAAACCAAAAATTAGTTTAAATTAAAAAAAATAAAATCTGTGTAATCTATTGAACGAAAAGAGTTGAATATAGTATAGTTACTTATGTACATTTCAATAGTACTGCTATCATCTTCAGAGGTACAATACACACTAACCTTAATAACTACAATTACTATTGTATATTTTCTTTCTTTGGATTTTCACCGCAGTGCTCTAGTGATTCATTTAATTTTGAGTGTTATAAGTTGAATAACATACGAGATATGGAAAAAAAACTCTCGGCCAACACTTTTGATACAGATGTATAGTTCGCCTGCTAGATTATCAGCCTGTCTCCACTTGATTATTTCTTTTAGATTTTTTTAAACAACTGGTTTATCAGACAAAACCTAGTGACATAAATCGATTGACAAATTGGATAATTAATTAGAGAAGTTACTCTCATTAATCCTGAAGTGATGGGAATGTGATGAAAGGTACAAGATTAACAAACTGCACAAGGAAAGGATTTAAAACATTTGTTGTAAAACTTTGACGTAAGCAATATCTAAAATTTTCGATAATTCTGGACATGTAAAATCATTTCTACATCATATTTTTATTGATTTAAGTCCTAAACTTTCAATTAATTTGTGAATTATTGAAATTCGTTATATTATTGGATAATAATAAGTAAAATTTGGTTCTAACAATTTGTGTAATTAAGAAATATGTAGGCTTACTTTTTACTCTTTAAGACATCCTGTACTGGATAAGTAATTTAAACTACATTTTGGCTTACTTATCTTTATATCCTACTAAACTTTCGTACCACCCTATATATAGCTGAGATTAAAAGCTTTAAAGTGAGAGGTCGAACAGATTTCTATCTAAAACAGTTCTTGAAATATTAAGCCATTGCCATACTTTTCTAACACCCTGTACATCCTACTAAACTTTCACTCTTTATATCCTACTAAAAGTTTTTACCACCCTGTAGATAGCTCAGGTTAAGAGCTTTAAAGTGAGAGGTCGAACAGATTACTATCTAAAACAGTTCTTGAAATATTAAGCCATTTCCATACTTTTCTAACACCCTGTACATCCTACTAAACTTTCACTCTTTATATCCTACTAAAAGTTTTTACCACCCTGTAGATAGCTCAGGTTAAAAGATTTAAAGTGAGAGGTCGAACAGATTTCAATCTAAAGCTATTCTTAAAATATCAAGCTGTATCCAAACGCGTCTAACACCCTAACGTAAATAGGAATGAAAACACTTCAATAAAATCGGATAGGCAGTTTTTCATTTATAAGCTTATAAACAGACAGACGTTTCAATTTACACATGTAGTAAATATATATAAAATAAACACTGTTTCAGATTTTTATCATTTCAATGTTCATACGACAAAATAATTTATTAAATAAAATAACAAAAGAACTGTTTTCAGAAATTAAAAAATATATTACGTAGAATTCAGTAAGTTATATTTATCTATAAATAAAATAGATTCATACTATTTAATTAGAGAAGATATTATTTAAATTGAAAAAAAGATTATACCAGTTATTATTTTTTAAGGCTATGGTTTTCATCTGTAAAATTAGCAGAGACAAACTAATTATATTATGCAAATTAAGCTTTGAGCAGGACGAATCTGGAAAACATATTTATTTAATAGGAAAAACAAACAGTTCAACGTGGAAGTTTTATTCTAGTTATTACACGAAATTAACATATATTATTTAAAATACGAATAATGTTATTTAATATGGACACTATTAAGGGTGTATCATGTAAATTATTGATCCTATGAAATATTTTAAATAGGGGAGAGCTTTCGTTACATTTTCCTTGAATTAAAAAATTATTTTTCAAATTTTTATAACGGCCGCCATTTTAAAATATGGGAGCTAACTTTAAAAATTCCTTATGAAGACCCCAATTTTTTTTAAATTACACCAAAATTTAAGACAATTAACGCTCGGTGGTTTTTAATAAACCCACTTGTTTTGGAGTTAAAGCCGTTTGTACGTCAGACTATTTGAAATTTAGTGCATTTGTGTGAGGCAATTGTTCGTACTTCCTATTATTGTATCAAGTTAAAAAATTAATCAGGCGTAATATAGGAAAGTAAATGCCAAAGCAGGTTTTAAAGTGAAATAACAAACGTGGAACAGAGGAAAAGTAGTTCAAATCTACTGTTTTTATTTGTTCAACAAATTAGTTATTTTCATTTTAGCCCTGCTTTAGTATTTCGCTTCCTAGATTGGGTCTAATTAAATTTTTAACTGGCAACAAGTGATAAGTACGAAAAATCGTTTCCCAAAAATGTAAAAAGATTTTAAGTTCAAGCACCTTTAACTCATAAACGAGTAGGTTTATCAAAACATGCGCAAGAATGAAAATGTCTTAAAGTTTAGTGTAAAAACCTAAAATATTGGGATTTTCATGTCTTTGAAGTTAATTGAAAAGTTGAATTGAAAAATAGAAAGCATTGTAATTTAATGAGAAGTAGTCTTAGAGTAAACTTTTTTTTTAATTGTCAGTTTGTTTACCTACTTTCTAGTGAACATATGCAAGAATTGGTTTATCAAGGTAAAGTGCTTTTTTTTTATTTAAAAAAAAAATTGTCTTTTTTTTCCAGTAAATCGGGACGGATCTAGACAACGCCATTTATGAAACTTCAACATTTAGTTGAAAAATATTTTATAAAAATTTGTTTATTTGATTGAGAATGATATATATATATATATATATATATATATATATATATATAATTATATATTTACAGAAATCTTGTTAGGAAGATACGGTATATACGAAAAACCAAAATTTTTGTTATCAAAATAGGGCATTTTAGCTTGATAACAAATTTCTCCATATGTTCACTAGAAAGTAAATAAAAAACTGACCTTTAAAAAAAAAGTTTACTCTACGACCCTTTCTCATTATATTACAATGCTTTCAATTTTGTTCAAAAATGGCCAAATGTGGCTGTAAAAATGATTTTTTTTTGTTTTGAAAATTTGACCACTGATTTCTAGTGTAAAGGTACATATTTTGTCCAATTTTATCCTAACGATTTTTATCCCATTTGTTGCATTATTAGTGAAACATAACTTAAATCCAGAAATTCCAATTTTTTGAGGTTAGGAAGTACTGAAGTACTCTTAACGTTACTATACCCTACCATTTTGATAGTCCTTTAATGTCCGAGTATTTTCATTATTTGTTCATTTATCTACGACCCATAGAGTCGGAAATATTAAAAAAAAATTGTGTAGCGATGCACTCAAAGTTTCTATTAGTGCACTAATATAAATAATCGATGATATAACAATTTCGATAGATTATATATAATATAATCTATCGAAACTGTAGGCCGATTTTGTTAATCATTTGGTTTCCCACTCAGTTGCATATATAAAAAGAAAAACCAAACAAAAATTCATTTCCCCAGTTACATCATCTAGTTTATATTGGTTATATATCCAGTTATATTCTTGTTTACCTCTACTATATTGGAACCAAAATCCGAAAATACTTAAGATTAATTTTTATGTTATAATTGAACATATAAGATTTCAAATTTAAATATCAACCACAAACCTAGCCAATATTTTAGATTTTAATACTATTTTTAACGAAATGATATCAATTATTTTTATATTTTTACTTGCACTTTTTTAATGTTTTAAAAAATATAAAACAAAATGTTTATACTTTTATAATGTTCGTTAAAATTGTTATTAATGTCAGTGTTGAATATATAAAATATTAAAAAAATAAAATAAAATGCGTTTACAGTTGTATTTTATATCAGAAAAAGCAATTAAAAAAAGTTTTTTCCTATTAAAAAAAACCCTTCCTTTGGAGAAAACAATAGTTTATCCATATTTTGATGCCAAATTATAACAAAAATATTTCTGTAACTAAAAAAAGTTTGTTTGGTTTTATTCTTGAAATACTGTTTACATATTTGAGTGTAGATATTGTTATTAACTTTTTATGATATAATAAATCATTGCTTAAGAATTTAAACAAATTTTAGTTTTTTATTAATTCTTTAAATAAATAACAGAACAGAATTCTAAAGCAGGCAAAGAGGCTGTAGTCAAGGAAGATTGTCTCTGAAGACAAATGTACTTTAAGGTAAATGCCAGAAGATTATTACAAGTCTTGAGAAAAGAGATAAAGTTGAAGGAGGTATCATAACGGAGAAGAACACAACCTGAGATCAACTTTATACTTCTCTTGCTTTTTATTTTCTCACATATTTTATTTAGAGAAACAACAATTTGGATTTTTTTCGCTGAAATATTTGTTTTCAGTCCCGAGTCTAAAAGAAGTCGTTTTTGAAATAATGTCTGGCGTCTGTCGTAAGTGAAGTGTACTACCGCCTAAACAAGTGAACCGATTTTGATAGAATTTTTTATGTGAGTATAACAAAATATAAACATTGTAATGCCCTCACAAATAAAATTCTACTCTATTGTCATTTGGGTGCTTCTAAAAAACTTTGACTTTGTGTAAGAAAATTACATTTTAAAATAAAACCATAAGAGGTTTTTATGAAAAATCGTTCTAAAACTGCAGAAGGTTATACATCACATCAAAACTAATGAAATGTTTATAGAAACATATTTAATAAAAGGTTAGTTTTCTATCTAGCTGCCGTTTTGTGTTTTTAACAAAAAATTAATATCATTTTAACGGTAAATTATATGCAGTTGAAACTTTGGATTGTACTTAGTGTTATTTGAGTATTAATTTAAAAAATGAAAATTTTGTATCTGCAGCTTTTAGCGGATATACAGCTAATGTTAAAAGTCGAGAAGCTAATTAGAAATGTAATATATTTGAAGAAAAAACATCACTACAATTTCATACATAACCTTTTAATGAAATTTTAGACGTTCATGCTGTAATTTTGAACCTGTGATATTCGAAGATGCTCAAATTGTTCTTCTAGAGCTATTTGGTACAGTCATAAACGGTTATAAAGTTAATCAACTATTTTAAAAATTGTCTGATCACCAATAGTTAATTTCTGTTCGTATTTTGTAATTTATTTAGGTTTTATAGTTAGTTAAAATAATCTTACTTTTTAAATATCAAAATAGGTTATAACCAAGAAGAACAAGGTCAGGTATTTACATGTTTAAGGTTACTCATTTGTCCACCTGTAAATTATGGTTTAAATGTTCTGTACTTATATTAGTTGATAACTTTGTATGGAAATGAGATATAAAAAAACGGATTTCACCATTAAATCCAGAGTAAAAAGCAATCTAAAAATATGTATCACATGACCTCATTCCTATTAAAAATAAAAAATAAATCCAATTTTAAGATGGCGGATCCAAAATATCCGCATAAATTTAAAACTATCAAAACTGGAAGTAAATGTTGTCTTATAAACATAAACCAAAATACAATTTTTTTATGTTCACCCATTTTAAAGATTTTATTATTAACATTTTAATTAAAAAACACTATATATTTCAGTTTTGTAACCTTTCTTTCTTTTTTATAAATATATAAATTAATATTGAAATGTCCATTTTTAAAAAAAATAATCCCGTAGAGACTGTGAGCCGAAAATTAACTAGTTACAACACCCTTTAATAGATAAACAAATTCAATTCAAGCATACCAATTTAATACTTTGTTTTAAGAAGAGAATTGAATAAACATAAATTTTAGTTATATACATATATATTTTACGTGTAACACAATAGTGAATCAGGACCTAGTTTTGAAGATATGAAGTAGTTAAACTTTGTTTCTTTTCTTATTTAGTTTGATTATATTGTAATTCTGGAATCACTGTATTTGTGGAGAAGAAACTTCAGGCGTAGTTTAGAACGAGAATGATGCTTTGTTCTTTTACTTTTGCATTAAATCGAACTATTTTCTCGTATGCACTTTTAATTGAATAAATTTCATGTTTTCAAACATTTGTAATGTTGTAAATTATAAGCACTAACAGGTCTACATAAATGATGATACTAACTGAACCAATTTGCTTCGTCCCAACTTTTTAGATTGCAAAACTATTTTTGGAATTATCGGACAAAAGCAGAGAATGTTGTTTCGGCTGTAGATAAGATTAGAAATGTCTGTAAAAAATTTAATAATGAACTTCTAAAGTTTACTATTTTTCGCTATAATTCAATGATTTTAAAAATGAACGTATCAAGGAAGTTTTAAAGATTTTTTTCTAGGTGTCATTATTGTTATTCTAAATAGACGTTTCCAATGATATATCACAAAATAGAGGTTGCCATTAGTAAAAATAAAGTTACCCCTATTTTTTAACCTCCAAATATTTAACTCACATAACCACAAAACGTTTTTTGGAGGTTTCCCTTTGATATCTCAAGACTTTTAAATTTCATCAGGACTTATCTCACTCTCAGTATATCCTGAAATAAAAAAATCTAAAGAATAAATATCTGTTTTCAGATAGTACAATGAATACTTGTCAGAAATTGAACAATTGATATTCCACCTACTTCATCCTTATTATAATAATTTTGTTCATGTTTCGCATTTTCAGTTCAAATTTTGATTAAAATGCGAGTATTGCCATCTATATATATAAAGTTTAACTGAAATTATTATTTGAAAATTATCGTTAGTGTCTAATGGTGATTATGTCTTAGAGATATTCAGAAATCAACTAATTACCTCAGAAAGTACTAAGTACAGTTTAATTAGAGCAATTAGCACTGAGGACCTGAACAGCGGTATTTAAAATGTGTTGATAACAATATTAATTGCACATTTCATTTGGATTTCTCACAAATATATGGTGTAGGAAAAGTATTGTAATTTAAATAGAGATTTTTGTTGATGTATGGCTGACCTGGTTTTATCATGTTCTGATTGTGTTCTGTAACGGGTTCCAAGGAACAGTCACTTTGGAATCACCGTGGTCCTAACCAGATACGAAACAAAAAATAAACGTTTGGCCAGAGAAAGGCGGACGCCCCAGACATGTTCAGTACAGTGTGGAAACCCGAGGAAGATCGACGTGGTTTAATTACGTTCCACCCTTTTTGAGTTTCTGTATTCAAAAATTAATATGTCGGACTTAATTAAAGAGGTTAGGGAGTTTTATTCCCAGTAGGCAGTTTAAACAATTATGTCGCATTCTAATTATTCCCTACTTTTACGGTGTTTTGTTGCAACGGCCTAAAATGACGATACAAATAGGTTAAGTTATCTGTGGTGAATTTGGTAAGTTTTAAGTTCGCTTTTAATTAATTAATATTCGTAATTTAATTATCAAAACTGATTTTCTGGTGTGTTGATTGGTTTGAGGGGGTTTAAGGTGATATTGTTTAAAGTGTAGAGAAATCCGCGGGCCTAAATTTCATATCATGATGCTTAAGATAGGTTCCACAGCATTTCCGTCATTACCCATGTAACCACCAACTAATAGTTTCAATTCATGTATTTCCACGTCATATAGTTGTATCTAAAACGAACTCAAAAAATTGGTTTTAAATTTATTGGTTTTTAACGCTTATACGTTTTTACCAGATAGTATTGTTAAATTAAATAATATTTCTAGTAAAAAATATACGACCCAGATTAGGATTGAACCCAGAACATTTGGCTATACGCGCAAATGCTCTACCAACTGAGCTATTCCTTAGTCGCTTCCCAGCGTAGGACCTACACCTGACTTTGATTTTGCTGGAATTTTCGTGTTATCAAATTAATTACCTCGATACTAACGACATTGAAATTAATACTCAACTTGCAGCACTTATGTATGTATTTATTGATTTTAATTTTGATTTTAAGGCTTATCCGCCTTGCATAGGGTTGCAAGTTGAGTACAGTTAGAAATTATAATCGTAAATTTCAAGAAATCTAATATACATAAAACCCAAATACCACTCACTCACTGACTGACTCACTCATCACGATTTCTCAAAAACTACTGAACGGATTGCATTGAAACTTGGAATATAACTTCCTCATAGGTAAATAGGTGCTCACTAAGAAATCTTTTGCGTTTAAGAAGCATATTAAAAAAAAAATTCCGAAATTAAATTTTTCTCTAAACTACAAAGGTGAAATTGTACATGGACATTCAAGGGTCTCTGGTTAACACATAGGCCTATTTTTATTTAGAAATTCCATCATGGCGCCGCCCCACTGGCCTTGAAAACTTCCTTAACACTCAATTATCTATTCGTTAACCCCGTACGAAGGACGGGTACTCGCTAGTAAGTACTAAATGGTCAAAAAACGGCCGCCATTTTGTCAATTTATAAGAGTTTTGATTCACAAAATGGCCGATACACTGATAAAAGAAACATTTTTGCCCATATGTTTACAGTAACGTTTATCTTTATTTTGATGCCATAAATCACTGAAATTAGGATACATATCTTCGAAACATTCCATATATATTTGTCTCCAGTTGCTTTAGTGTTTTCGCTTTGTGTTTAATAACTGCTTTAGGGTGGTAACCCAATATTTTGAAGTGAAAGTGGTGAGCTACAATTTATAGTATTCCTGGTGAGAGGAACTCGGTGTGTTATTATCTACATCACTCGATGAGGCGTATTCTGTCCTCGGGTTCATTTATAAAAGGTATATATATACAGGGTGTCCCGAAACTCTCTGGAACATTTCATAAAAAAATTTTCCTTAGGTTGAGACAAACATATTTCACAATATAAATATGTGTCTCCGGTGACTAGTTTTCCGTCTGTCGGTCTGTATGTGTTTTTTACAAAGGATTTTATAACTCAAGATTTATTTAAGATAGAAACTTAAAATTTGGTGTAAATATGTACCTTATTAGGTAGAATAAGTGTATAAAATTTCGTTGCTGGAACTAAATCCATTTAAAAATGGCAGCCGTTTAAATGTTTTAGTGTCAAATTCCACGAAAACCGTTAGCTATAAAACATTATTAAGATAGGTAAACGATTCACAATTAAAAGACAAATCGAATGACACCTTATGTACTAAAATCGAATAATAAACAATGTTTTAGGTATGTATTGTATTTTAAGTTTCCATCTTAAATAAATCTTGAGTTATAAAATCCTTTGTAAAAAACACATACAGACCGACAGACGGAAAACTATTCACCGGAGACACATGTTTATATTGTGAAATATATTTATCTCGACATAAGGAACATTTTTTTATGAAATGTTCCAGAGAGTTCCGGGACACCCTGTATATAATAGCCTATATAAAACGGGTAGTTACTGAAAAGAAGGCAAATAGCCGAACTCCTTCACGTTTGGTTGGAAAGCCTATCTTAGCCATCACGTTTTGTTAAATAGGTACGCGGATCTCTCTACGCTTCTAAATTATACCTTAGTTCCCTTGACCTTGTCAAACCAACCAGCACACCAGCTTTGATAATTATTTAATAAATATAATATACACAATATAAATATATATAATATAATAAAACGAACTTAAATATAAACTTACCAATTAAACGCATATTGAATAATTAGTTCCGCCGGCCCTTGCATCGTAACTCCGCAGAACTAGCAAATTTCTAGAACAGGACCATAACTGTGGTTTAACGATCCTCCAGAAATAACTTCAAGCGGCACATAGCTCACACCTTTGTAATTTATCAACATTATTTCGATGATTACTGCCGAATGTGGGAAGTAATGATTACACTTCCATCTTTATGTAGGCTTGGAGGTGTGGAAATTAAAACCATTAACGTTTAAAAAAAGCAAGAATGCACTTTTCTGTAACAAATCAATGGCTCTATTTTCCACCCACCCCCTCTAACCCTACCCCTATCCTTTCATCCCTCATGTTGGAATTAAATTACATTAAGTGTCACATGGTATGGCGATTGACTACATTTACCATGATTTATTTTGTCCTAATATGTTATTGTCAAACGTTTGGACAGATACAAAAAAAAGGTGATTTATGTTTTGATAGACTACCAAAATATTTGGTTGGTTTATTTTTCGATTAAACAAATATCATCGTCAGTCGTAAAAGAATAAAAGATGTTTAACAAATTTATACAACTTTTTATGTCAAAAATTAAATTTGACGTAACATTACTACCAGAACTATCAGCAGAAAACTGTTGCCGGTATCTCCGTGTAGAGTGTGATAAGATCTGATTAGGTTAGGTTAGCTTTGGTTAGGTTTGGTTAGGTTAGGTTAGGTTAGGTTAGGTTAGGTTAGGTTAGGTTAGGTTAGGTTTTGTTAGGTTAGGTTAGGTTAGGTTAGGTTAGGTTAGGTTAGGTTAGGTTTGGTTAGGTTAGGTTAGGTTAGGTTAGGTTAGGTCAGGTCAGGTTAGGTTAGGTTAGGTTAGGTTAGGTTTGGTTAGGTTAGGTTTGGTTTGGTTAGGTTAGGTTAGGTTTGGTTAGGTTAGGTTAGGTTAGGTTAGGTTAGGTTAGGTTAGGTTAGGCTAGGTTTGGTTTGGTTAGGTTAGGTTAGGTTAGGTTAGGTTAGGCTAGGTTTGGTTTGGTTAGGTTAGGTTAGGTTAGATTAGGCTAGGTTTGGTTAGGTTAGGTTTGGTTAGGTTAGGTTACATTTACAATCCAGTTGTTTGACAATGTCATGTAGAACGATGAAGCTGTATCTAATGTGGTGTATAATTATTATTACAGGATCAGAATATAATGTTGAAAAGATGTAAAATTTCAGTAAGGGCACGTTTTGTTACGACATTACATCCCCACAGATTCGTTATTCGTTGCACAATAAATGCAGATCGGTGTTTAGCTTATTGTGTTTACTTGAGATAATCTCAATGACCTTCATGCAAGAGGGCGTCCCCCGATAACAGGGTTAGGTAGAGAGTTCTGATCTGTCATTTGTTTTTTTGGAAAGAGGAAGAAGGATATGTTATAGTCACAAAACTCAAACTCAAGAAGGATCGGATTTCTGAGATACTCAATTAGTCGCAAACATTCCCAAACGCGACTTTTATAAACTGTTGAATTATAATAACTTAATTACTCAAATTATAAACAACAAAAACAAATTTGTTTCACCTAAATCGATCAATAAGTAAACGTTTATCAGTGAATTTAATTTTGTCATAGTCATTCTACAGCTTCATAGGGTCATATTTTGGAACTAAACATGAAACTCAAATAAAAAAAAGGTGTCAGATTAATTATAAATTCATGTTATTTGCAATGTAAAGTTTGAAGGTAGCCGGTTGTCATGGTAGCGCAATACTTAATTAAAGCTACTATAGGAATGGTCTATCAAAGATGACGTTTTTACAAAGTAAAGTGAATTTACAAAGTTTGAATCTCTGACTCTTGTACAATGTGAGTACCATTGAGTGGTATTTGTCCACATAATGATTCGCAAAATCTCCACTTAATTACTCGATTATTCTCAATTTAATCACCCAAAAATATTCCGTTTAACTACTCGAATATGCTCCACAAATTATCCACTTAAATACTTGAATATTCTCCACATTCAGGTTACAAATTATCCACACAATCACTCAAATATTCTTCACATAATCTATCGCAAATTCTATACATAATAAGTTACATTATGCAATTAATCACTTGAATATTTCCCACATAATCACTGATAAATTCTCTATATAATCATTTAAATGTTATCCATATTATGACTTGCAAGCTATCCTCTTAAATACTCGAATATTCTCCACTTAATCATTCCCATAATATACACATAATAGATTAAAAATTATTTACTTAATCGCTCGAATATTTTCCTGTAATGACTTTTAAATTCTCAAGTTAATAGGTTATAAATTATTCACTTAAACACTCCACTTAATTTTCCACTTAATGACGCAAAAATATCCCATTTAACAACTCGAATATACTCCACAAACAGGTTACAAATTATTCTCACAATCACTCGAATGTTCTTCACATAATTACTAGAAGATTCTCCCCTTAATCATCTAAAACTATTCCATTTAATTACTTCAATATTCTCCACATAACCACTCAAAAATTATCCACTTAAATACTTGAATATTATTCACATAATCTCTCGCAAATTCTCTATATAATAGGTTACAAATTATCCACTTAATCACTTGAATAATCCCCACATAATCCCTCATAAATTCTCTATATAATCACTCAAATATTATCCACATAATGACTTGCAAACTAATATGTTAAATTAAATTTATTTTAATGATTTATTGAATTAAATTCATGTATTATGAAATTAAATACCCGAATATTTTCCTCTTAATCATTCCCATAATATACACATAATAAATTAAAAATTACTTACTTAATCGCTCGAATATTTTCCATATAATCACTTTTAAATTCTTAACTTAATAGGTTATTAACTATTCACTTAATCACTCAAATATTCCCACATAATCACTCACAAATTATCCACTTAAATACTCGAACAATCACTCGTAAATTCTGTGTTTAATCATTCAAACATTCTCAATATACTCAATTTAAAATTTTCACGTCATCACTCGCAATTTCTCCACATAGTCACTCATAAATTAATTCTCCACATAATAACTCACAAAACATCCACTTAAATACTCGAATATTCTCTACATGATCACTAGGAAATTCTCCACATAAACACACTCGCAAATTCTGTACTTAATCACTCGAAAATTCTTTACACATTGGCTCTCAAATTCTTCACATAATCACTCGAAAATTCTGCAAATATTGACTCGTAAACTCTCCAGATAAATTTTCACAAATTATCCACATAATTCACTTGCAAATAAATTCTTCACATAATCACTCAAAAATTCTCCAAATAAACTCATAAATTCTCCAGATAAACAGTTGCAAATTCTCATTATAATAACTCTCAAATTACTTATACAAACGACAATATTATCAAACTTATTATGAACTTTTAACCCACGCTATTTTAGCTAGGGTGAACCTTTTGAGGTCGGGTTTACGTAATTGTGTTCTACTCATAAAGACGTTTAATTCGATGTACAACTCGACTTATACTCTCATGTGAGATATCCTACTTACTCCTTGTAGGCCGTCCCCCCTGGAAAGGTACTAAAGTAGGATTTGGTGTCCATTAACAATATGCAAAGCTTTGTAGCTCTATCTGTAATGGTTAAAAAATATTAAGTCGTCCAGATACTTATTTAACACGCGGGTAGATGATTGTGTGAGAAAGTTAGTGCAATATTTTTGCACAGTTTATGTTATATAATTTCCAGTAATAAATAGTTGAAAGTTTAAAACTTCATTCATGTTTTGAAAGAACACCAGATAACTAATTGTGTTAAATTATCTAAGTTAATCTATACCCTACTATTACCCAGTATTACTCCTCATGTTACAAAATAGAATAGACAAGTAAGTATATACACATTAAATAGTGTATTCATTAAAAATAGAAAATTTCATGTCTGCATAGTGTTCAAAAAATGATATTTTTTTATCTCTTTTATAAAAAGAGGGAGATGAACATTACCAATAAATCATCCCAATTTCAATTTAAGTCCAATCGATGAACATTGTGCTCAGGTGGATTTCAGCACCCTTTCCCTAAACACTGGGAGTTTTATAAACTGCTAGTTGTATTGATCTTTGCTCTTATCTAGATTTCATTAGCCATGAATATACATTAGCTTTGCTTTTAAAAGGACAGTCCAATTAGATAGTTTTTAAATTAAAGCAAAAAAATGTGTCATTACACGAAGTTTTGTAATTGTCAAAAAATTGGACCTGTTTTTTTGGGGTCTTCACGTTTTATGGGGTTGAAAAACCGAAAACGGTATATTCGACAAGCTCTCCATCCGTCGTCGTTGTCATCAGTGTGTAAGCAAGATTGTGGTCACAAAAATAAAGACAGGAATATGATTTTTTTATAGGAGACTAAAGTGTGCTCACATTTTGAAATTCATAAAAACCTAATTGACAATGCCAACCATTTTGTTCCTATCTTTGTATTATTCAAATTATAACAAACTAAATTAGATAATTTGCAGATTGAAATTCTATGTTACCAACTCTACATAAAGATGACATACCATAGTGAAATTGTTACTTAAAAAACGTAATTTCAAAAACTGACATTTAATAATATGTGATATTCGTATTTCAATCCTTCTCAATAAATTTGATACATTTTGCTTTGAAGACTCAATCAAAACGTGTTGGTCGCCATTTAATGAAAATGCCGAATCGTGAGGGATCGATAAAAATTCAAAAATAGGCCATGTATGTATATGTTAAAATAAGTAATTTCTCAAAATCAGCTCTACCGATTTCGTTCAAAATTAGTGAAATGTGAAGATTAATAACCCAAACCCGTAAAAGTAAAAAACATTACGGTTCAAGAATAGTTGGTAAAAACAAAATTAACTCTCTTGATTTTAATTTTCGCTGAGGACGAAGCTTCCGTTAGGCCTTTATTTAAATATATAAATATTTTTCAAAAACAGCTTCAGTTGTTTATTACTACCGAAATCAGATTTTCAGTGACAAAATATTTTGGTTGTTTTTCATTTGATTTTGGGGACGGGTGAGTGAGAAAGTTTGTGCAGTGTTTTGCACATTTTATTTTTACAGAGAATTAAAATTTCCAGGACAACGGTTAATTCTATTTGTCGCCCGCACTCTGCATCTGTCTTCATTAGGGTGACATGAGATTGCTTTATCTAAATTTACTGCCTTATTTCGTGCTATTAGTCACATCTGCAAACCTTCTTATGTCTACTTTTAATTTCAATCGACAGTTTTGTTGACTTCACAAAAAGTATTGAAATTAATTGTTAATAATTTTACTCATACATGAGGGAAACCGAATCTTCTTTGAATCGATTTTATGTCTTGTTTTTTAAAGGCGAAAACCTCTTGATGATCATCGACTGATAGAAAAGGAAGAAAAGAACATAAAATAAAGGCCAATAGCTCTCGAATATTTCAACGTCGAAAAAGAACAACAATTGGTCAAAAAAGACGTGATAGGGGAGAAAGAGAGGGATCTAACAAACACAAAAATTGTTTAAAATGTGTAGATCCAGCTAGTAATTGCCAAGCCATACTCGCCGTAAGGGGAATCGATTATTTAAAGGGAGCGAGAAGGCCCTACACAGCCCTTGATGATTTCTTCAGAGTTAGGTACAAATTTATTAGCAAATCTTCATGTATCAAATTTGTTTACATAATTTTTATACCTATTTTTGTGACATCTGGTAGCAGAATTTTTAAACTTATCATTATTGACATACTTGAGAAATATTTATAATTCTACTGTTTATTTTTCCTACAAGAAAACTTATTTTAAAGATTTCATGTTTTATATTACATGCCTGGAATTTAGTACATAATTCTGCTACCAAAACATGAATTATTTATTTCAGTTTTTAACTTTAATATTTACAGAAATAAACATATCTGCATTAAGACATTTTCGGTAAACAAGACTTAAAGTTCAAGTCACGTTTTTCCAGAAAGGATCTTCAAAACAGCCCTGCACAGTAGTTTGGATCGTCTGTCTTTAGTTCTTGCTCTTCTACTAGTCTTCTTTTGGTTCTTTTCGTGTGTCTTACCGGTGTAGTTATATTTAAAACAGCTTTTTCATCTTTTTTTAGTCACACTTGTAACGCATTCACTAAATTATTATATAACTTTCCTTTTAATCTTTTGTAAATAGCAATGTTACTGATAAATACATTCTGCAACGGTAAGGAGTAAGGTGCTATTGCATGGGAGGTACTATTTTGGGTGGTCCGTGGATCTACTTTGATAATGTATAACCGGGTCCCGATCGCGTGGTAAAATTAATATAAGTACACTGGGCGAATCTCAACTTAGGCTAGCCATTTTTGACGAATATTACTACAAACTAATTAACTAAAAATAAGAGAATTACACTAATACCAATGTTAATATTAACTACACTGTATTGCAACAACATGTCGGTCTATAGCAGGGTCTAACGTAGCCGCGTATACTGTAGTTCGACTAATAATTTTACGATAAGCCAAAATCGCGATGCACCCAGATATAAACCCTAGGGCCGAACGGCCCTATTCCTTTGGATTTAGCAAGGCATGATAATGATACGGCACAATAATATAAATTTAATAAGAACGGTGACAGAGGACTTGTCTCACCGCTGTCTCGAGCACTACTCTGGCTTATCACCTCTCGGGCGGATATAACCAGATTCACGAAGGGGAGGGGGAGTGGTGGTAATCACCACAATTCTTAAAGGTGAACCTATCCTAACATAAACATAACAAGTCTTAAAAGGGAAGAATCTAATAAATACTAGTTTAGCTTATTTTATTAACAAACACTATTGAATCTTTAGTTAGTCAACTAAAGTTAAAATAGAGGGATCTAACCCATGAACAAACTATAGATCCAGTTAGAGACATATTGTAAATATTGTTTTAGAAGGTTAGAGTTCACTAACTCTTGATATTTATTAATTTTATTGCCGACGTAACAGTCATCTAGTGATAGATTGTGATATGCAAGTTTCAATTCCTAGTATTGTTGAATTTTCACCGTCACTCGAGCAACCTTTAGGAGCAACCATCATATTGAGGGTTAAAAGTCTGTAAAAGTAAGTAGCCCAAGTGTTGTTTTTTCATCTCTTCAAAACCTAATAGTCAAACCATTTATTAGATCTCAATAATAATATATATTTTGAAAGAAAATCTTTCAATCGACAAAAAACCAGTATTGAGATAATTTTGTCTTACCATTTCTGCGGCCATGTTTAAATGTTTGCGTGTTCTTTGCGAAATTTAGAAATAAGGTAATTTTGAAACTTGGCCAAAGTTGTACACTTAATAGTCACACGCTAAACTAATGAAAGAGAGAAGAAAATTTAGTTTACCCTGATAAACCGTTAAGTTATCCTCCTTTGGCATACAATCCCTGTTTTGGTTAGTTAATCAGTGCAGATTCTCGTGTCAACATGTTGTTGGCACCTTGTTTTATATCGTTCTGTTACTTTATTTTCTGATCACGATTGATTACTTTAACCGTCCTTTCTTACGTATCTAAATTTAGTTTAGTTTTCAAAAAATATCCATTTGGAATTAGGTTATGTTGGCGTTTTAAACTTCTCGTGTTCTAAATTTTAACCACTTGATAACGGGTGTTGATCTATATTCATGGAAGGTTGTCTAATAATTTATTTATTAACACAAATGATGATAAATTACCTCATTTGTTCCGTCATGTGACTTAAATTTGTCTTGTTCTCAAGACGTGTTTCGGAGTCGGGACTCCATCTTCAGTTATATCTCTGTAGTAGAGGTCGTCAAAACATTAAAACATTTACGAAGACACAAATATATAATATTACACACACACAAAACGCACATACACATGTATACATATTTACTGACATAATGTTGGCATATGTGGGTATAATATTCATATTTAGTCACCTCTTGTTAAATTTGTTGTGCAAATTCGTAGTCATTACTCTAGTTTTAATATTTCTAAGTTTATACACCATAGATGCTTGACTAGCTTCCATTTTAATGTTCATTGTTGGTGTCCAAGTCAATAATGATTAACAATTAATACTAACAATTAATTAATAATTAAAAATATTAATTGTTAATCATTATTGACTTGGACACCAACAATGAACTTTAAAAATGGTACATTATTTTACACTGTTAACTTACTATAAATTAGTTGAGAAAATAATAAAACAGTTTTAGTTAGTAAAAGCTAACAAGGTAGACTATGTCTGAACCTCAGGTGTTTATGATTGCCAGTAGTAAAGTCAGGAAGCTCATTAAGCAAATGAATATTCTAGAGCAACGATAATAGTCTGGTTAGTTTGTCATAACACTCGAATACATTTTAATCATACCTCAGTGTTATGTCTGAACTACATCTCTTGATATTATTTAACTGTAGATTATCGAGCTTTGACCGTCGCTCTGCCCTCGTGTTCATATCCTTAACTAGTATTGATTTGGATTATTTATTTTATAAACTCAGGGGGGTGTATTATATAATGAATGTTCGCTTTAACCTTTTAGCCAGATCGATAGAGTATTTGTTTTATTTTAGAATATGTAAAGAGAGTTAAATTAATTTACCATTCACCCTATTACCATAATGAAAAATTTCGGATGTCTGCATTTTTTGGCGTGTTGTATTTTGTAGGTCTACCTCATTTGCAAACAATTTTTTTCATTTAAAATGTATTTTTAAAACAGAGCTATACATTTGGTTAAAGCATAGACAACAAACTGAACCATATATTGTTTCCACCAATCCAATAGATTCAATACCTATTGATTTAACTGTCACAGCTCAGACTATATCTCAAAACTTTAAATTAAAAACCCGTTAAGCTATTTTAATCATTCTTTTAATTATAACTAACGTTTTAATAATGTATCCTTTGTTACTGAAAATTATTAACAAATTTGATAACATCGATTTCCTCTTACACGCTAGCAGAAAACAGTTAAAACTTGGGAAATATTGCTCCAGCTTAAAAGATGTTTTCAATTCACATTAGCATTTAAATTGTGTATCAATTCTAACAGTTCAGACTACATCTCACGATGTACTCTTTGCTTGTTGCTGACCACGACGGCATCAAATAAAAACATCTGTAACTTTGAAACCTATAAACCGATTATAATAATTCTTTCAATTATAAGTAACCTTTTAATAATGTATCAACTCTGTTGATGTAATTTTAAATAAAAATATGATGTATCGTTTTTCTCTTACACACAAAAAAAAAAAAATCAAATAAAAAAAAGTTTTTAACATACCACGTTTTTAAAACGGACTAAAAAGGGAATTTTTTTTCATGACTCTTCTACAATTTGAGGGAGGATTGTTAGTGGCTATGGATATATTTGGAATACTTGGAGAGAAAAACGTGGGGCGCAGGCAATCTATGATAGCTAAGGAGGAGTAAATAAATTAAATTACAGTGAATCTCATTTCCGATTCACTGAAATTAGCTGTGAATTCATCCGGATTGTCTACTTGTATTATTTACTGGCTGCGCCCCACGTTTTTCTCTCCAAGTATTCCAAATATATCCATAGCCACTAACAATCCTCCCTCAAAATTGTAGTAGGGCCATGAAAAAATATTTTATACTTTTTAGTCCGTTTTAAAAAAAGTGGTATGTTAAAAAATAATTTATTTGATTTATTATTTTCTGTTTTTTAGTCTTATATCCGGGTGAAAGATTTCAATCGGTTTTGTATATATTGATGAGACTCTGACAGGGACATATATAGTAAATTCTCAATGCATTTCACAACCTGTTTAGCTGCAAATGTCTGAAATTCAAAATATTACCTCTTATTAACTATAATAGTTCTATTAATCTTGTAACTCAGAAAATCAAACTAAAGAAGTAAACAAAATTTATTTTATTTTTTTCATGTACATGAATTAAAACAATAACAATGTCAGAGCCTTCTCCATTACAAATTGTAAATGTATCACAAACTTATGGTTGTGAAGGTCGTATTTGACGCATTCTTCCCATCTCCGTCATGGCATCTTCATTGCAAGGTGTTTTAACTATTATTTAAACAAATGTAGAGACAAGAAAGCAACTGAATATTGTATTGTCATCCAATTCTGAACTATGTTCAAAATTTCAGGTGTCTAGCATATCGGGAAGTTGGTTTAAACTCGATTGCAAAATTCCATCCAGACAGACAGACAGATATGACGGAAACCGAACTAATAAAAACGTGGTAAAAAGGTTAAAACGTGAGAAATATTGCTCCAGTTTAAAAGAAATTTTCAGTTCCAATTAGTATTAAAATCGAGTACTAACTTTACTGTTGCTTTTAAAACAGACGTTTCGGCTACAAATTTTAAGAAAACTTTCAAAATATTTTGTAAATATCGATTTCTTGTTTCATTAAAAAAAAAAAAAAACTCGAACATTTCAAAATGCGAGTTTTTAACCTCAAAAAAGTACGAAGTTCGAATTTGACTTGAAATGTCAAAATAATTGGAACGTCCGAAAATGTGTGCATCAGTGATGAAGTTTCCTACAATGTGCGTGCGTAAATCAGCAAGATGTACGTTTCTTGTAGTAAAACTATGAGCACAACATAAATTGACAAGACAAGCGATGCTCTGAGAGGAGATTATTTAATAATGAAAAATGTTATTCGTATCCAAGATCAAAGAGAATCTGTTTACCTTTAGGCTGTTTCTTTGTGCGGTAACTATTACAAGAGTTACGGTATTGTGTTTTAGTGTTTTAAAGGCAGAACACTCAAAGTAATTAAAACTGACGGCGGAAATATTTCCTTTAGTATGAACTGATTCATGATAGTAAATCATAATGTAGTCTGAAAAGTAGAAATAAATAAAAGGTGAAGAAAATATTGCACTAACTTTCTCACACAAAGTTTGCTCTGCACCAAGAAGAAGATTCTACCTTCAGATAATTTCAGCACAAATGCAATTTTAAACTGTGTTGTTTCAAATCTGTTAGTCTTGAATTTCGTTTTAAAAGTAATAATGTCAACAAATTTTGATCCATACAATTTTTATTTTCTAACATACACAGAGAGGAAAAACGTTTTGCAACTCCTTGATAATTTCTGAACTCGTAGAGATGAAAACTTCTAACTTTCACCAAACCTCAAGGGTAAGTTCTTTCATTTTTTATGGGGTAAACAAACACTTTTTTACCCTTTTTAAAGAAGGAAAGTTAAAAAGGGCCGTTAATTTTTTCAAATAGCAACCCCATCGTGTAACGTATTATTTTGAAGGGCATAAAAGAAGACAAATTTTAGTACTTTGGAAAATTTTCTACGATATATTAACCGGAATTATGGGCGCTAGAAGTGAATTTTTAATAGTTTTTTATTTGTCATGGATATTAAATAATAAAAATAAGAAAAATAATAATAAGGATTACATGTTTTAATAGCGGTCTTATTTAACTAAAAAAAACACATTTTATTATTTTTTTCCTATTTTATTAAACAGCCCCCACTTTTATGAAGGAGGGGAATCAATGGAGTAATTTTTCGTTTATTTATCATGTGACATATCATTTTAAAAAGGGACTTGCAAGAGAAAACTGATAAGGTATAGAATAATTCCCCAATAACTAACTAATTGAAATAATGAACTAACCCGTCAAGAAATATGGCACAATTTAGTGAAGAATTAAAACTAATTTATTTAAAGAAATTGTGTAGACTTACTCTAAACGTCATCAGTTTCCTTATGGATTTCGTTAAAAACTTGTATGTCACGTTACGGGAGAAAAACTGCCTCATTGGCTCCATCTATCAAATATTGGGGTCGGTTTGTTAAATAGAAAAAAAACTTGTGTTCATTTAGTTAAATAAATCCGCTGTTAAAAAAAATTATTCACGACAAATAGAAAACTCAAAATTCAAATTTTAGCCCCCATAATTCTGATTAAAGATATCGTAGAGACTTTTCCAAGGGAGTAAAATTTGTGTTTTTGTTTTAGCCCTTCAAATTGATATGTGACAAGATGGGGGGGTTGTTATTTGAAAAAATTAAGGCCCCCTCTTAAAAATGGGGCCAAAACGTTTTTACACCATAAAAAGTGAAAGAACTTACTCTATGAGGTTTGGAAAAAGTTAGACGTTTTCACTCTATATATAGAATAGAGACGTGTAAAAACATGGATATCAAGTTTTTTGGGGATATTTTTAAGGTTTCTTTTTTATTTTTTTAAAAATTTTTTAGCATAATGTCATCTGTTGTCTGTGCAGTGCAAACAATCTAAACGTGTTTGCTGATTTTATTCAAATTTTTTATTTGAACACATTTTGCCCATGACTTGGATTAGCTCTTTCTCCTTCATTTTTCTTATCAGGTCTCATTTGACCAACTCTTGTTCTTCTCCGACCCTGACACTAGTCGAGTATTCGAAGGGGTCTTTAGGGGTATTTGTTTTACTTTTTATTCTTCTTTTTTGTATAAGACAATGATAACCAAGAGGGTTTTTGCCATTAAACAACAACAATAACGAAATGGATTCATTCAAATAACATTTTACTTATAAAATTTTCAAAATAATTTTGAAAAAAAAACGAGTTCTTTCAAAAGTATTTACTTTATATACACTTTAGTTTTTTAACTCATTACAAAAGGTTTCAATCAAATCTGTTTACAGAGAAATTACTCTAAATTTCAAAAGCTACATGAAGAAATGAAAACAAAAGATTTTGTACAAATACATTTTTAAAGCGTAGTGAAGTTGAAATATTGCTGGGTAAAACATAAACAGCACACTTTCCTCCCTTTTTACAATACGTGACATGGTTATTTCCCTTTTCCCGTTCTCAATTTAAATAAAATGACTCCATGCAAGCTTCATTTTTGCCAGGGGTAGGTTAGGCAATCTGACTACACCATTCAAATGATTTTAAAACATTACCTACATATCTAAATTGGTGAAGCTAAGTCGTCAATCATTTCATCAACGATTGGCGCCGAAAGTTGTGAGTTCGATTCCCACATAAGCCAGAAGGTTTATTCTGTGAAGTTTGATTCTTTCCAATATGTGCTATGCTGGAGTGACGGCTAGGAACGATGGTTGGCTTGAGTGGAAGTTGACAGAGTTAGTTAGAAATAAATTGCACAGAAAACCTATTTTGTACAAGTGTTAAGCAAGTTTAATTTTATATATTATAAAAGTTATATTTTTGGTTAAATGTTAAAATAAACTATAGAATCACTGCGTCATTGGGTGCTGTCATTATTTGTATAGAATAAATCATTATGAAGCAAAATATTGAAGTTCATTTTATAAAAACAATAATTTCTCAAAATCTGCTCTACCGATTTCGTTTAAATATTGGTGTTCAAAATACCAGTTGTATTAGGGTTCAGGAACAATTAGTAAGGAACAAAAATGAATTTTGACAGCTGTTAAAAAGCTCAATTTTAATTGAATACGATTTACGTCGAAAATGTGCATGTAACAAGCAAAATATAGGCCCTTTAATTGAGTAGGCTAAGATTTTTTTTTTTTTTTTTTTTTTTTTTTTTTTTTTTTTTTTTTTTTAACGGCGTCGCAGGACGTTTTGGTGACGAATAATTTTAGTTGGTTTTTATTTGTTTTTGAACCTTCAGGATTTTCCTGAGTGAGTAGTGGAAATCCCGAGGTACCTAGCTGAATCCAAAATAATTTCATGTAGTCATGGGTTAGATCCCTCTCTTTCAAACTTAACTATCAGATCTCTCTTGAACAACTATTGTTCACTTCCAAACCTGACGCTATTAGAGTCTTCAAGGACTACGGGACCTTCATTTTATATTCTTTTCTTCCTTTTATATAAGGCGATTATAACTGAAGACCTTTTCGTCTTTAAGCAACAAGGAAAGAAAAAAGGTTTTGAGAATGGGTGAATAACAAATCTAGTGGTGGGCATTATTTTCAAACAAGAGCCTGAAATAAAATTGTTTTGTATCTCAGATTTATTTTACAGGGTTTCATGAACGAATAACTTATATATAAGCAATTAAATTCTTTATGTTATGTGACATCTATTGCTCGCTTTTCCTCTTAGGTAACAACAATGAGAATTATACAAGCAGAGTAGATTACAAGTAGTTCTTTAATTTCCAGCCGGATGTCATTAAAAACTAATAAATTACCTGTATAATTTACAATTCATAGAACAAACTTAATTAAGCTGTAGATAACTTAATAAATAATTAATTTTTTCTTTGAGTTAGCAAACTATTTTGTTAAATGAATGAGTGAAGGAAGGTCTGGGTTTTAACTCTACCATTTCGTTTGTATTGTTGTGTGTTTGTTACGCAGTTATAATCAAGCGGGTGCAATAATCGGTTTTTTTCTTTGCTATTGAATAATAAAGTTATTTGGAACAGAATAAAGTTTTTTGCAACAGAATAAAGTTCTTTGGAACGGAATAAAGTTATTTTCTAGTGTATAAAGTTATTTGCAAACAAACAAAGTACTTTGCAATTGAATAATATATAGTTGTTTACAACGTAATGAAGTTCTTTTAAACTGAATACAATTCTTTTGAATGGATTAAAGTTCTTTGCTATTGAATAATAAAGTTATTTGGAACAGAATAAAGTTTTTTGCAACAGAATAAAGTTCTTTGAAATGGAATAAAGTTCTTTTCTAGTAAATAAAGATTTTTGCAAATAAACAAAGTTCTTTGTAACAGAATAAAGTTCTATTCAATTGAATGTAGTTGTTAACAACGAAATAAAGTTCTTTGCAAGAGTTTAAAGTTTTTTCCAACAGAATAAATTTGTTTGCAATAGAATAGAGTTCTTTATAAAGGAATGAAAGTCTTTGCGATGGATAACATATTTGCGACTCAATAAAGTTAACGGCAATGGAATACAATTATAGGTCGAAAAATTATTTAAAATTGTTTATATTGACACATTTTTATTAACTCGCTTTCTTATTTGTCTGTTTGTCTGTTCGGTACAAATTGTTCAATCGATTTTAAACTAACTTCCTGATGAGTTAGAGACTTGAAACTTTAAACATAGCTCAAAACTGGTTGACAATGAAATATGAACTTGCTTTCTTGTCTGTCTATTTGGTACAAATTTTGCAATCGATTTTAAACTAACTTCCCGATGAGCTAGAGACTTGGTACTTTAAACATAGCTCAGAACTGTATGACAATATAATATGAACTTGCTTTCTTGTCTGTCTATTTGGTACAAATTTTGCAATCGATTTTAAACTAACTACCCGATGAGCTAGAGACTTGGTACTTTAAACATAGCTCAGAACTGTATGACAATATAATATGAACTTGCTCTCTTGTCTGTCCGTCAATCGCTGCTATCTTCGAAAGCAGTTAAAGTTAGCGCATTGAACCTGTGTAGCGGCACGACTTCTTAGTGGAACACTATTTAAATTACCAGTTGAGAAGGTTGGAAATAAAATGGTAGGAAATATGGGACCACTCATTGGTAACTATCTGGCTGTTTTGCGAAATCAGTGAAAGGACATCGAATTAATCGATGAAATTTCTATGGTTTCATACGAATTGTTTTGCATGATCAATAATTCTAGATTGCGACAACAGAAAAAGAAAAAAAAAGCATTCGGTGGCATCAATATTATGGTTTGTTGAGATTTGTTAATCTCATCAAAATGTTTAGAATCTATTGCATAATTTCACACACAAGACTAAAAAGCTAAAAATAATTATTTAAATAATTTTGTTAAACGCCTTTTAAAACGCACTAAAAAGTATAAAATAATTTCTCGTAGTCCCGATACAAATTGTCTTGAGAGCTTGTGATTGTAATTTTTTTAATAGTTATTAAAATACTTGTAATATTTAAAAAAAAAACGTGGGGCGCAAGCAATAGAGTGCAGAGAGCAGCTATCGTCGTTGAGAAATCTCTCAAAACTCCTAACGGAGATCAAGTAGCTTCTAATTCAATAGATGGAGATAATCTTCTATAAATAATGTTTATTGTGGTGGCAACTGAGGATCATGACTTAGTCATTGAAACGTCGTCCTGTATTATAGAATATTTCATTGTAGAACATTTTTTTATTCATTTGATTTGTAAGAAGTTTATTTATTACATATATTGATAACGGCAGTTATCATTTGCTCCTTAATAGTGTAACATTTTCTTCGAACAGTGATTCAAGTTCTTTGCCTAACTAGTATTTCAATAATTATTTAAATAACATTAAAATATATAAATTAATCAACAAATAAATTATAACGCAAATATGTAAACCAAAATCTGTTTTGTTTGATAATGTCGTGCAAGATATGACGGTGTTATCGCGCCACACAGCTCATTATAATATGAGTACTTGACAACTCGTTATGACAAGGTAGAGCCAGAATCACGCTAACACAAATGAGCCTGGATCTACTGTCTAGCTTTAAATCATATGGTACAATGTAATTCTAATTGTATATTCAAATACGTGTTGCCAACAGTCCTTGTGGGAATAAATCACACTGTATCCTAGACACATGCGAGAACATGTCATAAAAAAAACTTTTAAAAATGTATAAACGTATTTTTCCACTTTTACTCTAAAAAAAAAAAGTTGTTACGCGTAAAAATGAATGATGAGTTTTTAGAAAATGTTCTTTTTGAAATCTCTGAGTACAAAAAAATACTTCTTTTTAATAAAATGATGTCTTACAATGAGACACAATAGGAAAAATTCTCATTATCTTGGATTATGAAACTTAAGCTCTGTGTTATACTTTATGTTGGCTATCTTTTCCTATAAACATTTCGCTAAAAAATGTTGGCTGAATTATTAGACAATAGTTAAACACTTATAGAAATATCTAAACTTGATTCCAATTTGTCACCCGGTTCTACTCAGTTTTTTAATGCAGCACGTCTTAAATTGAAATCAGATAATTTTTGGATAGTTCTTCTTTTCTGTTTATAAAACAGTTAATAACAATCAAATATATTTTTCGTCATACTGCTTCACAAACAGCTGTTTTCAATACATGCATTGAGATGCTAAAGTTGTTCTTTTTAGTCCTAGGACCTAAAAACATCAGCTGAAGTCGAGGCCATCAGGTGTTACTTCATTTATAAGAATTAATTAACGATTGTAAAGTATCTATAAAAACAACCGATACTCTCGTTTGTAAATAATCGTTAAACCATCGATTTGAAGGTAAATAGGTTATAACATTTTAGTTTTTGTGAAATTGTTTTCTTATATTATTTGCAGTATAATGAAAAATATAGTTTATCACTTGGACCAAAAGAAGCTTTTCGATCCTCGCTTATTTTCAGAGCTCGTTAAACTTGAGCTTGTATTGAAAAGCTTCACTTTTGGTCCTAGTGATGAAATATACTATTTTAACATAATAACCTTTATGTTAGGTGGACGTCAAGTGCAATACAATCTTTCTATCCGTCATTTATATCAGGATTTCGAATTCTCTAGCCAAACAAGTTCAAAATTAAAGAAATTTTAACAAAATTTACTGGTATATGGATGAATTATTGTTTTCTTCTTTCTGTATGGTGTGTACTCAGTAATTGGCTTTTGATTGAGCTGTAGCCACCAACGTCAGGCAGAGTAAACAAAACTTGTTTCCGAATTTCGGATTAGGGCAGGCGGGCTCCTGAGGACTGACCTTTCAATTTATGATCTGGTTAGGTTTTGTCTCAGTTAAATAATGTGTTACAGTTATTAATTTCATTTGTGATTTCGCATTTTACAACATAAAAATAAGCGTTTCGTGATATATGAAAGTGTTACTATTGATGAAACAAAATTCAGGTGGTGAATTTTCTGAAAAGGAAATATAACGATGAACGTGTGGAATGCCACACATAAAATTTTTGAAATAGTGTTATATTTTCAGATTCTTTAAAATAAATATTTGTAATATTTGACTACTGGTTGGTTCAACAACTTGAACTTCATGAAACAATTCTCCTCTGAGCTTCGGGTGAATTGGCTAGGTCTACATTCTGAACAACATTTTTTATTTGAGAGCGTATAGATAGTGCTAACTAGAGAAAGATGGAAGAATTAAGAAAACATTTCAAAATTTATAAGTTAATTTACTATTATGAAAATAAAAATTGATAGGAAATGAAGCTTCTGATAATTTGTAACAAGCCAGTTACAGATTTTTAACCAGTTGCAGAGACTCTCTCCTTAATAAGACAATCTCTAAGCTTAAGCCTGATTTACACGGGTAGAGTTGTTGGTAGAGTAGAGTTTCTAGTCGAGTAACTCTACTCATGTAAACACTCACTAGCGTCTAGTAGCTAGTAGGTAGTAGAGTATAGTTACTAGCAGCATGTGGGAAAGTAGCTCTACTCTACTTCCCCCACCACTAGCAAAATTGTCACTCTTCTGCACACTATACTTGTGTAAACGTGATCCGTCGGCAGTAGAGTAGAGTTTCTAGTCGAGTAACTCTACTCATGTAAACACTCACTAGCGTCTAGTAGCTAGTAGGTAGTAGAGTATAGTTACTAGCAGCATGTGGGAAAGTAGCTCTACTCTACTTCCCCCACCACTAGCAAAATTGTCACTCTCCTGCACACTATACTTGTGTAAACGTGATCCGTCGGCAGTAGAGTAGAGTTTCTAGTCGAGTAACTCTACTCATGTAAACACTCACTAGCGTCTAGTAGCTAGTAGGTAGTAGAGTATAGTTACTAGCAGCATGTGGGAAAGTAGCTCTACTCTACTTCCCCCACCACTAGCAAAATTGTCACTCTTCTGCACACTATACTTGTGTAAACGTGATCCGTCGGCAGTAGAGTAGAGTTTCTAGTCGAGTAACTCTACTCATGTAAACACTCACTAGCGTCTAGTAGCTAGTAGGTAGTAGAGTATAGTTACTAGCAGCATGTGGGAAAGTAGCTCTACTCTACTTCCCCCACCACTAGCAAAATTGTCACTCTTCTGCACACTATACTTGTGTAAACGTGATCCGTCGGCAGTAGAGTAGAGTTTCTAGTCGAGTAACTTTACTCATGTAAACACTCACTAGCGTCTAGTAGCTAGTAGGTAATAGAGTATAGTTACTAGCAGCATGTGGGAAAGTAGCTCTACTCTACTTCCCCCACCACTAGCAAAATTGTCACTCTTCTGCACACTATACTTGTGTAAACGTGATCCGTCGGCAGTAGAGTAGAGTTTCTAGTCGAGTAACTCTACTCATGTAAACACTCACTAGCGTCTAGTAGCTAGTAGGTAGTAGAGTATAGTTACTAGCAGCATGTGGGAAAGTAGCTCTACTCTACTTCCCCCACCACTAGCAAAATTGTCACTCTTCTGCACACTATACTTGTGTAAACGTGATCCGTCGGCAGTAGAGTAGAGTTTCTAGTCGAGTAACTTTACTCATGTAAACACTCACTAGCGTCTAGTAGCTAGTAGGTAATAGAGTATAGTTACTAGCAGCATGTGGGAAAGTAGCTCTACTCTACTTCCCCCACCACTAGCAAAATTGTCACTCTTCTGCACACTATACTTGTGTAAACGTGATCCGTCGGCAGTAGAGTAGAGTTTCTAGTCGAGTAACTCTACTCATGTAAACACTCACTAGCGTCTAGTAGCAAGTAGGTAGTAGATTATAGTTACTAGCAGCATGTGGGAAAGTAGCTCTACTCTACTTCCCCCACCACTAGCAAAATTGTCACTCTTCTGCACACTATACTTGTGTAAACGTGATCCGTCGGCAGTAGAGTAGAGTTTCTAGTCGAGTAACTTTACTCATGTAAACACTCACTAGCGTCTAGTAGCTAGTAGGTAATAGAGTATAGTTACTAGCAGCATGTGGGAAAGTAGCTCTACTCTACTTCCCCCACCACTAGCAAAATTGTCACTCTTCTGCACACTATACTTGTGTAAACGTGATCCGTCGGCAGTAGAGTAGAGTTTCTAGTCGAGTAACTCTACTCATGTAAACACTCACTAGCGTCTAGTAGCAAGTAGGTAGTAGATTATAGTTACTAGCAGCATGTGGGAAAGTAGCTCTACTCTACTTCCCCCACCACTAGCAAAATTGTCACTCTTCTGCACACTATACTTGTGTAAACGTGATCCGTCGGCAGTAGAGTAGAGTTTCTAGTCGAGTAACTCTACTCGTGTAAACACTCACTAGCGTCTAGTAGCTAGTAGGTAGTAGAGTATAGTTACTAGCAGCATGTGGGAAAGTAGCTCTACTCTACTTCCCCCACCACTAGCAAAATTGTCACTCTTCTGCACACTATACTTGTGTAAACGTGATCCGTCGGCAGTAGAGTAGAGTTTCTAGTCGAGTAACTCTACTCATGTAAACACTCACTAGCGTCTAGTAGCTAGTAGGTAGTAGAGTATAGTTACTAGCAGCATGTGGGAAAGTAGCTCTACTCTACTTCCCCCACCACTAGCAAAATTGTCACTCTTCTGCACACTATACTTGTGTAAACGTGATCCGTCGGCAGTAGAGTAGAGTTTCTGGTAGAGTGACGCTGTCTTGTGACTGGTTTTGTTGCTGTTTTGTTGACTTTTGTTAGGATTTTTTGACTCTTATAAGGATACTTAAAAATCTAGGAATGACTATCATTAATTTCCTTTTCTTTACAACAACACTCATTTTGAGGAATTGAGGAGGAACACACAGTTCACACACTATCATCAACACTCTACTATGTGTGAACAGTCGCTTGTTTAAAATCGGTAGAGTGGTCAAGAAAGTAGCTCTACTAGAAACTCTACTCTACCAACAACTCTACCCGTGTAAATCAGGCTTAAGGTATAGTGCTTAGTCCGTCTAATGTACCAAAACATGATGGAAAATGACCTATAACGCTATCTGTAATTAACATTATTTTTACTAATTAACATGATTTTTACTGATTAACATGATTTTTACATATTAACTCAGAATTTCTGCCTACAAGTGAATACATCTAATATTTAATTCTTCCTTTTTAATTTTTAACACTTGAGTTCACCACCTAAATATTTTGCTGTATTCGAATAGGGAACTTGCTAAGAATTTCGATTGGTGTGTGGACTTATTAGCTTCACTCATCACGATTTCAACCAGTTGCTTACATCATTGACAGATCTTTGTAGTTTACTGCTTGTTTCTTCAACGTTTTCTTTGACACTAACCATTGCTGTGTCTTCTTCTAGAACTAGTATAACTCTTTTATATATCAGATATAATCACATCCCAGTGCACCTCCCTCTGGAACTCCTGAGAGAATTTTTTTTTTTTTTTTTTTTTTTTTTTTTTTTTTTTTTTTTTTTTTAGATTAGAGTATTTCTCTTCGTTTTTTACACGAAAGTACCTTTACCATTGTTAGAAATTATCGTTATTGTCAATTATGTTAATAATAAATTATAAATTCATACCAAGTCCCAAAGCAGTACACAGAGAGTAGAGTATTCTTGCAAAAGAACTCAATAAGTGTCAATAGCTGACTGGCAGAGAATATTGGAAAGTCAATGATCATGCCGAAGGTCATAACTATAAAACCTAACTGGACCATTCGTAATTTAAGAGATCGGAAGGGGGTACTGGAGGCTCTATCTGGGAGACTCAAAACCGGAGAATTAGCTGTATCTTCGATAGTATGTGTGAGCAAATACTTTATTCTTGTTGAATATTCAACACGTAAAATATATTTGCAGGAAATGTGGTTTGGCTGAAGAGTCCGCAGAACACATTCTCTTAGAGTGTGAGGCGTTAGTACGAGCCAGGCTATACTCTCTAGGCCCTCCGTGGAAGGAGATGGAAACCATCCTAGACAACCCTATAGGTAGCGTCTGTTCCTTCATAAGGATGACAGGTATTACTGAGTGGGGGTAGGATGGAACTTGGGGCGGCAAAAGACCTTTAGATCGACGCCGGTGAGGCTCTTACGGAGGCTATCACAGCCCATAAAAAAAAACGTTAAATAGTAGAATCATTTTAAGCCTTTACGCAAAAATATTTAGCTCGCTCTGAATGGGATTGTTTTGGAAACAAACTATAATACTTTTTTTTAATATGATCATATATGTACAATAACGGAATTACGTTATTTTTGTGAGGAACTAATAAAGTCTTGTTTCACAAATATTTTGAAATACTGAACCCCTGATTGGTATATTCATTTAACCACACATTTATAATAAATGGTCTGAATTATCTATTTTAACCAGAAATTAGAATTAGGGAAAACCTATACCTAATATGTAATTCATCGGCCTGACCTAAACCTAACCTAACCTAACCTAACCTACCCTAACCTAACCTAACCTAACCCAGCCTAACCTAACCTAACCTAACCTAACCTAACCTAGCCTAACCTAACCTAACCCAACCTAATCCAACCTAACCTAGCCTAACCTAACCTAACCTAACCTAACCTAACCTAACCTAACCTAACCTAACCTAAACCTAACACCATATAGATTTTAATATCTCATAATATTCTTTTGGCAGATCCCTGTGCAGTTTATACCTAACCCTTTATACCAAACTTAGTCGAAAACCCGAGCCATATCTAAAAAGACACCCGAATGTATATTTTTGTTTTCAAACTCAATTCCGATTATGTAACGAATTCTTGCTCTATTTATTGAATGCTTCTTCATTTTTGCCACTTTCCATTACCTTTGCACATATTTCAACCAGAATTTATTCATCCCCTTTTCCGGCTGCTTTTTGTTTGCTCACTCTCTGTTTGTAGTGAATACAAGGTTGTTAATCCCGAGGTAGCTTACCTGGATCTACACCCTTTTTCATGTTGTCTTGGGTTTGATCCTTCTATTTCATCAGGTCTTTCTCGACTAACTATTTTTGTTTTTTGACCTTGAAGTTAGTAGAGTATTCGAGGTAGTGATGCTTTATTCTAAATCCTTTTCTACATTTCTTTATAAGGCAATTATGACAGAAAGGGTTTTACCTTTTAAAACAACAAGAAAAAATACATTCGATAGTGAGAATACTTTAATTATAAAATTTTCAAACAAATTCTATTATAAGTATTTATTTGCACTTTTAACGATAGTTTTTTCACTCAAAAAGATTGCAATAAAATGCTTTAATTGAGGTAGTATTCTGAAATTGTATAAACTACATAAAAAGTTTGATAAAATATTTTGTACAAATACAATTTTAAAGCGTATTGCAGTTGAAATATTGCCGGGTAAAAATATACTTAGCACACTTTCCACCCCTTTTACAATATGTGACATGGTTTCATCCCTTTTGCCGCCCTCAATTTAAACAATAAAATACCAGATAAAATAACAGGGAGGGTTGGAAAACTTTTCAGGTTATGTTGGAGAGATTAACAACTTCATTTCTAAGGGTCTTTAATTTGTTTCCTCGTTCTACTGAATCCGAGGGAAGAAAATCAACTTAAAATGGTTATATTTATTCATTCTCAGTTAACAAGATTTTATACAGAAAACTAAGTTTAATTCATCTTTTTAAATTGTATTGTTTTAGAAAATAAACGGTACAGAAACATCCTCACACACCCATTCACAATCGAAATATTAACTAATCAAATTCGATAGTTTCAGTAAAGTTAAAATCAACCTTTCTCTCTACTTTCTTGACGTTGGCAGTGCTCTAATGGGGTTGATATATTTTTATCGTTTTCAATCGCTTATCTCGTCTTAATGTCTCAACTTGAATCTGTACAAATGTGAAGGAGCCTCCACTTGCTATGCTTTCATCTTTGACTCAAACCTGTCGAAGCTTGTAACTATTCGAATTTTCGTGAGACATCAGGGTTCCAAATTCAATTTTTACAATACATGCAAAATTGAAATATCAAATTTGCATTTAGATTAATGTGTTATAAGCTTAAGTATAAAAAACAGTTTAAAATGGCCGCCATTTATGACATTTTAACTTTTTTCTGTATTTCAATAGAGAAACATTTAATCCCCTATTGTTTAACATTTCATGATTTTATTGACAACGACAATAAATTGGTTTCTTGAGGTTTCGAAACGGAAAGAAACAGGAGGTCAAAATTATAAAGAATACCAAACTTACATTCTGATTCTCGTGTACTGTATAAAATGTCTGTTACATAGATGAGCATGTACAACCTTGTCAGCCGCCATGTTGTTATCCTCCTCATTGATAGATTATGTCTTGTTATCAGTAACGTGTGCGCTATGTCTCAATCCTATCTTGTAAACTAGTTGTACGTTTGTACACACATAAAGAGATGGTCGGAGTGTGTGTATATATTTTAAAAATTTAGACGTAATTATATTGTTGTAAATTAAATTAATTGAAAATGTACATACCTGCATGTACAACTAATTACAATGCTTAATATCATGTACACATCATTTTATGTTACAGATAGGGAACAATTTCTATTATCTCAGCGTTGAAAACAAGTTTTTCGTCGTTCTGCTTCAAAAACAGCTGTTTTCAATACATCCATGAGACGCTAAAGTTGTTCATTTTAGTCCTAGGATCTAAATACATCAGCTGAGGTCGAGGTCATCAGCTGTTACTTCGTTTATACGAATTAATTAAGATTTGTATCTATACAAACTACGGATACTCTCGATTGTAAATAACAGATAAAACAGCTGTTACCATCGTTATAGTTAGGTTACCACTAACACAAACTAAACAGCTGTAATAGCTGCAAACTTGTGCAACCTTTTGATCGTTAATAGGTTATAACATTTTAGTTTGTGAAATTGTTTTCTTATATTGTTTGCAGGTATAAGGGAAAATATAGTTCATTACTAGGAACAAAAGAAGCTTTTTGATCCTCGCTCGTTTTCCGGCTCGGCTCTACCTGGGCCGTTAAACTTAAGCTTGTATCGAAAAGCTTCACTTTTGGTTCTAGTGGTGAAATATGCTATTAAGTCTTAAGAACAGAAATTACACAAAAGTAATAATATATTAAAAAATCAAAGGAAACGACCGATATATTAGGAAATGAAAATATATATTCTAAACATAAAGACACTAAGAATTTAAATGTTCCTGGTATTACAAATTGTTTTTATTTTGTTCCGAACAAACGAAACATGATAATTAGAAACAACACAGAATGTTCACAGACAAAATAAACGTTGTAAAAATATTGCACAAACTTTCACATTTACCCATCCCAATAACCAAAAAAACCAACCAAATTTATTCTTCAAAAAAATTTTAGTTTCATAGTTGCCAGTTAAAAACATGAAAATAAACCATCTTTGTATAAATATTTATATCCTCAAACAGATTCTAAACTAGTTTCATTTGTGTCATAAACACCACCTCAATTTAAATGTTAATTGTTTCTAATCGAGTTATTAATAACGGTGGTTAGGTTAGGTTAGGTTCATTTTTTGTTTTTTGCTTTATTCCCGAATCTTAATATTCCTTTACTTGCGATTTTAGACACGCATTATGGGTCATTAATATTTAAGGATAAAATAAGCAAAAGCTTGAAGTTTCAAATATTTAATAGTATAAATGAGCTACAATTGTTTCGCCTTGCGGCATCATCGGGCAACTTATAATTTACAGGTATAAACAACTATTTAAACATAAGTATAGGAAACTGAAATACAATAGAGAAATCGGGAAAGGTAGGGGGATGACCTAGCAGGTAGATAAAGGTTAATGAACTATGTTACGGATGGGTTTTAGAAGAGGTGACGAATTTAATACAATTTGGTCATTTAAGTTGAGAATAGGCCTAAGTGAAATAGATCTATTTATTTCTAAACATTCTAAATTATTTAATCTATTGCTTTTATTTTCTATATGTAAGAGTTTAACATTCAATTTCGGATCAAAACTATGACCCGAGTCCAAAAGGTGGTTAGCAAAGTTAGAGCTTCTATAGCCATGTTTCCAGCTATTTACATGTTCTTTAATTCTAACTTTTATAGATCTACCTGATTGACCTATGTACTCAGAGTCACAATCTTGACAAGATATTTTATAAACTCCACTATTTTCTAACATTTCTTTTTTTTTACCTTTATTATTAACCAACATTTTCCCTAGATTTTTACAATAAAAGGCAACTTTACGATTACATTTAGTTGAAATAAGGTTACTGATTTTATAACTAGTTCTGTTGATATAAGATAATTTACAATATGGAGTTTCAACAAGAAATATCTGCTATTACATTAAAGTTCATTAATATTTACATTTCATTAAAATTAGAACGTATAAGGTACAAAGATGTTGAGGAATTATATCATTTATAACAACCATCATGAACAGTTTATAAGTGTTTACTAATAACTCACAAAGTGTAATTTTATAACGATGACAATACGGTTTATTTAGGTCCTTAGGGACTACAATTGAGCATCATTTAATCAAAATCGTTAAAGCAGATTTTAATAAACTTTGTTTTATTTTATGGACAGTAACCTCCCCCCCCCAAAATATTGAATTATCAAAACAAAAGACACTCGGCCAAATTATGCTCCAATACGATTTGCTTAAAAACCGTCAACAGGTTTAGGGTTGAAGAGCACTGCATTACGTGAGGTGACATCATTCCAAAAACAACCAACGAGACTTCAAAAAGTATTATTCGACAAAAACGTGGAAGAATATATTAATACATTTAAAAACAACAATTTCTTCAATAAAAAATAACTAATATGTATTTGAACTTTTAGCTAAACTTATGCTAATTATTTCGTTCGGTCAAAATATAGAATGGATAAAATAACAATATAATTATCAAATATAACTCTTTTAGGAAGTAAGACAACAATGTAGAGGAATAATAGTTCTTCAAATAAAATAACTAATAAATATTTTAACTCTTTTAAATTAGTGTATAGTTTTGCAATAGGTTAAAATATAGGATCATATAATAACATTCTAATTATCACATGTAACTCTTTAAGGAAGTTAGATAACAGTGTGTAGGAATCCATTAGTACAATAGTGTCTTCAAATAAAATAACTAATATTTTAACTTTTACGTTAAACTTTATTAAGTTTGTTTTTGCAATAGGTTAAAATATTGAATGCATATAATTTGAGATTATCACATATAACCCTTTGAAGAAGTTAAAAAACAGTGTAAAGGAATATATTACTACATTTAAAAACAATAGTATCTTCATCGAAAATAACTAATAAATATTTTAATTCGTACATTAAACTATGTCTGTAATAGGTTAAAATATAGAATACATAAAAAAACATTCTAATTATTCGTTACAACCCTTTGATTAAGTTAGAAATAAATATGGATACACTTAAAAATCATATTTCCTTCAACGAAAATAACTAATAAATAATTCAATTCTTGCTAAACTTGTACCTAAATTTCATTATTGATTGTAGAATTAAGTTTCCTTCAACAGTAGGGTGGAATAAATTATATGTTGATATCTCGATATTTAAATTAATATTGTCATATTGAAAAGGAGGTAAAGTAAGTTTCAATTTGTATTGCCGTGGGTCTGAATTATTCCAAGCACGAGACCAGACTCTGCAATCAATATCAGCGACATAGAAAGAGGGGAGGGGAGGATAGAGACATTATATTCAATAACAATTTATAGTAGCAGTGATAATAATAACGGATTTACACTTGTTTTAATGGATTTAACAAATGAGAAAGGAATTGATTGATTGCAATTGGGAAAAGGTAAGTTATTTAAATTAAAGTTTGGCAGATCAGATTTTTGAGGCATATTTTTACATTCATACATAACATAACATAACAAATTTATTGCTTTAAAGTACAGTGTACACAAGCAAGATGTTGACCATTTACAAAAATAACATATTTTATGACATTGTTCGTTTTTATCCTTAGTTTTTCTATAATTAACTTTCCGGTGCATTTATAATACTTACAAAAATATTTTTATACCATTGTAACACGTAACACAATTTTAGGAATCGAAGTAACCAAATTATACGAACTACATTAATATAAGTACATTTACAAACGAGTTAGTTGTTTGAAGTTATTTTACCAAACTAATTTATTACATTAAGTTTAAAATAGATTTCCTAAGTTTTAGGCTATACATAACAAAAAGGTAGATATTTTTCATGGCCTGTACTGAGTTTGAGGTTAAGATTGTCTCTATATTATATAAATATTGCACAGAATTGTATTTGTTCAAATATTTACATCTAAAAAGATTACACCCTTCACATTCCAACAAAAGGTGAGTTATAGTGTCATTTCCTGTTATGCAGATTGGGCAGATTTCACTGGGGTTAAAGCTATAGTTGTCATTCTGCAATATTAATCTATTATATTTCTTGCCAGCAAGGCGTAATTGAGCAGTAATTCGTAGGACAATTCTCTTCAAAGTATGGTACACAGGGGGTTAAGCCACTTATATGTCTGTAGTAATCACTGTATCTTGAATTTAAAATGGTATCAATGTCTGAGCATATTAAATTATTCTTGAGTTGTTCAACTAAATCTTTTCTTGACTTGATTACATCCCAATGGTTTTGACTCTTCCAGATACTTTCGTAGTATAGAGAGTTTTTTTATGGATACTTTTAGACGTAAAAAAGTAGAGTTTTGAATTTTGTCATTTGTAATTGCAGCTCAAATTAGTGAACAGTTTGTAATCAATTATATATAGTATTTATATTGCCTGCTTTACATTGAGGTAAGAAATCAAAAAAGATAATAATAATACCATAAAATATTTTTTTAAACACTTTTCAACAAAAATAACAAAGCTTAGCTGGTTATAACAGTTGATAAAAACACCACCCTCCAACCAAATAATTAATTGTTCATTACAATGTAAACTACAAGAAGAATGATACAATGAGTAACTTTGGCAATAAAACACGGTAAACTAAGTAAATGTATTTTATTATTACTATTAAAAACATCATGATTTAAACATATTTTGGTTTTAGGCTAATGTTAGGTATGCATCTTTAAAATTTGACAAAACAAGGTCGTGTGTTTTGGTAAATTGATAAAATATCACATAAAAAAATATGTATACCAATTTTAGACTTTATATCTAATTTATTTACAAAAATGTAATGTTTTTTGTACAAACACAAAATAGCTGATAGACAAACAACTAACCTTGTTTTAAATAAATGAATACTCCTTCTGTGTTGACTTCAACCCACAAACACTCTCATAAAATATCCTACAAGAGTTCTGAAACATCCTGTATAAATTGATGACTGCCATGATTTTAACTTTGTAAGGAATTGTATATTTCCGATTGAAATTACAAGTATGAATGAAACTAAAATTTAAAATATATTTACGTGGTTTCTATATTGTTAAAATCAGTTACACAGAATTTATTTGTGCCTGTAAAAACTGAACAAATCGTGACAAAGTATTTAACGTTAAGCGTTGATTTTCACAACTTTTTTGCGGAAATTATATTTCGTGTAAGAGATTCTAATATATTTTCAATTATAGAGATAAAATTGTCTCTTATCTAGAGGTCTTTTATATCTCTACTCATCAGGTATAATCATTTAATGAAGATTTTCAAGAAGGAGTATAAAGTCATTGTTATTTTTAAATAATTTATAAAATCACTTTCAAAACATCACATTGTAGACGAAATTTGGTGTATGTCGACCGTCTCTAGTTAATTTACTTCTCCAAGATGTTTGGTGTATATTCGAAATATTTTTAAAAGTTAAATTATTTCATAATTTAATTATATTGAATCACCTGTTTATGATGCTGGTGAAAATTTCTTGGTTTCTTTTCTTATTTTAAAAGATGACGCGTTTCTTATTATGTCTCTTTAGTCATTTTCAAATATTTAGAATCAAACAACGCCAATAAATAAAACGCAAATATAAGGGTACGTTTAAAATTACATTTAGAAATTTTTACAGGTCGAATTACATCGTAAAATAAAATCGCCGAACATGTGTCTTTTATTTATTAACATGTTTTGTTTAAAAAATTGAAAATGACTGAAGAGAAATAAGTCGAAACACATACAAATAAGAAAAGAAACCAGGAAGATAAAGGATTTTTCGACAGCATCATAAATAGGTAATTATAAATTACATTATTTCTGACACACCGGCGAATGCCGACCTACAACTTGCACACGTGGTGAATGTTGATAAAATAAATGACGCCACATCATATTTTATTAAATGAAAACAAATAGAATTACGTTCTTGTCATAATTTGTTATTAAGACATATTGTTGTGATATAGAGATTTAATAAAATCAAAGGAACAGATTAAACAAATATTTGTGTGAACAATAATTCAAAAATTGATTTATCGCACCAGCTAAAACAATCATGGATTATGTAACACTTATTTGTTAGGTTAGGTTTACATCAGTCCCAACACCCACCAGAGCTCATCTATGTATGTCGATGTAGGTCCGAAAACTAAAATAATATTCGGTCTTTCACCAAGGTGTTTGGTGTCGACATTCACCTATTTCGGTGTCTCACTATTCTTGATTTCACGTACGGGAAATAGCCGTACTACTACTCAACCTGTAAACTTCAGATGTCAAGCGGGAGTTGCACCAAGTCATTGAAGGCGCCAGCCAGTAGTGTAGCTAGATCATTCGGTACCCAGAGCAAGATTGACAAGAAGGGAGGAGTATACAGTGTGAGTTAAAAGTATGGATACACCCTGTTAACTTTTAAATGGATAAAGCTATAAAAATGAAAGTCAGGACACCTTTCTAGGAAATAAAAGTGAACTTTTTAGTAACTATTACAACTTTGCCCATTTCCCCAAAATGGGATTTTTGGGGGGCAGCTCAAAATTTTAAAATATAAAGACCCATTAAGTGACACCTCATTTTAAAGTCCTTGATTAAAGAAGAAGAACAGCGGAAACCAGAGCTTTCTATCTCAACCCAGTACAAAATGGCAGCTCATTGAAATTAAGTTCACTTTTATTTCCTAGAAAGGTGTTCTGAGTTTCATTTTTCTATCTTTATCCATTTAAAATTTAACAAGGTGTATCCATACTTTTGACTCACACTATATTATAATTATTAAGGTGTTATATGGTTTGCGTAAAAACACAAACAATTATTTTTGAAATTTATTCCAAAACATTAAAATAATTACAAAAAATTATACTAAAGTACATGTGAATACCATAAATCGAACAATACAATCGTAAACGCGTTTCATTGACAATGTCGTCATCCTCAGTGACTATTTGCTACGTTGTAGTGATTAAAATGAATATTTTTTAAAATTACAAAGTAATTTTAATATCTTCAGTTATGTATATTAATAATAATACATATACTTAAATATTTTCACTCATGTTTGTATAAATTTTGCATAATTATGTTTAAAAAAATTATAATTTTCCATAATTTATGTTAAAATAGAATTCGTAATATGCAAGAGAGGAAGCATTGCTATTTTTAATTTATAGTATGTTCAAATCGTTTTACTTTGAACTTTAGTAGGTTAAGTTTAAAAAGAAATCTCAAGCAACAAGAGAGTGTATATTTTTCTTTTGGTGTTAAAACGTTATAACTTTTCTTTTTACTATTGTATAATACGTAATTAATATTTTTAATTACCTTCGTCCTTTTATATTAGCTTACCTCAGTGACTTCACTCCGAACTGTGTCAAGGGACGAGAAGGATCATAAATAACTCTTTTAACCCCCAAAACTAATTTATCAACGTTAAAGTTTGACAAAAGCTCAAGCTACTACAATAGGGGATGAATGTAATTTTGAAACTTGATATTTGTCGTTTTACTTTTTCACACATGCGTAGTATTTTTAAATAAATGGTATTCTTATTTTAAACGATCTATATTCATGTGTCGTTTCTGTGCTTGTGGGAGGATTGCTATAAAATTAAGTAAAATTATGTCAATATTTAATCTTTGAATAAATCAAAATTTGAGGTTAGGTAAAAAATTCGTAAAATAACGTTTTTGATCAAAATTAATAGCTAAGGTCTTAAATACATTTTGTTTTCTCAATCATGCCGTTTTGGGAGTTAACAAAAATAGAAAATTAACTACTGACGCTGTCTATATTTTCCAAATATCTAAAAATTTAATCGTTATTGTATTACATTTTTAAGAATTGAAGTTTTAACCAAAATAAATCTGTTAAGAAAACGTTAACAATTTCGTGAATTGCAGTCACGTTCATTTAGTTCTTCCCTAGTATACATACGTACCGTAATTTGTTTGTACACTTTGGATAGTTTACAAAGTTGAATCGATATCCTCTTGGCAGATTTTGAGATATTTGATCTTAAACGAAGTTTATTTTCAATCTAAATGTTCAAGGTCAAACCGACGTCAAGAAAGTACACAATTACGAGGTTCAGAAAACCTGCACAACTCTACAATACAATTTAACATTTCTGACAAGGACCAAAAAAAACTTTTAGACATTACAAGTAGAGAATATGATTGTATGGATGAGCTAGGTTTGTACCATGAACCTGTTTGTAATCTTTTATTTGATGATTAAAGTGTTGTTTATTTCAAGTGAACAAATTACAGTATTGTTTATAATCGTTGTCCATTTTAAAATTAATAAATTATAAATACACGTATATTTATTACACAGGTTGTAATTTTAGTCTGTTAATTTTAAAACTTTTTTGGAGCAACAGTTTGATGTAACATTATTTTTGTGATATTTAGTGGTGATCAGAACTCTAAAGCTGTAAAGAAAACCCTCCAAATCTGCACACAGGTGTTCTAAGTATTATATCAGTCGTCATCCAATGACAGCTGTCATGTCAGATGTTTACACTTTCATTGATTTTCATCAGTTTTTTTTTGTAAGTCTGTGTTTATTGTTCTGACAATTAAATTAACAATAAGCGATTGCTGACAAACCTTCGTGAGTAAAGTAAAATTGAAACGAAAAAAATTCTTGCGCTTACGTAAATAATATATAAATATATTTTCTCAATATATGCCTAAAAAATAATGTTTCAAAACTGCATTATTATATTATAACTGTGTGAAGCATTGACCTGGGCAGTCACAGTTGCGTATCAGAACAGTTTGTGTAACAATTGAGAATGGGGTGTCTTTGAACATCATCTATTGCACTACATAACTTTTTTTGTTGAAAATTACATTTTCTGTCATTTGGTGAAGTTAATTTCTTTGTATGTCGAGGGTATTGGGAATGCACGCTTGTTATAAAACAAAAAGGTTGGTGAGAGCATTGTCCTGTTGGCGATTGGATCTGTGAAGAAAGAATACATGCTAAAGAAGCGGTGTCGTGGGGTTGGCTCGACATATTGGCCTCCTTAGTCAATAGCAATCACTTCCTGGAAATGTGAACGGATCAGGTTAGGTTACGTTAGGTTATTTTAGGTTATTAGGTACAGTATCATTTAACAATTTTGAATTAAAATCAATTCATACAAACTATAACAAACTAGAGAATTAGATTCAACATATTTAAATTGTTAAAAGGAATAAAGATATTGTCTTTAGATAGTGTTTATGTATCTCTTAGTCAATCTTCACAGAAGTATGGTCATCGCAATCATAAAGCCCATCGACAATATGACATATTATCGAATTGGATACTTAAATAAACTTCAACAGTGCCTTATGAGTTCAGAAAAGTTATGATTGGTATTGTGATTTCTGTTAGTTTTAAAGGATACCAGGTTAGCCAAGAACTAGCCAAGACCCGAGAATACCACCCGCGAATAACAAGTCATACTATTCTGACAGACGACGAACCTCGTCACTTGAGTGTCGCTCTTCGGCTGACCGAACAAACAAACACCTCCAATTCCAAGAAGGGTTGCTCATTAAGCAGGAGTTTGAACAGATGACCCTAGTTCTCCAAAGTGTCGAGCCAACCCCACGGTATACTAGTGTCGAGCTAACCCCTCGTCGAGCCAACCCCACGTAATTAAAGAAGCGTGTGAGCAGGAGTTAACAGCCAAGCAAACTATTGTCGCGATGTATGGTATTTTTTATGCTTAATGTCTTTAATTTATTTAACTAATGTAGACGGTGGGGGGAGGGGGGAGAAGAATGCTCCGTTATTCCCAGTGTTACTGTTTCTTGATTTTCGTTACGAATTACTTTGCAAATCTACTAAAGTTTTAGTATGTGTAGCATAACGTACCATTCACTAACACAATTTTCCCTCTTTTTTTAGGAGATATATTTTTCAATTAAGTTTGATGCAACTTGTTTTAGTTGGTCCTGGAGGGACTGTATTTGAATTACTTATTTGATCTTGTCTCATATAAACCAAAAGTAAACTATTAAAAACATTATGTAGCCACCAGGATTGCCGATTTAACTAAAGTGAGTTTTGATTCAGATTATGTGAATGAAAGACCAAGAAAATAAAAATTTAACACTTTTGATAATTTAATTTATGTGTTTCAACATTTTACACGTGGTCCTTGTGTGTAAAGTTTTAATACTGTGTACTGTTTGTTGTTTTATGTCTTGACAAGTAAAACATTTTTTGCTTGCAATGTGAAAAAGAATTAAAACAAATTTTTGTGATGATCTAATGATGGTTTAATCTCACCGAAACTGGTAATCTGGATAATAATAAGGATTGTTTAAACAGAAAAAAATAAGGTAATTAATTTATAATAATTATATAACTTTAGTAATAGAAAAGTTTTCATTCTATAATTTTTAAAAAAATATCACTAATGCTGACAATGACAGATTGTTTGTCAGTAAAGTGTAAAGGCGAGAACTCCCCTAGTTATAAAAAAAAGGAAAAAACAAGATCAATAGATCTCAAATATTCTAATGGCGTCGGAAAGGAACAAGAATTATTCAAGAGAGAACTGTTAGGAAGAAAGAGAGAGATCTAAACCAAGACTACATATACAAATTTGTAAATCCAGCTAGGTTCTCTTGGGATTGACAATAGAGAGAATAAAGTACACATTATTCATATAGTTTAAGCGGTCATTTTCCATAATTTATGTACATAAAAACTAATGCAGACGTTTCGAGTGTCTAAATCAACTTTTGTTTTCAAGTTGGCTGTTTTCTCTAAGCTATGTGCAATTTTTTTCTCTTCATAACAAAAAGTTTCTAGAACATCCTATCTTAGTTTTTATATTCACAAATGAAAAGCTTAAACTAAATGAACAGTCCGTAATTTTCTTTAAAACCAGAAAAAGATTAAAGGTCCCATCATGATACTTACACCAGCATTCAATACAATACATCCCCAATACAAGCAGCGTCTCAAAATGTAATGACAACAATTGGTTTCTTGAGTTTTGTAGGAAATGTTAAATTTAATGGTAGCTCAAGGGTTTTTCCCAAAAGGCCAAGTTGCCCTGTTGTTATTTATATAAATCATCGGCCTTGTCAGTCATAATTCAGTGTCAGGTAACAATTGAAGATGACTTTCTCATTGAAACGTTCTCTTGTAAAAATGTTTTCTTTCGTTGTAGTAACGTAGATTATTTGGATGTTTGGGAATTTTAAAATAATGATCGTAAAGATGCCAGAAAGGAGGAAACAAGGAATTTATAACAGAAATTGAAACTATAATTTTCCTAGAAGTTCTGTAGAAAGTGTAAAGGTGTTACATTGGTGACTACTAGACATTTGGAAGAAAGAATACAGCGAAAGGGGTGTGTTGTGTGAGCAGCAGTTAACAGCAGAGAAAAGTATTTTTGTATGCTTTACGTCTTTAATTATGCTCGTTAGACTAATGAAGACGAGGAGGTAGTGTTGGGTATTCCTGTATGTTACCTTGTTCCCCCCATGTTCATTAACTTACATCTGTTGTTAAAAATGATAATAGAAATCTAGTAAACTTTTCATACCCATCTTATAACCTACCACGTACATTCAGCTTCCCATACAGCAATAATTTTTCTTTTTTTCTCTGTTTGAAGTTATTTGTTAATGATGGAAATTCAATTTTATTATTATACATTTTTCGGACATTTGCCATCATTTGTGTGTTAGAAATCAAAACACGACGTTTCGGGAATAAGAATCAATTCCCGTAATCAAGTGACTAAAAACTAAAGAAACATGAAACTAGAAACTAAGCCTATGTAAGAAGTAAAATTAAATAAGAATACCACCAACCTTAATATCTAAGCATGCATCTCAGAGCTAAAACTGAGAAGTCAAAAAACACAATCACGGTAACACACAACTAACGTCAAATACGTGTTGTTGTATCAAAGATACAGCAACAAGTGATGTGGTCCAGAAGGCGTGATAACTATTAGGGGAGTGGCCTATTGTTAGTTGTATTAAGCTTCCTAGCCCTAGAGCGGGTTACAACCGAGTGGCGATTTAACAGGTAAAATTTCTGCTTGTTTTTTAGTTGTAGGGGTATTATAATCAAATTTTAGTTCTTTTTTTAATAATGGGAGCCATAATAGCCTTACTTCTATACTTGATTGGCTGATAGGATTGTCCGTTAGTTTTATATACGAGGCTTCAATTATTTTACGTTTGTATAAGTTACTTTCCCGGTGTATGATTTTTGCCTCTTCCCAATTAAATTTGTGGTTTTCGGACCATATATGTTCTGCAATTTTCGATTTATCGCATAAGGCTAACCGTGCGGAAGATTGCCTTCATTGATTTTGATTGGTATATTTGGTTCTGTTGGAAATGAACTCCAATTAGTTATTTGTTTTTGTCAAACACAAACTAAAAGTTAACTAATTCTTAAAAGTTTCCATTCTACAATAAAAAAAACTTCACTAATCCTGATTGTGGAGAGATTTAAAGACGAAAACCTTTAATCTCATCATCGCTTTGTAAAAATAAAATAAAATAACCCCCCCCCCTACCTCTCAAAGATAAAAAGAGAACAAGACTTGGTAAAGAAAGGTATGATAGCAAAGACAAAATAGAGAAATTGTACCGAAAACTACGTAAAAAAATGAAGAGCCAGCCAAATTTTCTCGGGATTGTCAATGGAGAAAATATTAGTATCGATTTAATTTTTGCGGAAATTTTTCATAATTTATGTAGTCTATATAAAACACAAAGTTTCAAGGGTATAAATCAACTCCCGTTTTGAAGTTATAGTTTTAGCCCTGGGTTTCTTCCTTAGGCTACTAGTTTCAAATTCAATTTCCTACACGGCCCAAATGTTGAGATTTTTTTCTTTTATCAGGTTTATCAATTAATAACATAGTTGATATATTCCCGCGAATGACATGTAATAATCTTTATACTCACAAATAATGTAAGTGTTCACTTAAACTATATCAATAACATGAATTGTTCGTGATTATCATCAAATTAACAAACAAGTTGATGAACGCCATCATGGTACTTACCCAGCATCATCATATAAAGGAATACGAGGAGACCTACTAAATGTAATTCTCAAGTGTTGGTTTCTTTGGCCTTTTAGGAAATGTTAAATTGTATTGGTAGATCAAGAGGTTTTGTCCAGTAGGGTGAGTTTGTTTAAAACTGTTGCACATTACTTTCATAACGTCGGCTAGGCCTTAAAGACGTTTGTGTATTGCACTCGCTTCGCTCGTGTCAGTGAAGCTTCGCTCGAAAGTTGTATATATATGTTGAAGGGCCTCCACTCGCTACGCTCATGTCGGTGACCGCCGTAAAATTATACGAATGAAAGGTTAAACTATCCATTTTTATAAAGTTTAGCATTTAAAATTACATTTTTCACCATAATTCGCTATTTGTCGTCGTCGAGATGTACCATTACAGCTGCTAATTGTTAACCAATTTAGTGTGTTTTTAATTTAATAACTCAAGAGATATGAAAAAAACAGCTGTTTAAAATAACCGCCATTTTGAGATTTTGAAATCGATTTATCTGAATGTCAATTTAGTTGCATATGATCACACTATAGTTCAAAATTTCATATTCCTATCTTAATTTTTGTGACTGCTGTCGTACTTACGTACAAACGACAACGACGACGGACGTCAAGTCTAAATTTACTATTTCGGTTTCATGAAAGCAGTAAAAAAAAAAACGGTTATCGATATATTTTGCGATTACTAAACTACTTGGTAGGGAAAAGTAGCGTAGTAATGAAGCAGTAAATTTAAAAAGAAAAAAAAAATTAATAAACAAGAATTCTAAATATTTACATTACACTGTTTTAAAATTGTCGTTGAAACAAACCTGCGTCGATGTATTTTGTAACGCTGTTCAAAAGAAGTGAAAAATTACAGTCAATTAATTTAGAAACAAGGGTTTATTTTGGATTAAACCCCATGTCACCCCGTTACCTTTCATAAATAACGAAAAACAATATTTGAATACCTATACCAACCGAATAATCGGTTTGAATACTTACCTATTGAAACAAAGAAATGATATTCGGTCCAATTGTTACATTGATTGGGAATGTCGCTAAATACCACTGAATGGCTGCTTTTCATCCCCCAGTATTGTGCAATTTCACCCTGTATTGATTGGTCAACTAATGTTTAACAACTTCGTGTACTTTTGTCCTACAAAAATTTCAACATTGGTAATTATTGTTTATTGCCTTACATTTAATTTCCGCTATATGTCAGTTTATTTTGACTTTTCTTATTTACTTAGTAGAAAGTTGTTAATGCGTCAAAAATACCTAGTCGTGTTTTTTTGCGGATGTATCCCTGTAACCGGAATATAGGTTTAGAAATGATGTCTGTCTGTCTAACGATGTGCAATTTAAACGACTTTGCTCAAATTCGATATGCACGTTTTAGTCATATCTCGAAGGAGTTTTTCCGTTTTTTCACTAACTTAAAATTTAGGTATATCTGCCATAAAAATCAACGTAGTTTTTTCTCAAAACTGGTTTTAACGATGTTGATTAAAATTTAGCTTAAATTATGTTAGGTGGGGTTAGTTTAGGTTAGATTATATTACGTTTAGATTAGTTATGTTATGTTGTGTTATGTTAGGTTAGGTTAGTTTAGGTTAGGTTACATTACGTTGAGATATGTTATGTTATGTTATGTTATGTTAGGTTAGGTTAGGTTAGGTAAGGTTAGGTTAGTTTAGGTTAGATTACATTACGTTCAGATATGTTATGTTAGGTTAGGTTAGGTTATCTTATGTTATGTTATGTTAGGTTATAGGTTACGTTATGTTGTGTTATGTTAGGTTATAAGTTACGTTATGTTGTGTTAGGTTAGGTTAGGTTAGTTTAAGTTAGGTTACATTACGTTGAGATATGTTATGTTATGTTAGGTTAGGTTAGGTTAGGTTAGGTTAGGTTAGGTTAGGTTAGTTTAGGTTAGATTACATTACGTTCAGATATGTTATGTTAGGTTAGGTTAGGTTATCTTATGTTATGTTATGTTAGGTTATAGGTTACGTTATGTTGTGTTATGTTAGGTTATAAGTTACGTTATGTTGTGTTAGGTTAGGTTAGGTTAGTTTAGGTTAGGTTACATTACGTTGAGATATGTTATGTTATGTTAGGTTAGGTTAGGTTAGGTTAGGTTAGGTTAGGTTAGTTTAGGTTAGATTACATTACGTTCAGATATGTTATGTTAGGTTAGGTTAGGTTATCTTATGTTATGTTATGTTAGGTTTTAAGTTACGTTATGTTGTGTTAGGTTAGGTTAGGTTAGGTTATTTTAGGTTAGATTACATTACGTTCAGATATGTTATGTTAGGTTAGGTTAGGTTAGGTTAGGTTAGTTTAGGTTAGATTACATTACGTTCAGATATGTTATGTTAGGTTAGGTTAGGTTATCTTATGTTATGTTATGTTAGGTTATAAGTTACGTTATGTTGTGTTAGGTTAGGTTAGGTTAGGTTAGTTTAGGTTAGATTACATTACGTTGAGATATGTTATGTTAGGTTAGGTTAGGTTAGTTTAGGTTAGATTACATTACGTTGAGATATGTTATGTTAGGTTAGGTTAGGTTATCTTATCTTATGTTATGTTATGTTAGGTTATAGGTTACGTTATGTTGTGTTAGGTTAGGTTTGGTTAGGTTATTTTAGGTTAGATTACATTAGTTCAGATATGTTATGTTATGTTAGGTTAGGTTATCTTATGTTATGTTATGTTATGTTATGTTAGGTTATAGGTTACGTTATGTTATGTTAGGTTAGGTTAGGTTATCTTATGTTATGTTATGTTAGGTTATAAGTTACGTTATGTTGTGTTAGGTTAGGTTAGGTTAGATTAGGTTACGTTCAGATATGTTATGTTGTGTTAGGTTAGGTTTTAAAAAATCGCAAATATAAGAAAATTACCGACATGATCGCGATCGTTTAAAACTAGATTTCAATTAAGTAAGATTTTATTTTAAAGTTGTATTTACGATAAACTGTGATTATGTTAAACTTTGATTACAATAAAATGTATTTACAATAAACTGTGGTTATTTTAAACTGTGATTACAATAAACAGTGATTCCATCAAACTGTAATTAAAATAAACTGTGATTATGATTAACTGTGATTACAGTAAAGTGTGATTATAATGAACAGTGATTACATTAAATGTAATTAAAATAAACTGTGATTACGATAAACTGTTATAACGATTAACTATGATTAGAATAATAAACTGTATTTACAACAAACTGTGTTTACAATAAACTGTACAGAATACCGATATATTCCATAGATGTAAATAAATACGACACCTTGAATAAATGAAAAACAATAATAGGCCTAATAGGCAAAATTAATTCACAAAAGGAAAGTAAATACAGAATTTTTTAAATGTTGACAATTTAATTTTTTCATTACCAACTTTTGGAATAAAAATTTCCCCACGTAACTAAATTTTTTTAGAAGTTTAAAATTTGATCTGTATTTTAGTAGCATTAAATAGTATTGTCGAACTCTTTTTTCGCATCTATTTTTTAAAATTTTAATTTTATTATTATTTTAATTGTGTTCACTTATATCCGCTGGTATTTTTTACCAAAAATTATTTTCAGTTTCACTTTTATCATTTTCAGTACACTAATATGTATTTTATATGAAAAAGTATATTTTACGTTTTTATTTTTTATTTTTTACCAATTATATTCTCTACAAGTTTTGTTGAAAGCTTTCACCCGTTTATCAGCCATTTAACAAAGTTATTACATGGCGAAATTTAAAAAAAGTATGTTTTTTCGATCCCAACTAATTATGTTTTACTACAGTTTTCTCATACACTTCTGAAAAAACATTTCTGAAACCTACTTTTTACAGTTTTTTTAGGTCAAATTCCACATAAAACCATCGAAATTGCAACTTAATTTGGGCCCCAGGGAATTTAACAAGACTGTATTTTACCGCAGGATTTAAAATCAGAGCGAAATCTTTTTCTAGCTGTAACTAACTATCAAAGCGGTTTAGGACATATGTTTATGTGAAGTTTTTTCTTTCTTTTGGCCAGTAGAATGAGCTCAGAAAGCGTCAGTGTAATTCACCCTGTATATATTTAGTCATACCTAACATTATACTTTGTTCTACACGCCTAATATACGAAGTATAAGGTCCGTTTGATAATCGGGTAAATATTGCCCATTTTCTTAACCTAACCTAACCTAATCTAACCTAACCTAATATTTACGTTTCTTGTCCTCATGAAACCAAAAAAGTGATTTTTGAAATGGCGTTCGTCCTTTATCGATCGTCTGTAACGACCACAAAAATTAGGACG